>OY748288.1:17847280-17946608 GCA_963556515.1 Nudaria mundana | reverse complement strand
CAGAAGATCACGCGTTGATTGGTTTTGGCCTGAAGCCGTTTTGCCGATCATTTATTAGCGAGTGATCTTCGAGGTATCACATGAGCTGCTTGTTGATGATGAGCTCAAACACCTTGCAGATGACTGAGGTGACAGCTATGGGTCGATAGTTGCCTGGATCAGACCGATCTCCTTTCTTGGGGATCGGTTGTACGTTCGCCTCCTTCCAGACCTCCGGCACGATTCCTGTGGAGTAAGACAGGCGGTACAGACCAGTCAGGGCCACTGGCTTTCCGCGTGTCGAGTGATGACAGCACTGCCCGTCATTGCCTGAGTACAATGTCAGACATAGTGTGGCCACAGTTGGCGATGGCGGGGGGCTGCAGGCCACGGTGTTCGACCCGAGAATTAGCCGCAAAGAGGTCTGCGAGCATATCCGCTTTCTCTTGGGCTTTGTGAGCCAGTGTTCCATCTGGGTAATGCAGCGGTGGCAGCGAGGGCTGACAAAAGTCTGATTGCACGGCTTTGGCCAGTTGCCAGTATCCACGGCTGCCCGTGGGATGGGAATTGAGCTCCTGACCAAGGCCTAAACTGATCTCGCCAGCAATCGCAAAAGCGCTATCCGAGGGAGCCTTTCCTAAAAAGCAGCGCTGGCTCCAGTAGACGGACGCATAATAATCGCGTAGACCGTCCCAATCCGCTGACGAGTAGTGCTATAGTCGTCGTGACATTTGTATAACACGTGCAGGAGGTGACACCTTCATGCCAGCGTGAACAACACAGTGGTCGGAACTACCCAATGGGGCTCCTACCGAAACACTGTACTGCGCTGGGCGACTCGTCAGCAGTAGATCCAGCAGAGCGGGCGCGTGATCTGACCTGTCTGGTATCCGGGTGATCACGCATACCATCTGGGTCAGACCGTGGGAGAGAGCGAACGCATGGGCGGCCCTACCGCATGATCAGTCATGAGGGAACCCAGCCATTCATGTGATGGCCATTGAAGTCCCCCAGAAATACTAGGTCAGCGTTCGGGAACCGCACCTGCGCTTCTTCAGCCGTCTCGCTGAGGTACTGGAAGAGCTTTGTTGTCTCAGAATCCCTGTGTGGAACGGTAGACGCACACGTAGATCTGGCTCATAGAGCCAAGGTCTACGTGCAGCCAAAGGACGGAGTTGGAGGGGTTCTCTAGGCAGCGCAACCGGCGGCAGCAAACATCCGCCCTAACGAACACGCACACCCCGGCTTTGTCTCGAAATTGTTCCTCGATGACATAGCCGGGGTAACACAAGTAAGAAGTGTCGTCAGGGCGGCGTATTTGTGTCTCGTGAGGAACATCACAGCGGGCCGTGCCGTCTCAAGGTGATGGTGGACGGCATCGAGGTTCGCATGGAGTCCACAGATGTTAGTGAACTCCACCTCGAAAAGTGAAGTTGTGGGGTTTCCTACGGCCGCTGTGAATCGTTTACTTTTTTTGTTGCACTGCCATTGTAGATTTGAATAAAAAGAAGCGTGAATGCAGGGCGACATTTGGTGCAGCCGTAAGCGCAGGGGCTAGCTTTGTCTAGAACCGTGTGGTTAGTCGGAGCCGACTCGCCGGACGGAAGGGCTCCCAAACCCCCCTGATGCAAGGCCGTCGCTACCCCACACCGGTTACCACCCAGAGCGGCGATCCCACATCAAGATTATGCGCAACATGTGGGGCAGCCTCCTGGGGTGGATGGTCCCAGGCGGGCCCCATGACTGTGTTGCGGGCGGCCGCGGCAACGCCGTTGCTAAGGGTCTCCCTGGCCGGCGAATCGACCCACACCACCCACACTAGACTCCGTTTCGCCCCCACTGGTCCCATGCCTGCTGCACCATACATCGCCCCAGCTGCTGAACACAGCTTTAGCACAGCTTCACGGTGGTACCCCCCCGGACCAACACTGTTGTACCACCTGGCCACTCTATAGGTACCGTAAATTAACGAGCCTCGTCCGTTGATCAGCAGGTGCGCCACTAGCAGGTGAGGTCGCTGGGGACCTAAAGATGTTGGTAGAGCCCCTTTGCACCCAAGTCTGTGCGGGAAATATCAAGTATTACCTTGACACTGGCGAGATCATCGATGAACATCGATGAAGCAACGTTTTTAAAAAAGAAGAATATATGTATACGTATATTTAATAATATACTTTTTGTTATTGACCTAAGTATACCTAGGTATATGTACTCTATACTTAACACACGTTCTGTTAAGTTTGAGACTAGAGGATGTAGTGATAAAAATTAAATTTATTTCGATACTTCGTATTTAATATGGTGGTTTAAAGCATTGTTGCACGCTAATTAAGAGAAAAAGCATGGTAAGGGGTGCTTTACACTTCTGGTGCATACCAGAGACGCCCGGCAATGGACGTAAGACCATACATACATAGGTATTCGATAACTCATCCATGTTATTTAAATCGATAGAAAACGTACTATGTTATTTTTTGTGCGGTTTATCCTTAAAAACAACAAATCAATCAAGGGCCTGATGCAGAAGGCACTGTTACACGAAACGGCACGCAAGTTAGGAAATTCCTCTCTCTGGAGCCCTAACCGCCCGCCGGTAGTTTGGTCCTTGTACTCGATGCCGGTGGGTCACTATTTTTTATATTTTTAAATAGATTTGTTTTTAGTATTTAAAATTATTTAGTATTATTTAAAAATTTACTAAGTAAGTATATATTAAATGTAATAAAGGAAATGATATTATTTGTCGGCCATGCCACCGTTCCGGTGAATCGCTGCGCCACATTATTTCTGGTTGTTCGTGTCTTGCTAACAGCGAGTGCTTGCATAGGCACAATCAAGTGGCCAGGATTATCCACCAGCAACTTGCTCTTCAATACTGCCTTATTGAGTCCGAGGTACCATACTATAAGTACACCAGTGCCAGTTCTTGAGAATGGTCGTGCATTGCTCTGCTGGAACCGATCAATCATCACGGACTGTTTCGGCAAACGGACTAATAGCGAAGAGTCTCGATCAACATCTCAAGAGACTCTCGCTAGACTGTTGGATAAAGGGTCAGATACAAAAGTCTGTCATCCTCGACACGGCACACAACGTTAGGAGGTTTCTCAGTCTGTGACCTCTACCGCAGGTAGTTTAAGCACTGCTCTGCTACTGGACCTACAAATTTTTATAATATTTTATGTATCTTTTTATAGAAATATTGTAAAAATGTATAGGTTAATGTAAAAGAAATAAACGGAATAATAATAAAATGACAGTTAAGTGTATGTAATACATTATGAAATGACTCACTTGTACAGATATTCCACAATTTTGGAAAAAATTGTGGAATATCTGTACAAGTGAGTCATTTCATAATGTATTACTATATGTTCCACCAAGTGCCGACAATCGAAAGCATAAATTATATAAGTGTATGTAGTTATGTACCCACAGCCCCCTCAGGGAGAATTTTTGACAATCACCGTCACCGTAACATGGTGTCTTAAAACTATGCAGGACATTTTCGATTTTTAAAACGGCTACAAATCATAATACTCGTAATTACCATACCGCAGTTAAGTAGCAAGCATTTATTTTACTATGCTACAGTGCATAATTACGATGAGGTACTACTACTTAAAAGTATACTTAGACCTAGGTGACCTAGTACTTATATTATTTATTTTAACTTGGAGTAATTTGGCGTGTGTGTAGTGTAATTCATCATAACCGAGTCGAAACTACTTCCTAGTAGCCCTAGTAGCTTGTATCTACGTTATGTTTCGTGACAATTCTCCTTAAAAAGTTAGTAGGTATGATATAGATTATGAAACGCGAAAGTTTAAAGTTAGTAATGGTTATTGTGACTTACCGGCGGACGCCTTGTAACCAAAATTGCTACTCACACGCTATCTGTGAAGGGCGAGGTAGGTGGGTTTTCCAGGCCCTGGTAATGTAGTATTTGTAGTTTTATTTTAGTAGTAGTAATATCAGCGCCGGGACCTCGTAGTGGGTCTGGGCGTGGATACCCTCTCGCTGGGGACCATGCTTCAAGCCATGGTATCCAGCGGGAGTAGGTGGAACGCGGCCGTGTCCTTCTGCGAGCAAGTCATGCTCGCGAAGGAGGCGGCCGGGAGGGAGAGGGAGCGTACCCTCCCCGCCGAGTTCCGTAGTCGGCGGCCAGGCCGCCCCAGACTACGCGACTACGCCCAAGACTATCGTCCTCCATGATCGGGGCCTGAGGACGGCGGGATCGCCACCCACCGTCCTTACAGAAGCAGGCTAGAAGGGTTGCGTGCTGCGGGGCCTTTTGCCCCATAGCACGCAACCAGATTCACTCACTGACGCGGGATAAAACCCGACCCCAATGACGCGGGATTCTCGTCCCGACCAAACACCCGCAGAGACCACAGGGGTGGTCAAAGTCCGCCGGGCGCCACTGGACATACCCTCTGCTAGTAACCAGGGACGCCCGGCAACGGACGTTAGAGCGGCAGCGGCCTTGGGCCGCGGAATTAAAAAAAAAAAAAAGAAAAAAAAAAAAGTAGTAGTAATAGTAGTTTTATTTTAGTACTTATTGGTAAATTAGGTAAATAAAACAGATTGTTATCAACTTGTCGTCTTGACAGGTCCAGGGATGAACTATACGACGACACTAACAGAAGCAACAAAAAGCAGCGCCCCTATAATAGTGGTGCTTCCAAATAAGAACATTTTTATGCAGTATCAAGAGATAAGGTGTTCGTTGTATAGTGCCAAATGCGTGTCCAAACATATCAACCTCAGAGATAAAGTTACGCAGGTGAGGGAACATTTCATCTTATGATAATATTAAGGGCTTACTAGGGGGTCCTATCAACATCTTCAAGGCTCAAGTCATCCTAGCTTTCAGAGCTGTCAGATGTAACGGCAATAGTCTCGCCCACTTTTATGTAGAACCAACAACTATAATGGTTTTTACCCGAACGGGTAGGCAGAGGCGCGTTAGGTACACACCCACAATTTGCAAGTATTTTTAGTCCCACATAATAGGGGCACCTATAGCCGTCACCGGGCACACATGTAATGGGTTATTTCCAAAATGGCTGAATTAATTTAATAAAAAGTAGCAGCCATTTTGTCATTTTGAAAATAAAAATTGGAACCCGTTGCCTTACGATATAATGTTGATGAAAGGCAACAAAATCTTACCGCTGTGGCACAGCCAATTAAAGTCCTGGGCGTCTCGGACTATGGTTCAGGAAATAGACCAAAATTGTTGTCCCGTCATTTTGGTCTTGTCTCTCATCACCTTGTCACAAACGAAGTTTGGCGGCCCGGCGACACTGCCCGCCGGCGCCGTCGGCCATGATATGGGTGGACTACGGCCGACGAAGCAGATAAATCAGATTTTATCCAAATTGGTTCAGCCGGGAGAAAATAATAAAAATATACTTAAGTAACTAAATTTAGACCTAGCTATTTGTAGAGCTTCTTTGTTCAATAGGTGGTGATAAGCGGTTATTTGGATTCATCATTCTCTCCGCTAGTGAGGTCAATCGTCGCTCGATACCAGGACATGCAGAAAAACGTCCTTGTACTGGAAATCTTTCCTATTTTGGTACGGTCATATCCATTGTGAGTACCGTCCGTAGTCCTTATTCTGTTGTTGTTGTAACATTATAAAAAATTGTAATTTAAACAGCAGCTGTACACTTTTAATTTTGGTGGGAGATAGGGGAAATGCAGACAGAAATTTAATTGTAAAGTGTTTAGAATTACTGAGCTTATTAGATGTTAAAAACATTATTTTATTCACACTTCCTTATAGCCGTAGCTTGTCACAGGCCGAAAACAATCTTAGATATAAGCTAAATCAAACAATACATACATTGACATTTCATAATCCAAATAAATTCCATCTGATTGACATTAACATGTATTTAGAAAATAAATTGTTATTGACGGAAGATAAATTCTATTTGAATAGATATTTTAAGAGACAGATAGCATCTTCGCTATCATATTTTATTAGTTATTCAGCCAAAAACTTGGCTAAACAATCTGCTTTTATTGAGCAGAAAAGTGACAATGTTTGTCTTGTGACCTTGGAATCTGTTCCAAAAAAGGGTGACAATAATTTAAACTTAGTTGTAGGACAATAGAGGAAATCCCTAGCAAATTAAATTTAAGGATAAAGGAAAAGTATATGTTCATGAATATTATTCATCAAAATATTGAAGGCTTTTCTGGCAAAGAGTTAGAACTAGAATTATTTTTAAATGAAAAACGTATCCATGTACTTTGTTTAACTGAACACTGGTTAAAAAAACATGAACTCTTAGTTAATATTGATAATTATAAAATCATTAGTGCGTTTACTAGAGGTTCCGCTATAAGAGGTGGGTCTCTCATTTTAATTAATGACAAATTAAAATCAAAAGACCGAAAAGACGTAGTAGCACTTACAAGTGAGCGAAATATTGAACTATCATGTGCAGAGCTAGAACAATATATTATTATTAGCGTCTATAGACCTCCTTCTGGAGATTACTACCTGTTTGAGTCCATAATAGAGGAAGCCTTAAAAAAGGTATGTAAATGTAAGAAGACTATAGTTGTATGTGGCGATTTTAATATTAATATTTTAGAAAACTCTCAGAACTCGCTAAGGTTCCTCAACCTTTTTAAATCTTTTTAACTTACAAAATCTTTTTTGTGAACCAACTCGCACCACAGCCACATCAGCTACCTGCTTAGATAATATTTTTTCTAACAGCGATGTAGATGAGAAATCTATAATACATTTTATAAATTCAGATCATGCAGGTCAGTTAGCTAGATTTAAGTACCAACATGTTCCATTATCAAAAAATATTGTTTGTAGACCAATCACAACTTATAGATTAGAAAAATTTAAAGAAAACATTAAGAATAAAGTACCTCTTTTGGAGTTGAATAATGATAAAAACCCGAATGATCATTACGGAGATTTGTTCGGAGTAATCAAATACGAATGTGATAACATTTTCACTAAAAAAACAATAAATGTAAATCAATTAAAAATTAAATTTAGTGATTGGGCAATGCCAGGAATCTATAAAAGTAGAAGGAAATTATATGAATTATACGAGACAAAGGCATCTACTAATGAGCCACAAGTAATGGAACAGATTAAAAAGTACTCCAAACTATTCAAAAAAGTATGTTCAACAGCTAAATCTAATTATATACGGGCTAAAATTGAAAAATCTGATAATAAAACGAAGGCACTATGGAATGTTATTAACAAAGAAACTTGTAAAGCAAAGTCACGTGATCGATCCTTCGAGTTAAAAATAGATGATAAACATATTAAAACTGATTCTGAAGTGGCCAATGCATTTGAATCTTTTTTCACAAATGTTCCAATCACCACTACAAATAAGTTAAATTCGTCAAAAAACGTAGCCAATTCTCTTCTTAAATCTAGTGTTGATAAATGTAGAATTAACTTTGATTTTCAGTATATTGACTCTGTCACTATACTTACAACTTTTAAACAACTAAATATAAAAAATACCGAGGATCTTTGGGGCATTTCAACTAATATAATAAAATCAATAGTGCCCGCTATAGCGCCTCACCTTGCATTCATATTCAATAAATGTATAGATGAAAATCAGTTTCCTAATCTTATATACAGTAAAATCATTCCTTTATTTAAAGCAGGAGACAAAAGTGATCCTTCAAATTTTCGACCTATTTCCATACTCCCAACCCTCAGTAAAATTTTTGAAAAAATAATATTTAATCAATTGCTTTCACATTTTACAGACAATAAGTTACTTCATAACAAACAGTTTGGTTTCACTAAAGGCAGGAACACAACGGATGCAGGAGTTGCACTTGTGAAACATATATTTGATGCTTGGGAGGAAAAGCAGGATGCCATTGGTATATTTTGTGATCTATCAAAAGCTTTTGATTGTGTTGATCATGAGACTTTGCTACTAAAATTAGGTTATTATGGTGTTTCGAACAGCTCACTTGGCTTACTCGAGTCTTACCTCACTGGTAGAGTACAAAAAGTAAACATTAATGGCACCGACTCTTCTGGCGCCTCATTAGTCATGGGAGTACCCCAGGGCTCGATATTAGGACCCCTTTTATTCTTAGTATACGTAAACGATCTTCCTTATTTCACTAAAAATCTTTGTGAGATAGTATTATTTGCTGATGACACATCATTAATTTTTAAAAGTGATAGACAAAAAGTAGCACTTGACGATGTAAATAATACCCTTTCGAAAATATTGCATTGGTTTACAAGTAACAACTTGCTGCTCAATGCGAAGAAAACAAAATGTGTAAAATTTACTATGCCCAATGTTAGACAGGTGGATACTCATATTACTATGAATAATGAATTAGTTCAAATAGTCAATACCACAGTTTTTCTTGGGATAACTCTAGATAGTAAACTACAATGGGGTCCTCATATCACAGCCTTGGCAGGAAGACTTAGCTCAGCTGCCTATGCGGTTAGAAAGATAAGGTCACTGACTGACGAAAAAACGGCACGATTAGTTTATTTTAGCTACTTTCATAGCGTTATGTCATATGGTCTGCTGCTGTGGGGCTCAGCTGCCGATATTGAGACAATATTCATATTACAGAAACGAGCTATACGAGCAATCTATAGACTCGGACCCCGTGACTCGCTGAAAGAACTATTTAAAGAAATTAATATTTTAACAGTTGCTTCTCAATATGTTTACGACAACATCTTATATGTACGGAACAACATAGATCTCTTCAAAAAAAAATCCGATAACCATAGTTTTAATACAAGAAATAAAAATAAACTGGCAATGACAAAAAATTGACTTCATAAAGTTGGTAATTCGTTTGTAGGCAAATGTATAAAAATTTATAATAAAATTCCTCAGGATTTGGTTGACATGCCTCTTAGTAAGTTTAAAATAGTAGTTAAAAAATGTTTGATGATGAAAGGCTACTATAATGTAGACGAATATCTTAATGATAAAAATGCATGGTCACCCTAATCTTCTGCTGTTGGCCACTCGTATAATATAATATAAACTAATTGTAACAATGTAAACAAAACAATATTAAAAAAGAAAATGGATAATCTACCTGAGTTTCTTGCTGGTATCTTCTCAGGAGAACCAACTTACCGAACCAGCGAAAGAATCATTTTCTAATGGTTATTTATGTACTTACTTAATTTAGTATTTTTATAATATTACTTGACAAAATTGTAAAATTTTGACATTCATATGTGCTCTTTATGTGCCTAAACTGAATAAATGAAATTGATTCTTTGATTCTTTGATTCTTTGTTATGCCTAAATTAGTGTTTTAGTGTAGACATTAGTTAGGTACCTACTAAAAGCGCCTAGAAATGGTAACAGGCTCGCCTCCTAGCATTTGCTTGTCCTTTAATATGCACCAATTATGCTTGATCCATGACGATCTTAGTGAGATAATGCACCCTGCCACTAGAAAACATGCCTGCGTAATAAATACAATTCATTTACTTTTCACAGGGCAGCTCGTGTAACAAAACCTCTAGGTAAACTACTCGGTCAGTTCCTAGCGGCTCTAACTCGCGAGGGGCTGTCAGCGAGTCAACTGGAGTTTACTGGCGGGAGTTTGGGCGCCCACATCTCGTCGTATGCAGCTGTAGAATTCTATCGATTGACTGGAGAACGACCTGCCAGGATTACAGGTATTATTGTGACTAGGCACAGATGGTGTGGCGACTCGAAACAGCGATAGTCCATCGCCACATCACTAGTATCCTTAACATGACACATCACTACCCCGATTGACAGATAAGAACTTGTTGGTAATATCTTGCTGATATATATATAAATAATATTATCAGAAAACCATACTAAAGCTTATCGGCTCTCTTGTGTTATTATTTCACACATTCCACAGGGGAAAATATCATTCCCCACAATATTACTGTATTCTGAATCATTTGCGCGTTTAGCTATAGATGGCATCGTTTTTAATTCTGGCTCATTGAACAAATGATCCAGAATCCCCAATTTACATCAAATAAGAGGCATTTACACATTGCTGAATCAAACACGAGCCAGGTCGGTCTTATAGGATGAGTCACCATTCCTTACGTTTATGACACTGAGACCCCTCCGTACCTCGGATAGCACGGAGACATATTCTATCGAATTGAGGGCCACTCGCATTAAACTCAGGTACTACTACCACAGAGTAACCCCTGCTCGGTAAGCGTTGTTCGGGATCAAGGAGAGGATCAAATCCCACCAAACCTAAGTTGAAGAGCTCTTCAGAACCTCGCCGTGGTACCTAAATTCGATAGAATGCGGCCAAGGGAGCAAATGTTCTATGCTGCGCTAGCGGCTCAAGACTTTCCGTCCTGACGTAGACCACAGAGCACCGAATTTCGGCCCTGCAGTCAGGACAATATATTGTTACGAGCCGGGGTTCTACGGAATGGAAAATGCCGATCAAACTACCACAAAACACTTTATTTATTACACCACTAATTTACACTTCACTATAAGCTTCACTGAACACTTTAAATCGCACTTGAACTCGCAGGTATAACTCGTATTATCGCTCTGGAAATACTGATCATCTCCCGCTCAAGCGCTCGGCATATATAGGGCGTTCATTGTTCTAGAAGTTTCAGCCGAGAATCATCGCGAACACTCTCCGGAACCGGATAGATGTGTCGAGAAACGCGTTACGTAGAAGTACCTTGGACAGAACATTCGAGAAATCCGCTACTTAGCAGTACTGCGACTTGCTACTAGATGGCGCCTCGTTTCGCAGTCCCGATATTCGCTACTAGATGGCGTAACATTATTTAGATGTCGTAACAGATGGCGTAATACTGCCCCCTCCTAAGACATGCTCGTCCCGGGCATTGTCAGGCCCATAATATCGCGCCAATCGATCCACATGAACTATCTTTGGCACACTTCTTGGACTCCTCCGTATTCGGTAAGTGACATCGTTAATCTTGGTCACAACTCGGTATGGTCCATCCCATTTAGCTTACAGTTTAGGAGACTTCCCTTTACTGCGGACTGGGTTATGTAACCACACTAACGAACCTTCATCGAAGCCCTTATTGTTTGTGTTTCGGTCGTAACGGGTCTTCATCTTTTCAGACATTTGTTGACCTGATTGTCTGACATGCTCATTAATGTCATTCATCCTGCTGCGCAAGTCATTCGCATAATCGGTGATATTGCGTGGAGCGTCAGGCGGTATACCGGTTATTAAGTCGGCAGGCCACCGTAATTCTCTTCCAAAGTTCGAATAAGCTGGTGTCACTGACGTGCTTTCGTGAACCGCACTTCGGTAAGACAAAAGAAACGGTTGGATGTGCTTGTCCCAATCTTTTTGCCTGCTTTCCACAACTTTCGCCAGATATCTCTCCAATGTCTGAATAAATCGCTCCACCATTCCATCTGACTGCGGGTGGTAAGAGGTCGTTCTGGTTTTGTGAGTACCCATGACCCGACACATTCCCTGGAACACCTGAGATTCAAAATTTCTTCCTTGATCGCTATGGATTTCTAGGGGTACCCCGAAACGACAGAAGACTTCGTGAACTAATTTATCTGCGACCGTGGTAGCTTCTTGATTAGGTATAGCGAAGACTTCTGGCCACTTCGTGAAATAATCCATCACAACCATGAAGTACTTGTTTCCGCTTTCACTTTCAGGAAACGGTCCCGCAACATCTAGGGCTATCCTTTCCCATGGTGCCCCAACGTTATACAGTTTCAGTGCACCTCTGTTCCGTGTATGAGGTCCTTTCACAGCAGCACAACTCGTACATTTGCGACACCAGTCCTCAACGTCGTCGCGACAGTGGATCCAGTAAAACCGCTCACGTATCTTCAACAGAGTCCTTTTTACTCCCATATGGCCCCCTGAACATCCATTATGGTATAGCTGTAGCACATCTGGGACCTTAACTTTAGGGACGACCATTTGCAAATGACAGCTGTCTCCTCGAGCATTTTCCCATTTGCGGCACAAGACTCCATCCTGAATAACTAAACTGTCCCATTGCGCCCAATAACTTTTTGTGATTGAACTCATTGAAGCGACGTCACTCCACATGGGTTTAGGAGCACTTGCTTTAATCCACTCAATTATTGGCTTGATATCCGCGTCGTCCTGTTGAGTACGTTGTAGGATTTCTTTCCATTCGTCGCTCAGATCCATTTTAAGCATCTTCACAGGTATGGCTTCCTTTATCTCCTGTTTGGCAAAGTGCTTACGGTCTTCAGGGCAAGGTCTTCTTGATAATGCGTCTGCGTTGCCATGGGAACTCCCATCCTGGGTTTGTGAGATCGAAACCTTTGGGGCTCTTCTAACATCAGCCGGCACCCGCCACGCAGTCCTGGCTATTATTCGTTTTCCCTGCTGTTGCTGGGCGGTGACGTTAGTCACCCTATCTCCTTGGGAACGACTTTCTGCTCTTTCTGCAGTCCGCTTTGGGCAACTGGATCGAAGGTGGCCCCTCTCACCACATGTGTAGCACCTAGGGCTATACCTCGTGAAACGGTCGCGAGCCGGTGATGCTACAACTTCCCTGACGCGGTGAGATCGATGATCCTGCCGTACGGCTTCGACCTCCAAAGCATGAGCCAAGGCGTCTTTGAGAGTCTCATGGTGCCCGAGCCTCACTGCAGCCCTGACTTCCAGGTCGTGGATGCCGTCGATGAATGCTTGCACCACATTCCCATTGATGAGCGCAGGTACCGACTGGTATGCTTTCCGTACCAGCTTCTCAACTTCCAGGGCCCACTGTTGCAAGTTTTCGCCAGTGCGCTGGACACGATCCTTCAGCTGCGCACGATACACGTGTTCCAGGTGAGCGTCACCGTATCTGGCTTCCAAGGCTTCTAGTAGCTGCTCGTAGGATACATCGTCTCCGAGAGCTTCTAGGATAGTTAACGCCTTGTCTCGCAGACCCAATGTAAGCGCAGTCATGGCCTGGGCTTTGCTCCACCCGTTTGCCTTCTTAACGGCCTCAAACTGCTTTTTATAGGCCGACCATGAAGATGTCCCATCGAATGGCGGTACTTTAAATCCACGCGCTGAAGGTACGGCAGGTAAGGAAGTCGCAATCCCATCTGCAGCTTTCAGATTTCCCAGCTCTTTCCTGACATCTGTAATCTGGTTTTTTACATCTTCAATCCGAGTTTCGGCTTCCGTGATGCGGTTCTCAACATGATGAACTTGATCCTTCATCACATACATCTCCTTTCCAAAAGTCGCTCGAAGATCTTTCATGAGGAGTGTCTGTTCCTCCTGGCGGCGTGCCTGCTCCTCCTTGTCGCGCAGCAGCTGTTCTTCCAACCGGCGGGCCTGCTCCTCCTGGCGGCGTGCCTGCTCCTCCTGGCGGCATGCCAGCTCCTCCTGGCGGCGTGCCTGCTCCTCCTGGCGGCGTGCCTGCTCCTCCTTGTCACGCAGCAGCAGTTCTTCCAACCGGCGGGTCTGCTCTTCCTGGTGGCGGGCCTGCTCCTCCTTGTCACGCAGCAGCTGTTCTTCCAACCGGCGGGCCTGCTCTTCCTGGCGGCGGGCTTGCTCCTGTAGCATCGCCATCAGCGCAGCAAAGTCTGGAGGTGCTGGCGCTGGAGATACCGTGGACGGGCCAGCTTCCACCGTTGGCTGCTGCTGACCACCCAACCTCTCCGGTGTATTACCTCCGAAGCGCCTGCTGTCCAACTTCTGCTGGCGCTGACCCCTGGTACGGACGCCCTCTGTGTCTTCTTTTGGTAACACCGGCATTGTTCAAATCCCCAATTCTGACACCAATTGTTACGAGCCGGGGTTCTACGGAATGGAAAATGCCGATCAAACTACCACAAAATACTTTATTTATTACACCACTAATTTACACTTCACTATAAGCTTCACTGAACACTTTAAATCGCACTTGAACTCGCAGGTATAACTCATATTATAGCTCTGGAAATACTGATCATATCCCGCTCAAGCGCTCGGCATATATAGGGCGTTCATTGTTCTAGAAGTTTCAGCCGAGAATCATCGCGAACACTCTGTCACTCTCCCGAACCTTCTAGATGTGTCGAGAAACGCGTTACGTAGAAGTACCTTGGACAGAACATTCGAGAAATCCGCTACTTAGCAGTACCGCGACTTGCTACTAGATGGCGCCTCGTTTCGCAGTCCCGATATTCGCTACTAGATGGCGTAACATTATTTAGATGTCGTAACAGATGGCGTAACAATATAATGCGAATACCAAGTCGCTACATAACGTCGAGTGCGTCTAGAGTTACTCCGCGGAGCCGTCCAAAAGGTGAGAGTAGGTAGTATTCAACGCAGGGTCTAACCTGCCTCTTGTACAACCGACACCTCTGACATCTGTGTGAAGAGCCTCTTAACCTTATTCAGGATTCCTTTAAGCTCGTCAAATATAACTGACCATGGTTTGTATTATTGAGCTAACGATGAACCAGGATCTTTACATTGTTCAGGATATTTACAAACGTATTCTCCTCTCCCAGATCCTTTTAGAAGTGAGGGTGTCAAGCAGCCGCTCCGTTTTCAAGAAAGAGGTATAAAATAACTATAGGTACCTGTTCAATAGACAGCACCAGTTTTCTTTTATTTATTTTCTTTATCGCAGTCGTAGCTTTTACTATTTAAATTTATTAGTATTCAAGTTTATTGTCTATCATATATATTTCAAGGGTATCTACTTATGATTATCGCTTCATCTTCCGGATTTACCAATTTCTAACATCACATCCTAAGCATCTGACTACTTAAGTACTGGCATTCAATCCGCCTTTGTACAAGATTGAAGAGTGTTCACTTTTCATGAGTTCGAATTCAAAGAAATGATCCCAATTCGACTGTATGTTTTTTTTAATGTTTGTCACTTCTTATTTTTCGACTGGGTGATTTTGTTTTTTTTTTTAAATTGAAAGCTGCTGCTTCCCTAGTGCTCCCATTCCGGGAATTGAAGTCGGCTTTTTACCCGAAGATTCAGGTACCTACTGGTTCCAATTTAAAAAAATCTGTATGGAATAAAAGTACCCGTTAGACTGAATGTGGACAACTATGTCTTCTAAGACGACCACTCTCATTTGGATCGATTTCCAAATGAGAGTGGTCGTCTTGGAAGTCTTCCAAATGCACATCTCGTAAGACATAAAAGACTTATACTTTTAGTTAAGAGCCAAATATCTTACTTTCCAGGTTTAGACCCGGCTGGACCTTGTTTCCGCAACTTACCCGACGAGGAGAGACTCCACCCTGGTGCCGCTGAGAGAGTAGACGTGCTTCATACGAACATCGATGGTTTCGGTATAGCAGACCCCTTGGGACATGTCGACTTTTATGCTAATGGAGGTGAGAATTTACTTTTCTTGTCAACTCATAAAGTTGTTTTAAAGTATTCCACATTAACTTAATTTACGCAATGAAAACGCAGCGTAATTGCTGCTGAAAATCCCTACCAGTGGGGATATGTGGAATAGGGGGAAATTTTACCAGTTTTTGTATTTCAGGTGAATTTCAGCCAAATATGAAAGAAGGCTTTCTTCTCCCTTGCTTGCCTCTTTGCAGCCATATTCGTTCTGCGCTATACTATGTCATGGCATGCAAGAATCCTGATGACTTTATTGCAGTTAGATGTGATTCGGTTGCAAAAGCCCGCCACGGCGACTGTTACGGAGGTACATCTAGAACCAACTTGCTTGGTCCAAAGACGGATTTTGACAATACAGGAATATTTTACTTGCCAACTAAACCATCTTATCCGTATTATTTAGGAAAGAAAGGATTGAAGAAACAGAAATATGGTGTGAATGAATATTTGTCGATACCTTCGCCTGATGAAGATATAACTTTATAATTTGGAATGGATAGCAACGGCTTTGTTCTGTGGCTTAGTAGTGATGTGACATAGGTATTAAACGCTATTGATGTGACGCTAATTAATGCCTCGGATGTATTGTGAATACCTTGGTAAGGCTTGGTGTCCAAATATTTTCTATTTATTGACGTCTAATCATTCTTTTGATTCTTTATCAGGGATCACTGTATACTTCCACAAGTTACCTATCTATATTATAATAGGCTTGTGTCCACTAAGAATAAATCGGATTGGGGTATGTTTCTTATGACTATTTCCAATGAATAGACAACTAAAAGTAATATAAATTAGTAGACAGAATAAAGATTACAATTATTTTTAGAAAATATGTTTGGGAAAATTAGGCATTCAGTCACGTGACATCAAACACCAATCAGAAAATATGACGTCACAGGTTGCGCTCTCACACCATAGAGTAAGTATGTATGAAGAGCTGACTTCTTGTTCAAGTTGTGTCTGTGATTTTGTGTAATTTAATTGTTCTTACGTTTTTATTAATTTACGAATTTTTGTTAATTTTAAAGTTAAATTATTGTAAATCTAACAAAAGTAGATTGAACAATGATCGATGTGAACACAAAGACAATTCGAGACAACGCTTGAATCAAAATATTGCTAGGCACCTATATCAAAGTTAAAGGGCTAACCAACAAAATTTATTTTTAACTTTTTGGAAGTTTTTAAATTATTTTATCCTGATTTGAATTGCTTTATAATCGTCGTGGGTTTTTTCAAAATTTTTAATTTTGAGTTTTATTTAAAACTTCTTAAAGAGCATAGATATGTAGCGCCTTCTAGTAAGTTGCTGTCGTTACACCTATTTAAGAACCCTCACTAATAAACTACAAATCCATTCCTAAAAAAAGCCGAATCAAAATTGATTTTCATCACAAATAATGTTAGCTGTAGCGCCCCCTGATGAGTTGTCACCGTCACATCTATCTAGAAACCTGTACCAATCTAACTCAAACCCATAACTGAAAACTGGATCAAAATCGGACTACTAGTTTTTGAGAAAATTGGCAACATTGCTTTTCATAAATAATTTTCGCTGCAGCGCCCCCTGGTGAGTTTTCACATTTATCTAAGAACATGCACCAATCAAACCTGAACTCATAACTAAAGACTGCATCAAAATCCGAACAGTAGTTTTGGAGAAAAATGGCCACATGTATTTGCACAAACATCCTCTGGCCCCAAACCCATATACCATCTCCGTTCCGTCGTAGGTAAAAAGCTATGCGTGTCCAGTCTATAGTGTATAATCCTTACAAGTGACATGTTCTTGGAATACGTTGAAGGAAACGCGTAAGCGCCATGTTATTCACGGTGCTTTTGACCTTTTGGTCGTGAAAAAACTATAACTAATAAGCGATCTTGCGCTTGAATATTTATATTACGATTAGACGACTAATTTATGGCTTAATCGCTGCAGCGAACTTCGTTCGTTTTTTGTTCAGGATAGCTTCGTCAAACACATTTTGATTTGTTTCGTAACGTGTGACATCACCCAAGGCGCCATGACAGATTGGAGCGTTTTCGTTACCAATTTAAATTCATTTTTTTAAATCGCAAAATAAACTATGTAAATGATTGTTTTTAATCAAAATAATACATTTTTGTGACTATATAGATTCAAAACTACAGATTTAATCAATTTTTGAAATTTGGGACACAAGCCTATTTATTGTACCGAATATTGTGGATTGTTCTAGTCTAGTATGAATTAAAAGATAATGTATCTACCTATTAGGCCTATTAGTATGTCGCACATAGCTGTTATTACAGTACAAAATATTTATAAGAAAAACTTCGTCTAAAATACTGCTGTTGTCAGTTGAAGAAAATAAAATAATACCTATTCCACTTTTTTAATCGTTTTAATAGAAACTGATCAAAAAATAACGAGGTACAGGTAGTGCCTTGTAAATGTCTGAAAAGTTTATGTATGTATTTATTGAATTTGCTATCAATTTGCATCTTTATCGAACCTGCATGTCGATAACCGTAATTACGAGCATCTAATGTTCATTGCTGAGCACGAACGAGATTCCGTGACCGGTAATAGTGTGTTAACAACACTATAAATACGTACAATAAAGTCTTTCCCGTAACCTACTTACATTGATCTTGAATATACTTAGGCATAAGCCGCGCACGATGTGTGGGATACAACCTATATAGTCATAATAACCGCTCCGTGACGTCATCAATCGCTGAAAAGTACGGATAACAAAAGAGTATTGTAGGTTAATCTACGTCACAGTGACGTCACCAACATGGCCGCCAATCTCATTGTCATCTTGCGCGGTTTATATAGCTAGCTTGTATACCTGTAAGATATATATTTGTACAGCAAAAAATGTGTTGTAAATAAAACATATATAAAAATAATACAAGAGCAATTTTATTGTAAATATCATCACAATACGTTTTAACAACAATTATTTATTATGTATCAGTTAGGCCGAGACTGATTCGGTACAAAAACTATATAAAAGAAAGTATTTATGTACATATTGACATTACATAAGTATTGATTATGTTCAGTCGATATAAGCTCACTGTGAACTCTGGTCGCTACAACGCTTGGAACTCAGTTCACTAATAATTATAATTATAGGATACTCATTACATACAAATTCGTAAAATTTTTCATACAAATGTTAAAATTATAAATAGGAATTATTTTAAACTAATACCCCCTTATTAATCATGAGTTTAGGTTTAAAATACCGTCAAAATCGGTTTTATTCATAATGAGTTATCGGAGATTTCATAAAATAAAGGGACACAATCTGTTCTCTTGTGCACCTGACAGAGACAGAAGATTTTCTTGAGCTCTTCTGGATCTAAACAGAAGAAGAAATTCATTATGAATAAGGGGGATAGTGTTTATTCAGATTGTATATTTCAGTATAGTAAAGTTTAGAAAGGTGAAGAAATGTGTATGAGCGACATGCGTATCATCCACAGAACTTTTTCCCTAACTGCGATTCGGCTGAACTTCGATATGTTCCGTGAAGCGACTGCCATCTGACCTCCACAACCCATGGGCGATATCGAAGTTCTGTAGTTAGACCGGTCGGATTTTTGATTTAGGGCTACAACTATCCCTAACGACTGCCGGGACCGACGGCTTTACGTGCTTTTCGAGGCACGGAGCGGTCTCAATGTCTTGAGTCGATGTTGACATTGTCGGTTACCACTAGACCACGAGCCCCTCTATGAGCGACATGCGTATGCGCAGTTATTTTAATATGTTATAGTAATATCTATCTTTTAGTTTCCAGTAAATATTGTAGCAGTACTTTAATAATGAGCAGTAATGTATGAGAAATTGTAAATATAGTTTAATTACGACCTTTAGGTATAGGTTTATAGAAATGTTCTACATATTAACAAAATAAATCGCAAAAGTCTCAAGCATCGTATCTACTAGGCAACATTTGGCACCCAACATGTTGCACAACAAGTTGCCAAACATGTTGGAACTTTATTCGGAAATGCTATGGGGATATGCGGTTTTAAACTTAAAGGTTCTTCCCAATCCCCAGAAACGGCAATATCCACCCTATTATTTGGGGTTAACTAAGTGACTGGCGAAATGTGGGTGTAGTAAGCTCCTCTGTCTACCCCCTTCGGAGATAATGACGTCATTTGTCTGTCCGTCTGTTCTGTTTCAAATGTTATTTACTGATCTTTCGTTTTGGAAAGTTATATTGTAATATGAAAATAAATTTTTTCGATATATAATTCTTAAGTATAAATCTTACCTTGGCACAATTAATCGAAATATTTTTCAGTTGTTAATTGTTGTTGTAATCTTTATAAATAAAAATGCATCGCCGTTCGTTTGTCTCACTAAAACTCGGGAACGGCTGGACCGATTTAGCTAATTTAGTTTCAAAACATTCGTACAAACTCAGGGAAGGTTTAAAAGGGTCCGCCGGGACAGCTCGTTTAATTATAATTATATTACATAGTTATAAATGAAGCTAATATAGCAAGATTAGTATTCTGTTTGATTTCATTGTTTAATTTTTATGAACAGTCTAGCTAGATGGTTGACTTTAAATTAAATTCCTTCCCCTTCCAAATATTGTAGAAGATTTCAATTATATAATATTTGTATATTATTTACTTATATATTATTTACTTTAAAAACATGACAGTATGGATTATAATTCATAATTTCTTTTTATGTATTTTTTTTTGTAATTTCTCGTATACACTTAGGTACAGGTTTTTTTATCCCTTTAAATTATCGTTACGTTTTCCAATAAATAGCTAATATAATCTAACAAATAACTAATTAATTAACAAATAACACAGATATAAGTTATTATTAAGCATATTTTATAGAAGCCGAGTGATAGTCTCTCAACCACATTCATTCAGATCGCTAAATTAAAAAAAATAATTAGAGCTCATTTAGACAAACATACAAATTTAATTATAAACATAACAGTTATCTTATAAAAGTATAAATCAACCAAATTCATGTGAAATATAAAATTAGGTTAGACACTTCAACATTATGACCATCTTAATTATTCTGCGATAAATAAATATTTAGGACGTTCTCACACAACGTCATCTAGCCCAAACTAAGCTATAAGCTTGTGCTATGGGATCTAGACAACTGATAAACATACTTATATATTTGCTAAATACATACATAATATACATAGAAAACAAACAAAATCTCCGAAACAAAATTTGTGGATCACACAAATATTTGATTCGACCCGGTGATCGAACCCGTGACTCCGGAGTCGAATGCCGATGATGCACTACCGACCACGCCACCGAAGCAGTTTAATAAAGCAAAGAATTTCAACACGAATAAGCACCAAAAGCAACTAATTAGTTTTTTTAAGCTACTAATAATGTAAAATATTCTAAAAATATTATTTAGGTATATTGGAATGTGACTAAGGAGCCAATTACACTGAGCATACAAGTTTACCGTGAAATAGTTAATCGCATTCGCCAAACTGAGTTCTGAAGTCTTTTATTAACCATTGGGTAGGTTAAAAAATGGATGTATCAAAAATCTATGAATGCAATTAAAATTGTTTTTAAATATAAAATTAAGTCTCCTTTTAGTAAAAATGTCTATGATGGTCAGAGCATTCCCCCTGTTAGGGAAAGGCCGTGGATTCGAGTCCTGCCGGTAACATCAGTTTTGTGATCTATTTATAATTTCTTTTAAGAATAGTTTAAATACAAAAAAAAATGTCTATCTTCAATATTTTAGGTATTTCCTCTCCATGTAGCATGGTCTTGGGACATCCTGTATATCTTGACTCAATTGGAATAACTCAAGATCTAGAGTTAAATATAAAGGGCTGACTTTATGATTACAATGTTTAAACACGTTGTTTAAAGTGTTATTCGGGCGTCTCCGCTAGACATCGGCCGTCATCGAGGACCGTTCGGCTCACCGCGGCGCCTGCGCATACAAATACACAACTACTTACTCAGTATTAACGCCATATTGTTTAACTTGATTCAAGAATATTATATACCAGTTATACAGTCCACTGAATTTTATTTACATCAGATGAGCATCGTAGGAACAATGTCCTTAAAAAATCTTATTTACTGGAAAATGTTCGACGCGTTTTTTATACATAAATTGTAAATAAAGATCTATTATAATATTGTAAAAAAGGTTACTATGTTCTCTATTACTTCGATCATTTTTAATCTATTCAACCCAATTCTGTGATTTATTTTTTAGTCGATATAACATGTTTAATTCGCATTGTATTTTATTCAAAATAATGTAATGTCTTCTAAAACAACCCAGAATAAAAATGATACTAAATATTAAAGTGAATTGGATTCGCGGACATTGTATTTTTTATAGTGATTTTTACAATACTATCAGTGATAAAATTAGTGTTAGTACACAGTATTGAAAGTTGACCTGGAGAATTCGTAACTTGTAGGGCTTGTTAGACCATACACATAGATAATTAATATTAGTACAATTATATGATATGTCAATTTGTTACTATGCCGTATTTTATACTATACTGAAATTAATTATTTCAATGATATTTAATACATTTAATGCTAAACATGTAATCAGATGTTGACTGATGTTATAATAATATGACTTAATTACCACTTTTATTTCGCGCCCCGTAACGGCAATAAGCTTGCCACTTAATACGTGAGACCAACAGTACTGCTAGTGAAATGTGGAAACATGTACGCCAACACATAGAATACTGACTGCAGTATTCAAGGATATTCCCCACCATGGGGAATAACTACACCCCATCAAGGGGGACTAACCCCACCACATTAAGGGGGAAAAACCCCACCCCGTTAAGGGGGAATAACAAACCCCCTCAATGGGGAATAACCCCACCCCTTAAAGGGGGAACAGTCTTGCGAGGTTATTCCCCCTTTAATGTTTCATCAATAATCCTGCCGATCGACAAAGCCGGCACAAGCTAAAATGAAAACCTACAAAAATATGAATTAAAAAGTACTGAGAATATACAATAGAAAATACTTCAATGATATACCTTCACAATACACACATTGACTAAGTTAATACGGTCACGGGAGCGTTTATTTTGCTACATTTAGGGCTGCACGTATCACGTGTACGTACGTATACGTCACTACGAGCGTACAAAATTTCGACGCCATTCTTAAAACCTTCGCCAAACTTAAAACAATCTATATTTCTAATAAATAAAGTAATCAGAATAATCTCTACAAACTGATACGAGTACTTAGAAAGATTAGATGTATAAAAAGAATAGCCATCATCACAAATATTTCAGTAAAAGAAAAATAATCACATCTCTACGAATTAAATACATTTTGTTATTATAATTACTGAATGAGCCAATACTCCTACAACCGAGAAACTAGGTTATACTAGGTATAGGTAGTAAGTACATAATAATTAAAAAAATCCACTCACCATAAACAAATTCCCTCGACACATATGTTTGCTATAGACTCAAATTTTACTAAACGGGTTTTCATGCTGTTTTTTAGGCATTTGTATCTATTTGTGTAAACAGTATTTTTTTTAAATGCTCTTTTCACAATAGATACTTCATGCTTCAAAAAGAAAGAAGATATATGAGCCGTTTGGGGTTGAGACACTGGGGTCATGGGGTCCGACCGAGTGCTCCGCCTTTATAGAGACATTGCTAAACGCTTAATCGTTGCTTCTCAGGACCAGAAGTCTGGCTATTTTAGAATAAGTATCGCCATCCAACGTGGCAACACAGCCAGCATTCTGGGAACCTTCCCAGTCTGCAATGAAAAGGAGGATTTTTTAAACGATATTTTATAATGTAAATATTTTTAGTATTTAATTCTACCTTAGATTAGATAAAAAAAAAAGAATACATTTCACATGTTCAACCGAAGCGAGTCGAGGTAGGGTAGTATTTAATAAATAAAAGCTCCCGTGACAATTTAAAATTACTATTAGATTCATCAGGATATTCATAATATTAGCAAATATCCCGATAAAATTAATATTAATATGAATGATCATGACAGTTTAAATACACTTTAAAATTGACCTATCACATAAAACTCCATACAACCTCCATATAACGGGGCAGGTAAGTTAAAGCTACCGCGGAATATATTGTAAAGGATACCACGCTACAGTTTCTTCCCTCAAAGGTAAAGAATTTAATGGTATGACAACACCACCTAAAAATTGATTTTCTTGTAAAGAGTCGTAGTTCCAAACGGTCGCTTGTAGATTTCTATTTTTAATTACTTCTATGGGGAGGCGATACTCAAGCATCTCCATGAATGATGGGTGCGAGTTGCGTTTTAGTACGCGAGTTTTTCGTTTGGTCTCTTTTGTTGGATCCGGGACTAGGTATACCTGTAAATTTAATTATTATCAGTACATAATATAAATATAAAAATAAATATGTTAGGACATACATGCTGACCAAACACTTGTACACCGTTTCACTTTTATTTAATTTACAGGATTTAACCTGACCGGTTTCGCTTTAAAGCATGATCAAAGGTTGTTGTCCACTTTAAAAATTAGATTATGTACCAAATATGCACAAATATTTTCATAAGAATCGGTTAAGCTGTTTCAGAGTAGTTTGGCAACAAACACTGTGATATGAGATTGTATGTATGAGATGTGTTTTTTATTTTATTTACTCATTTATCATCTATCAGGCTAATTGAAAGAGCATACTGTGGTCTCTCGGACACACTGTGTACCGCAAACCCACACACACGGACAAGTACCTGAATGCCGGTTCACATCATCATCCGCGACACTTGAGATCCGTTGCGGTGTCGCTGGTAAGTCGAGTATGATCTTTGCGACCCTGAACACTGAACCCTGAACACTTACAGAAAGAGCTCGCTCATGTTCAGGAAGTGTTGAAGCAGAACGGGTATCAGGGACATACACAACACCGTGAAAGGAACAAGGTACAACCCTTGGGAGTAAGCAGAGCACCAGCATTTATGCCGTACGTGAAAGGAGTGACGGACAAAATTGGAACAGTACTACAAAGATAGTCCATTAAGACTGTATATAGGCCACACTCCAAAGTCGTAAACCATACCATTCCTCTACAGACACCGGGTGTTTATAAGGTAGACTGCAGCTGTGGTATAGTTCATACATCGGACAGACCAAACGTACTATCGCTGAGAGGGTCAAAGAACACATCACAGCTGTAAAAAACCGCAAAAATATAAATAAACAAGTCTGCGATAGCCGAGCATTTGTTGGAATCGGGTCCCAACCACTGGATTGAACTCCACAACCCACAAGTCCTATCCACTGACTGGCGCTATTACTCCAGGATAGTGCGGGGAGCCGTCGAAATAAAAAAGTATCCCAACTTTAACCGGGAAGATGGATATCGACTATCTAGGTCGAGGAATCCGGTGATCTGCAAATGTACTCGCCACCTCACCGAACGCCCGCTTGCTGATACTATCAGTGTGGTATGTCGTAGTGGCTCTCCGAACACAATATTTAGTGATGACGAAGTGAGGGTAGTTGAACAAACCCGCACTTCACGAAGACGACGATGAGCTGAAGCCAGTCCACCCGTGACCACGGCTCTTGTAACAGGGCCGAAACGTCGGGTAATAAAGAGGTATGTATATATATCTCAATAATCGCGTGTACAAAACGCGAAAGTTTAAAAAAGTAATTGAAAGAAGTTACAGTTCTTATATTAACTTATTCTACAGCCCATATACATACCTTAAAACTAAAAATACATTTATAAATCATACCTTGACGTAGGGATTGGGCGGTAATGCTTGTGGGGTCTGTGCTAGGGATTGAGCGTGTAGTATCAGTACGGAGAGTACTCCTCCCGCGTATTGTACAGACAGCTTGAGAGAACCAGACCCGGTCGGTTCTGGTTCTACAGATTCGCCTGAGAAACACAAATGTTAGTTTATAAGTAGACTTTTACTGCAACCGTTTTATTAGAAAAAAAAAGAAAAATGAAATTTCGTCTAGATATAATTTGTGATTGATCGAGTGAAGTGTCTAAATTTTGAGACAACACTGGACAATTTTGCTGCCGTTTGTGTCTTATTGTGTTTTGATTGGGTGAAATGGGGGTAAAAGGCGAGGTTTGCTGTTCGCCAAATGGGTGACCACTAGTACTAATAAATATTATCGAGTATCCTTTTATTTTAGTAAACTAAATCTTCGTTGGTAGGTCTAAAACAAACATCGAACATTTCGAAGCACAGTTTCATATAATGACGCAGTTAAAAGTTCCCGATAAGCGGCAATAGGCACCACCTATTACGTGGGATCAACAAAGTTACTGGCGATGAGTGGGCGTATAACATACCTACTCCTTCTAGGAAACAGGAGTGATTTTAATGTATGTAAGTATGGTTATAACTCCTCAAAGATCGACACAGAACCACTAGGGAAAAGTAGCTTTTAATTAAAAAAATAAATAAAATTGGTTCACCCAATCGAAAGATATGTGGTAGGTAACAAAAAAAGTCGAATTGAGAACATCCTCCATTTTTTAAAGGTCGGTTGTAAAAGTAAGTGAATTTCTCTACCTTTCGTCCTTTGGCCAACATCCTGTTGATCTCGCAGCAGTGGATGGAAGAACGTATAGACAAGATCTGAGTGTGCGATCTCATCGGCCAAGCTGAACAGTGACGTCAGGAACGCTTGGACATCGTTGAAGCGTCTGTAGGCGACTTGGCGAGTGTTCGATCTGCCGACCTGGAGGCCTGATGGCAAACTAGAAGGACGAAATAACACGTTTAATAATAATTATATTACATTACACTGTAGAAGACATCTTGTCCAGAACCGAGTGTTTCAAACGCCGAACGATAGTGGCCTGGAAAGCCCTGCGCACGTGTTTCCTCCAATATACAACCCTGTGTTCCTTAAACAGAGCGTGAACAGAGCGTGAACAGACCACTGGGCCGATGCCAACTTGACGACCACTTTCAATAGTATGTAGGTCGTCGGATTGGTTTTTCCATCAGGCAAGTGGTAAAAAGTAGTCTAAGTTACTTATTCTAAAATCTTTCCGTGAATGTCCAGTTAAAATCAGTCTAGGCGGTTCAGAGATGTTTTTGTTTCACTGTAGCGAAACCTGTTAATATGGAATTCAAACAAACACAATTTAGGTATATTAGTGGGTATCATTCTAAAGTCGTCGATTATCCACAGAAAAGTAAAAGAACTGTTAAATGGTTTTATCATTATCAGTGATGAATCATGTCATTCTTCTTCTTTTTAGATGCATGGTTTCATCGTTCATCGATGAATTTGCCAATGTCAAGGTAATGCTTGATATATCCCGCACAGAAGAACTAGTTCAAGGTGCGGGACAAGGAAAAGTTGTTCGGTATTGTAATTGAGCGTCTGGACTTGAGTTTCTGCCCAGCGCCAGAGGTAGCCTAAAAGGCTACTAGCCGTGCGCTCACCAAATATCAGGACCGATTATTCATGGTAAATAATTACATATCGACAAACGGAAACTGTCAAAATTAAAGAACTGTCAAGCAAATGTAGGTAGTTATAAAATAACTTTCTTTATACCTACCCACAAAAAAAATACAACAATACGGTGTACACATATTTTATATTTATTTATCAATTATAAATCAATACTTTTTAATATTATCGCCTTAAGTAGGTCAAGCTAATATCGTAGCCAGTTACAATTGATTAACAAAGCAAGTCTCTGAACTATAAATGTTAAACATTATTACAATGTAACAAATGTATTAAATGAGAAAAATACAATAACACTATATTTTGTTCTGTGAACTGTTCCGTGGAAAACTGCAACATTTTTATGATGGTACAGGAGCTGAGATGTACCCATTTGTGATTGTTTGTAAACTATGATAGTAAGTATCATATTTAACAGGATTATCATAATAAAGAGTATAAAAAAGTATTATGTTATAAAAAAAATAGTCCGAAACGCCCAGGACTTGAATTGGCTGTGACATAGCGGCCGGCACGTAAGATTTTGTTGCCTTTCATCAACATTTATCAATTTTTTTTTTCAAAATTACAATATAGCTGCTACTTTTTTTAAATTTATTCGGCTTTTTTGACATAGCCCATTATATGTGTGCCCGGTGATGGCAATAGGCTTGCCCCCTATTACGTCAGACTAAAAATACTGGCAAATTGTGGGTGTGTAATGCACCTCTGCGTACCCCTTCGGGGATATAGGCGTGATATGTGTGTGTGTTATTTAGGTACCACTCATAATGCATACCTAGAACTAACTTTTCTTCCTACTTCCTCAGTATCTATCCATCCAAAGGTTTACAGGCAGAACATTTTTTAAGCGATAAGGTCGTCACCCATTGTGGTGCTCTTACATTTAGTAAGCTTCTTTTGTAAAAAAAAATACTGGTTTGACGTACAATAAAGCAAACAAATAAATAAATAAATAAAACGCATCATAGTCTGTATAAATATTATGTAATAATATTTGTATATTGATTAAGGAACCCAAAAATATATTAGGGCCCAGTAGTTCGAATGTGATTTAAAACTATATTTGGTATTGTATTTACCACTATCGGATTAGCTTAAAATGTTAAGTGACTAATTAATCACTAAGCTATCTTTGAAACACTCATACACAAAACTTGATAAAAAGTCATAAAGTCATAAAGCGTAATACCAGTTATAAATCCTAAGCCGATAATTCCACATCACATTCATATATATTTGTAGTTTATCACGCAAAAGACGACAAGGATACTACTTCAAATATTCTCCCTATGGGAGGTTGTCATGACTTGTGGTTAAGCTCAGACTGCTGAGATTATATTTTTTATGCGGTGGCATATAACATCTGTTTTGACTGTTAGAAATTGAATTACAAACTGGTTATGGATTTTCTATACAGCCCGATAACTTGACCCACAAAATGACTGGCAAGCGGGTGTACAATGCACCTCTGTCTACCCCTTCGGGAATACAGGCGAGATTAGATTATATCATTGACCTAAATGTAACCCTCTTAATATTTTGTAAAACTTGCATATTTGTAGTACATTTTTGACTCATAATTGTAAGTACGTAAATACCTATCAGTAAAGTGATTACAATAATTTCAAAGTGATAAGATTACAGTCATTATTCGCATTGTCGCAGAAGACACTTGTATCTTATCGGATAGGGAGTATTGATTTAAACAGTAATACACGAAATATTGCAATAGGAAACACTTTTTATTTACATTTTTACAAATTGTAATTTAATTTGATATCTGTTTTAGACTGGTGAGTAATAAACAGTATTTAAAAAAAAAAAATATGATTAATACTAGCATTCTCGTTAACCTCTAGCTACACTAAAAGTGCTTGTGTTTGGAGTGGATTCACGCCAATAGTGTGGTGACCGGGGTTCGAAGTCACGTCGTCGAAACGCAAGTCCAAGCTTTTAGCCACTAGCCTACGTACCTCTTCAATTTTAGAAATACATCATGATCACTTTTTAAAATAATTAACAAAAATTCAGATCACTGATTTGATACTTACTATTTGTTATGATTGAAAATTAGTAGTATATTTTCTTTTCAGATTACAATACAGTGAATAATAAAATATTAAATATCTTGTGTTTTATTACGCTTGTAATGTTTAACTTTGGAAAATTCAAGACATCATTTAATGTGTACAGTGGCAAACTAAAGGGAAGAAAACAGGAAGATGGAATCTATGAATCTTCGATAGCCGGAGCTTACAGGGCTAGTAGAAATGAGTTCGATTGTAAGTTTCACACTATTTATACTGTCGATTGATGGAATTTGCTACACATATTGGACAAACCGTGGTGTTAAATTGTGATTGAAGTCTCTGAAAATGCCGTTAGGCGAAACCGGTTAGTAAAAATTTAATAAAAACCAATGAAAAGTTAAGTGTTTTGTCCAATATGTAAGTTTCACATCATAAATGACTATAGCATCCAGTCAGTGCAATACAAAAAGTAGATATATTAAACTGCCGTGGTTTGATGAACGTACGGCATGCGAGAGACTGCTGTGTAGAGTCGGGATCAGACCCCGGAACGAGTCAAATATTTGTAACATCAGAAGTTAATATTAGCTGGCGAACGTACAACCGATCCCCAAGAAAGGGGATCGGTCCGATCCAGGCAACTATCGACCCATAGCTGTCACCTCAGTCATTTGCAAGGTGCTTGAGCTCCTTATAAATAAGCAGCTCATGCAATTCCTAGAGGATCACTCGCTAATCAATGATCGACAATACGGCTTCAGGCCAAAGCGATCAACGGGTGATCTTCTGGCATTCGTAACGCATGTCTGGGGTGGGGCTATGGAAAGGCACGGCGAGTCCTTGGCTATTAGCCTGGACATCGCCAAAGCCTTCGATAGGGTCTGGCATGCTTCGCTCCTTTCCAAGCTTCCGGCATATGGTCTACCTCCTCAACTGTGCAGCTGGATTGCCAGCTTTTTAAACGAGCGCCGAGTGCGGGTCCTCTGCGATGGCCAGGCTTCTCGCTTCTTGCAAGTGAATGCCGGGGTACCGCAGGGGTTCGTACTATCACCAACTCTCTTTCTTCTGCATATCAATGATATGCTATCCCTCGGGAACATTCATTGCTATGCAGATGACAGCACACTGCACGGGAGTTACTCGGTTCGTCCGACGGCGGGGCGATCTGAGATTGAGGAGGAGAGACGACGACTCGTGGCTGATCTCGACCGTAACCTCGACAGTATCTCTCAATGGGGTACCGAGAACCTGGTCGAGTTCAATGCCCGCAAAACACAGGCGTGTGCATTTACTGCGAAGAAATCCCCTTTTCTTCCCCTACCCTCTCTTCAGAATGCAATATTACCAATGAAGGACAACCTTGATATCCTTGGCATAGACGTTCGTCGAGAGCTCAATAATAAAAACTACATCGAAAGATGTATAGGGCTAGCTTCGCGGAAACTAGGAATACTGAATAAGGTAAAGAGATTCTTTACACCGGACCAGAGGTGTCTGTTGTACAAGACGCAGATTAGACCCTGCGTCGAATACTGCTCTCACCTCTGGGACGGCTCCGCGAAGTATCTGCTGGACGCTCTCGACGCTATGCAGCGACAGGCTATCCGTATTATAGATTGTCCGGAGGTAACGGGAAGCCTTGAGCCGCTAGTTCAGCGCCGAACAATAGCTTCCTTGGCCGCATTCTACCGTATTTACCACGGCGAGTGTTCTGAAGAGCTCTTCAATCTGATCCCACCCTCTTCCTTCCGATCCCGAACGACTCGTGCCGGGCAGAGATGCCACCCCCACACAGTGGATAGCATGTTCGCGAGAACCGAACGTTTTAAACGTTCGTTTCTCTACCGAACGATAGTGGCCTGGAACGCCCTGCCTGTGCACGTGTTTCCTCCCACATATAATCCTGGGTTCTTTAAGCGGAGCGTGAAGAGGCACATCAGTAGGTCGTCAAGTTGAGGGCCACTCTCAATAGTAATGTGTGCTGTGAGAGTGGCCCACAATCGCTAGACGTCGTCACGACTTACCACCAGGCGGGCGGCGTCAATTTGGCGAACCAAATATAAAAAAAAAAAACAAAAAAAGCTTAATTTGGACATGTGGTCATGTGTGCCCGGTGACGGCTATAGGGTTGCCCCCTATTACGTGGGACTAAAAACACTAGCAAATTGTGGGTGTGTAATGCACCTCTGCCTACCCCTTCGGGGATAAGGGCGTGATATGTGTGTATGTAATTAGGACGTTGATGTCGAAAAATATTTATTTATAATTTGTTATGTGCTAGTACGGTGTCTTGCGCGGTGCTTCACGCCGCACCACGCCATAGGTTTTGGCCTATAACTTTTGACCCCTTAGGGCTAGATCAAATTTTCGATTTTTGGCTTGCCTCCAGGTCGAGGGCTATCCATAGAGGGGTCAACCATCATTGGAGTATAAGCAGTTCTCGAGAGCTAAGGGGGGACAAAAATTAAATCGAATCCGAAACTATAAGGAATAGTAAAAAATGCTCAAAGGAGTCACGAGCCCGATTTTGATGAAACTTAAAACCTAATTATTAGATTTTTGGAAAACCAATAATCCTAGCTGGGAATAGAACCCGTTGATTTTGAAAAAAAAAAAACACCCCTTATTATTACACCATACGATAGTGTTGCTGTTAAGGATCAAATTCTGGGAAGTAATGATATACGGCAAATTTAAGGGAAACTTAGAGTTTTCATAAAATTCATATTTTATGTCAATTTTGAGTCAATTTTGTTCGTAATCACAGAACTGACTATTTCGTCTTCTAAATGATGCTCGTGGGCAGGTAAAATTTGAAAGTAGAACATAATGTTGTATCTCGCGTATGGAATTAGTAAGTAGTATCGTAATCTCGTGTTTAATACACTGTAAGAAACAAGCTGGCAAGTACATGTCTGTCTCTTATCACACTGGGCGGTGGTAGCGCGCGCGCCTCTGCCCAGTGTGATAAGAGACTAAGAGACGGACATGAAATATGAATTTTATTAAAATTCTAAGTTTTCCTTAAATTTGCCGTATATCATTACTTCCCAGAATCTGATCCTTAATAGCAACACTATCGTATGGTGTAATAATAAAGGGTGTGTTTTTGTTTCTAAATCAATGGGTCCGATTCCCAGCTAGGATTATAGGTTTTTAAAAAATCTAATGATGAGGTTTTAAGTTTCATCAAAATCGGGCTCGTGACTTCTTTGAGCATTTTTCGCTATTCCTTATAGTTCCGGATTTGGCCATCCAAGCCCACTTGAAAACTTGTATAGATATCTCAAAGGCACTTCTTTGCAAATACTGTCCACTGATTAAATTAAATGTGACATATTGATTGTGAATGCAAAGTAAATAGCACACAAAGTAATATGAATAGTTTCTAAATAAATCACATTACCTTAATTTCAGTTGATAATAACTACTCGGCGCCGCAAGGGAAGCCGACACAAAAACCTCAAGTGCCTATCGCGATTCCATCTCAGCAACCTGAACCTTTACGAAAGAACAAACGAGCTCCAGAGCCACCCAAAATGCCACCTCAACTACAACCGGGACCTTTAAGACAATCAAAAAGCACAAGTGACTTAATCAGGGAAAAGAATTTACCACCAACCTTACGTGATGCACAATCAAATGTGTCCCTTGACCCAAGAGGAGCAAATGAAGCTAGAAGAAACAGTAGAGGAGTTACAACAGAACCAGTTAATAAAAGACAACTAGATGCACATAAGCGAGTAGAAAAGAAAAAGCTCGAGGAACAAAATAAATTAGAAAAGAAGAGATTAGACGAGCAAAAGAAAAGGGAGAAGTTAGAATTACAGGAGCAGGCGAAACAGGATAAGTTAAGGAAAGATATGGGAAAGAAAGAGGGTCAAATGAAAACTAAAAAAAATAAAAGGCCAGCGCCGGAGAGACCTATAGCATATCCTTTGGCGCAATCTTCTCAAGAAACCAGTAATACAACTAACACGAACACCATAAATAGTTCTATAAGTAAAACAAGTGGTCCACCGCCTTACTCAGAAAGTGTCAGCCAAAACAAAATGGAAAATGGTAACCAAAGTAATGTCGAATACAGTAAGCCCATAGACACAGGTAGTTGGGACCTGGTTTCACAGCATAGAAACAAAGTCAACAAACCGGTTAAAGCTACACAACCAAGAAAAGGACAAACTACACTTGATTTAAACTATACTCTAGGTGAAGACAAAAGTGAGGCTTAGGTTTGAGATACATACAGCTGAATTTACTGTCGTTGATGTGATACAAATATACAGCATGATACAAATAATGTTAATAGCCACACCTCTTTCGCAAGCAGGGTATATATATATTTCTATTTCGTACTTTAAAGGTACACCTACACCTGGGGTATCTTTCTCTAGCTGCAAGGTACCACAGCTTATCTTACTATAACATTCGGTATTTTTTTATTTTTTTAATAATCATCTATCTATCAGTCTCACTTTTTCTTACATCAATCTTACCCGGACCAAATAAAATCTTTAACTTCAAACTTTATAGTATTATTAAATTGTAAACAATTTCCGTTATTCTTTTTACATACATCCGAATTATAACAACTTTTCCTCTCTTGATTGGATACCGTAACATACAAAGCCTAAGTTACAAGTGAAATATAGGCAATGTAGAAATTATATGTTAGTCTGTTCAAACACCAAACTGATGACTTTACTTTTTGTAAATTAAAATGGAATCATAGACCAAATTGTAGTATATGTGGCTAATATACTCTATCTCTTAAAGTTTCACATATGTACTGAATCTAATATATAAAATTCTCGTGTCACAGTTTTCGTTGCCATACTCCTTCGAAACGGCTTGACCGATTCTCATGAAATTTTGTGTGCATATTGGGTAGGTCTGAGAATCGGACAACATCTATTTTTCATCCCCCTAAATGTTAAGGGTAGTCCACCCCTAAAGCAAAACAACGTTTGCCGGGTCAGCTAGTTTATTTATATTTAACGATTGTTTAAGGTACGATTTCAGAGAGATTACGAGAGTTATTTTTATTTACTTTCAAATATATTTAGGTCTATGTTAAACCTGATAAATTGATATGAATATAAAAAGTGATCTATTGTGAACATACCAAAAAAGAAACATTGTACAATTACAGTCATTTTGTGATACGATTGTATAGTAACAGTAATTTATTCATGTTTATATTTTGTTTTAAATTAAATTATATTTTTTTATCAATTGATTGCTGTATTTCCTCACAAAAATATATGTTTATTTATCATAGCAATTAGTTACATATGTTTATATGGAATTTTATCACAGCCTTACTGTTTTTATATCGATATCTTATCGACATTGTAACAATTACCAGGCACCTTATTAGTCGAAATACCTATTGAATGAATTAGGTCATACTTAACTATAATAAACACCTAATAATTAAGTCCTATCAGTCGTGAGCATTAAAATAAGCATTGTTGAATTTGAGAGTAAAGAAGTCCCACTTACAGTCTTATGGTCTCAAACTAATCTGGCCTGCAAGTGGTGCACCAGCCGTTCAACAAAAGAGGCTCTCGCACACATTAAACTTCGTGGTTAACGACAAAGGCTCGTCCCAAAGACACCACAAGTGTTACTTCGCAACTCAGAGAGGAGAGCAATGCTCGTCTTTCGATGCAGTGTTAATTAGTCTCGTCCACGTTGTTGAGAACGGACCTCAACCAACTTATAAACTCATCCACCGAGCCTTTTCCCAACACAGCTGGGATCGGTTAACTGCGATTCGGCTGAACTTCGATATTTTGGCAGTCCATTTGACTTCCACAACCCATGGGCGAGTAGTTAGACTGGTCAGATTTTTGTTTTATGGCTCCTACCCCTAACAACTGCCATAGATGTTTGTATGACAACCGGGACTGTGGGCTTAAAGTGTTCTCCGAGTCAACCAAAAGTTCCCTGATCTTGTACTCCTGTACCATCTGTCCACGGGCAACGGCGGCCCCATCTGTCCAGCATTTGCAGAGTTTCAGCGAGACAAACGTGGAGTCGATTTTAATATCCTGCGATTAAAAGAAAAACTTACCTATGAACTTTAGCCAGCGGGAAGTGTAAACATATCTTCTGGTACAGCTCAGTGAAGTGCTTGTACGAGCGGTAGAGCACGAACGGCGTAGCCTGCCCCTGTCTGTAGATCCGTAGCGCGTAGACGTAGTGCTTCTCCGGGTCGTAGCGCTTCTCGTAGTCGAGACACTCTACGCTCACGAGCCGGCCTTCTTGTGCCATTCTGAGGAACGAGAAAAGGTCGAGAGACTGTAGTTTCGATAATCAAACTTTTTGGCCTATGTTAACATTTAGTATTAAATTTTTTGATGATATTAACAGTAACAGAGGTCAAAAAGTTTTTTGATAGATATGGAAATATTAAACTATTAAATAACTTTGGATAACGAGAGCAGGTAAGTATGCATGCAATTAAATAGAAAATCAAAGGTCAACATTTAATATTATTTGTAAATAGTTATTTAATTCCATAACTCATTAGGTACTTACTGTACAGTCAAGGTCATTAATTAGTAACATCCCTTTACTAAACTCTACTTTACTAAACTCTAACTGGTTACCTCTATACTACTAAGTACAATGTAACTCACGTGTAAGTACGTGGCATGAAGGAAAGCAATTCCGAAGTGTTACTGCTCTGATCGCCGCTCGCTCGAAGTTGCGCCAGATTGTGTATGAAGAAGTTTATTGGTGTAAACCTGATGGACAGACAGAAAACAATACATATATTACATATTTATATCTAAAGGCATTAGATGCAATGAAAGTATTTTTGAGCATTTTGTGTTACTGGTTTTCTAGGATAGTGTCACAATGCGGCCGTCAACTAACAAAGAATTGACGAGACAATAACGTTGTCTATGTAAACTAATTGGCTCGGTTTCCTACATTGAAAACATACTGATACTACCGCTACATGACCTTCCCTCCACGTCTTCACTCACCGACGCCAAAGATGCGGGGTAACACCCGAGCACCACGCAGCGGCCACACAGGTGGCCAAGGTCCGCCGTGCGCCATCGGAAATTCTTTCAGTGCTCACCGGAGGCGCTCGGCAATGGACGTAGCTTCGGCCGCGGATTAAAAAAAAAAACGCTACTATGACAGCACCGTTCTGCAATGATGGTGAAATTCCGCCGACGGCGACGCCCTAAGGTTATTCTTCCAAGGCCGTACACAGGGCGTCCGGCAATGGATGGAGACGCGGGAGTTGAAAAAAAAATTGTACGTGACCATTGGGTTATTATGTACATAGAGAAGACGCTTCAACAATAGGCTTGAGTCCTAAATTTCAAAAATTGATTAATTCTGTAGTTTTGATTCTATATAGTCACAAAAATGTATTATTTTGATTTAAAACAATCATTTACATAGTTTATTTTGCGATTTAAAAAATGTAAATTGGTCAGAGTGCAACCTGTGACGTCATATTTTCTGATTGGTGTTTGATGTCACGTGTCTGAAGGCCTAATTTTGACAAACATATTTTCTAAAAATAACAGTAATCTTTATTCTGTGTACCAATCTATATTACTTTTTTGTTATATTCATTGGAAATAGTCACAAGAAACATACATCAATCCGATTTATTCTTAGTGGACACAAGCATATTATTTGTAATACAAGTTTTGATAATTTTTCCGACAGTGTATATCTATGTCAAGCACTTGCTGAAACGTCACGTCTAACTACCAAATGTTGGAACACAATTTTTGGTTCCGTATGTTTTTTCTATAATATAACTCAATAACTGAATGTATTTGATAAATAGTACGTACTTGCTCTTAAGCGACGAATGTATAAGTCTAGCGAAAGCGGCGGCCGCTTCAGCGTTGGTAGCGGCCGGCAGTAACGCCTTACGAACGTAACTCACAGCCGCACCGCTAACGCCGTACACGCCTGACATCGCCATCTGGACAAACAAACCATATTATTATCGAATTCGATTGATTAAATACTGTTTAATAAACAGGATTCTTGGTCGCAGGAGACCGGGGTAGGATCAACATTGTCGGGGACTTACCCAAAGTGCTTCGGGAAAGTGTCAAGGGAAAACCAACAACGAGAACGCAGACTAACAGACACCGTATCGAAAGAGGAGTATTGCTCTTCTTTTTAGGACGCGAAGTACATACACTTCTGAATTCTATAGTCCCTATATCTGTGCGTGGGACCAATCGTGTTTAGGGCCCCGGGGATGTTGAAAGGGCCTATGTGCATTTAGTTTTATAATTATGTTATAACGATCATTATTTACCTCCTCTTATCCCCACTGGGGTCGGCACATCCCTGTCTCACGTCATCTCCTCAGTCACTACATACCTTGTGATATCCTTATTCACGAATTGATCACGATTGAACACGAATTGATCAATATCGAGCAATTCTGTATGCAAAATGTTGGGACAAAATAGGATACATATAGGTATTACGGTGCGTTATACCGTGCGTATTTCATTACACACACAACCCTGACCCCGAAGAGGTCACACAGGTGGCCATAGTCCACCGGGTGCCACTGGAAATGCCTTCTGGTGCGTGCCAGAGACACCCGCAGCAATGGACATGGGAGCGGCCGCGGTCTCACGGAATTAAAAAATCACACACACACACAACCCTTTAGGTTTGGTTGGCAGAGAACACAAGTGAACTACACAAAACATAAATTGATTCCCGGCGCTTTGTGTAAATAGCTTGACTCGTCGACCATGTTGCTGATAATTGAGCAATTTTTATTGCTCGTGTAAGCGCACCATCTATATATTTAATACGACAATTTGTCTGTCTGTCCGTCGCGTTTTCCATTTACATACATTTGCATATATATATTGGCTAAGGAAGACAGGAGTTATATCAACATTTTAGAGGATAAAATTGAAACGATGCAAAACAGTAATCAAAAACCTAACTTTGTTATAAAAAATGTGCCAAGAAAGTCTGGAGAATCTAAAGATGACTTAATTGAGATGGCTCTTTGTCTCTCCCAGAGCATAGATTGTAAACTAAATAAATACGACATAAAGGATATATATAGGGCTCGTGGGAAGAATACTGAAAACCTCAATACTCCTATAATAGTGGAGACTGGCTCAACTATTCTTAAGACAGAGATTATGAAAATGGGTAAGGCATTTAATATTAGGCATAAATCTAAGCTCTGCTGTAAGCATCTAGGCTTTAAGTCAAAAGAAGATACACCCATTTATCTCGCAGAACATTTAACTCCTAAAGGATCCCGCCTACACTTTCTTGCTCGAGACTTGTGTAAGTCCGGTGCCTACAAATTCTGTTGGACAGCATATGGTAGGGTTATGTTGAGGAAGGATGAACAGTCACGGGCAATAACTGTTAGAACTGAACAACAGATACAACAACTCCAAAATTCGATTTGACAGTTATTGCGCCTTAATAATTCAACCCACGAAGAACCTGTTTATTTGTTTTACTATACTTGTTTGAGTTATCTGCCTACCTTGTACAACTTCAAAATCTTAATGCCATTCCAGTATATTATTGTAGTAACTATTAGACATACTTACTTTTACATAGTAGTAGTTTCCTATGTACAATACACAAACAACAACTTCTCATATAATATACACAACTCACTCGCCAACTTGAACTGTTTTACATACACACAAATACATAATACACACACACATATACACATCTATATATTATATCCATTAACGAATAATACAATACAAAACTCCACATATTGTGATCTAATTAAAATCAATAAAATCACGAGCGAATCCATGCTTACATATATTAAGACACATTTTGTTAATATATTCTTTCTGTTTAAAACTATTGATAATGGGTGACACACTGCAAACTCTTAATGAAATAGACAGTATTGAGATTGCTCGTACTATCGAATGTGACTGTCTTGAGTTAGCCAAGTACTATAATATAACAAAAAATGACTTTACTATTGTCTCTCAAAACATACGAAGTATTTCATGTAACTTTGACGACTTCATACTTAATTTGTCAACTCTTGAGTTCGAAACCGACATTATAATCCTAACAGAATGTAGATTAAGTTCTGGAAAACCCATTCCATATCTCCACAATTACTCTTATTATGCTACAAAAAACTTATTAAACCAGAATGATGGGGTGGTGGTGTACGTTAAAAATAACCTACACTGTAAGACCAAGGAAATAAAATTATCACAGGCGTCTTGTCTACAATTATATGTACAAAATTATATAATTTTATGTATATACCGGTCTCCATCAAACTCAAATACTGACAGTTTTACCAGTTCTCTTAGTACTCATTTAGAAACTCTAAAATCACACAAAAATATAATTATAGCGGGGGACATAAACATAAATATTAAACCTAGGGAACAAGAAAAGTCTCAGGAGTACAACAATAGAGTTAATTACCTTAACATGCTCTCTTTACACGGAATTTTACCGGGTCACTCTAGAATCATTAGAGGGGAGAAGTGTTTGGATCACCTTATGCTTAAAATTAAGAAGCATATGGTCACCGCATCTATAGCTATACTACATACCAGTACAACAGATCACTATACAACTCTTTTATCCCTTTCAAAATCTAAAAATACTAAAATAATTAATACATCCAGATCTACTTTAGACTTTGAACGTGCACTTGTATATCTTCAAAAAAATGGATTTCAGGAGTTACTATTTTGTAGCGACCCAGAAAATCTGTGTGACCTACTTGTACAACAACTAACTAAATCGATTACTGAAAGCACCACTGTCACAAAGATACCAAATAGTAAGCGCATTATAAAACCGTGGATAACTGTAGGTGTAATACGCTGCATTCAGAACCGTAATAAATTACAAATGGATGTTAAAAAAGATCCACATAATAGTATTTTAAAGTTAACATATATTCGCTACAGAAATTACTGCAATAATCTTATTAAAAAATTAAAAAGGAAGTATGAAAGGGATCTAATCACCAAATCTGTTACAAATAGTAAATTGCTATGGAAGAATATAAAAACTATTACCTACTCTACAACCCCCAAGAACCATAACAATGAATTATTAAACCTAAAACCCTCCCCTCTGGAGTCGGTTAGTTTTATTAACGAATGCTTCGCAAACACTGGCAAAAATCTCGCAGAACAAATCCAGTCTAATGCTAATAGTGTACGTCAGGCAGATTTGAGTGAGAGCTTGCCATCTGCTCTGTCCAGCTCGTTTGTACTCTTCGAGACTGACGTGATTGAAGTGGACAATATTCTGATGAGTCTCAAATCTGACAGTGCGCCAGGATGGGATAATATACCAACGAGCTTTTTAAAATATATAAGAAATTATGTTGTCCCCATTATAACCCAGCTTGCGAATCTTTGTTTTAGCAAAGGTATATTCCCGGATCCACTAAAGCAAGCCATTATTACGCCAGTTTACAAGAGTGGGGACAGGGACGAGGTTGGCAACTACAGGCCTATCTCTGTTCTACCAGCTATTTCAAAAATAATAGAAAAACTGTTAAACATACGGCTACTTAATTACTTACAACAGTTCAAAATGTTAGCCCCATCTCAATTTGGGTTTCGTAGTGGTGTTTCCACTGAGGATGCAGTTACTGCCTTGACTACGCTCGTTACCGAAAAGCTTGATAGTGGTAAGAAGTGCTTAACTGCATTCTTAGATCTAAAAAAGGCGTTTGACACCGTCTCTGTTCCCATCCTTGTGGACAGACTGAATACAATCGGAATACGTGGAATTCCTCTCAAATTATTTGAAGATTATCTGACGAACAGGAAACAACGAGTTAGAGTGGGACAGTACACTAGTGGAGACGTTGAAGTATCTTTCGGAGTTCCTCAGGGAAGCGTACTGGGTCCTACATTGTTCCTGATATACGTCAATGAACTCTGTAATCTACAGGTTGAGGATGCCAAAATTTTTTCGTATGCCGATGATACGGCTGTAGTTTTTGCTGGGGATAGCTGGCAGGATGTTCGACTTAGGGCAGAGAGAGGCCTAGCTAAAATTGCACGTTGGCTGAAGAAATATCAGCTCACTTTAAATATTTCCAAGACAAATTATGTTTGCTTTTCTCTGCAGAACCGTACACAGCCTAGCGAGGAATTTAATGTAAAAATTCACTCATGCGATGAGTTAAATCCGGACTGCAGCTGTTCGGTAATTTTGAAAGTACCGCACATTAAATATTTGGGTATTGTTGTGGACCAGAATCTGTCTTGGTATCCTCACCTTGAACAAGTTTCTAAAAGAGTTCGTAAACTAAGCTGGATGTTCAGGACGCTCAGATATGTGATTCCCAAAAATGCCGAGAGTAATTCAGGAGATGCCTCTAGAAACCTTCTAAACGAAATATATGTCGCGTTGGTGCAGTCTGTACTGACATACTGCATCCCTATCTGGGGTGGTGCAGCTAAAACCAAATTTATAGGGGTGGAGCGATCACAACGGGCTCTAATAAAGTGCATGTATTTCAAAACAATTAGATACGCAACTGACGACTTGTATCGTGTTAGTAACTTACTCTCGGTTAGGAAACTATACATCATACAATTGATCCTAAAAAAACACAAGTCTCTTTCTTATGACACTAAAATTAAATCTAAAAGGAGGAAAGACATTATAGTTAACATTCCTCCAACTAAAACGATGTTTGCCTGTAAGCAATACAGCAAACGATCTGCACAGCTTTATAATAAAATCAATAAAGAAATTTACATATATTCTAAAAACTATTACGACTGTAGAATAATGCTAACTAGTTATGTGAAATCACTTACGTATCAAGATACCGAGATGCTTTTACAACATATTCGTTAAGATCACAATCACACATAATACTAACACACACACACACACACACACACACACACACACACACACACACACACCCACACACATACACGCCCGCACACACACACACACACACACACACACACATGAACGCTTCTTGACGCATGAACATATGTCATGTACAATAAATAAATATTAAGTAATATTGTATTGTAATATTAGATAGAAAACCAACACACTTGTATTGGTTTATAATTATAAGAAACACCTTCCTGCATTATTGCAAAAAATTGTACGTTTTGTTTTGGAAGAACGGAGTCTCCTAATACAGGCATTACTTGCTTAAAAGGAGGCTTCAATCACTAAAAAATTGTAACATCGAACTCTTTAATGCAAATAAAAATTATTATTATTATTATTATATATATTTTTTTTATATTTGAGACGATACAATGTTCGCTGGGATAACTAGTTATAGTTATATCAATATACTAACCAAAGCGAACAAATCCAGTATATGATCATGATGTGCCCGTACAATGTTGAACGCCATACAGCACAGTTCGACAAAGTGCTGAAACCGCTGAGTGGGACGCTCGCCCCCGTTGATGACATACACCATGTCGTGGGTCAGTACGAATGGCGTACGATCCCTGTCACATCATACGTGAATTAAAAACCAGTCTCTTGGAGTTCGATTTTTGCTGAGCGCGTGGCAGGTGGGTTTTTAGGTTACCTCTGGCGCTCCGCAAAAATCGGGTTTCCAGACACTCTCATACCGAACAACGTTTCTTGTCCTGCACCTGGAGCTAGTTAGGAATAACTAGTTCTTCTGTGCGGGACTATCAACTAATCAAGCATTATCGATGGAGCCACGTTTTTAAAGAAAGAAGAAGATCCAGTCTCTTTATTTATTTATTTTATTTTATTATTTATATTTGTAGTTTATACTTTCGATTGTTGTCACTTGATGGAACCTATAGTAATACATGATGAACAAACACACTTGTACACTATTCCACTACTTTATTTGATTTATTTTCACCGACCGATTTCGTTTTTCAGCATTTTCAAAGGTGTTTTAATTCACTGTCTAACACATCTTTAAGCCATTTTCATTTTAAAATGGCTTGAAGATGTGTTAGACCGTGAAGTAAATACGAGGGTGGATTGAAAAGTAATCGGCCTAACCAAGAAAATAAATACATAATAAATGAAATTTCAACGTAATCACCATAAAGTTCAATGCACTTTTACCATCTTCCCATCCAAGCATTTAGCCCGTTGAAAAAAAAATATTCTTCCTTAGAGTCAAAATATGCGTCTACTGCTGCTTTGACATCGTCATTTGTCAAAAATCTTTGACCTCCCAAGTACTTTTTTAGGTTAGGGAACAGAAAAAAGTCTGACGGTGCCAGATCAGGTGAATAAGGTGGATGCGGTAACAGTTCAAAGCCACAGTTGCGAATTTCTGCCATTGATTGGTCAGACGTGTGAACACGAGCGATATCTTGATGAAACAGGACTTTTCTTCAGATAATTCCTGGACGTTTTTCTTTTATTTCCTCTCGTAAACGACGTAGTAAGGTGCAGTAATAATCAGAGTTTATAGTCTGACCCCTTTCAAGATAATCCACCATAATCACACCCTTCGGGTCCCAGAATACTGAAGCCTTACTTGCCGACAAAATCGACTTAGCCTTTTTGGGGGGTGGTAAACCAGGTCTTTTCCCCTGTTTTGATTGTTGTTTTGTTTCCGGTGTACAGTAATGAACCCATGTTTCGTCCATAGTAACAAAACGATTCAATTCACATTCATCAGCTTCAAATAACTCCAAACAATCGCGTGCAATAGTCAATCGCATCCTTTTTTGCTCAACTGAAAGCAGTCGCGGAACCCACCTCGCAGACACCTTGTGGAAACCCAACACCTTGACTATTATGTTTTGAGTACGTTCATAAGAGATGCCTATAATCTCGGCTATCTCTCTAATTTTCAACCTATGGTCTCCAATAATTAAGTCGAGTATTTTTTTAACATTTTCGTCAGTAGTGGAAGTCGATGGCCTTCCAGAGCGGGGTTCGTCTTTCACATTCTCTCTACCACGCTTGAATTCTGCTATCCATTTTTTGACGGATGAATATGAAAGAGCGCAATCCCCTAATGTACTGACCATTTCATCATGAATGGCTTTAGATGACAGCCCCTTCTTATGGAGGTACTTAATGACGGCACGCTGCTCGATTTGCTCATTTGCGGAAATGATGTCAGATTGCTTTGTTAATAAATTTATAAAATTAAAACTAATTATCGCACACGTTTCAAACTTCACACAATTAACAGGTCTGAACTGAACTAAATAATGTGGGTAGATTTGATTTTTAGAACTAAATGGATCAGTGTTAGGCCGACTACTTTTCAATCCACCCTCGTAAATCTAATAAAGTTGTGGAATAGTGTACAAGTTAGTGTGCTTGTTCATCATGTATTAGTCATATATTTTATTTTAAATCGGTTTGTCTGTGGGATAAACTGAAGTAGGCAAGCGGCAAACCCCCTGAAAAACTAAAATGACTGACCAATCACTGAAAATGTGAATGCGCCCATACAAGTTTGTACTTTATGTAAACCTTGGACCAAAAGGAGTCAATTGGTAAGAAAACAAAATTTGTGCGGGCACATAAATAGATTTTTCGATGTGAAAAATTTATATTTTCTCATTTTGAAAAATAGTCAGTTGAAGCTTAAGATCTGAGAAGTATTCTGCCGCAGGGTTTTTTTGAATTCGATGAAAACTCGCCGAGATAAAAAAAATTGAATTTGACCATTTTTGGGCTTTAAAATGGTTGTAACTTCTTTAAAAAGCATTTTTTCGAAAAAAAAAAACACAAGAATAAGTGTCTTATTTTGCCCTTTTTACCCTTAGAAATCATGTTCCAATTTAAAAACCAACTTTTTATCAGTTAACAAATTAATTTGTTCATAACAATTAATAGCCCACCGGCACAGATTTTGTTTTCTTACCAATTGACTCCTTTTGGTCCAAGGTTTACAAAAACTACAAACTTGTATGAGCGCATTCACATTTTTAGTGATTGGTCAGTCATTTTAATTTCTACGCACTTTATCGGGGGTTTGCCGCTTGCCGCTCTAATCAAATCACAATCTAAAGACTTAAAATTGTGATTTCTATTTAATTCAAATCTTCCGTTAATTCTGGGATAGCTGCTTACAACAATATTGAACAGCTATATTTAAGGGAAAGTGATACAATTACGGTCTTTCCTTGGTTTTTTGAGTTTTAATTGTACCTAGTCGTATTTAAGTTCTAGCCATACCTTTTGAAATTGCCAAACATCTGTGCATCGCCAAGAAACTTGCCAAAGTCTATATGAAACAGATGTCCGGAAGTCTTTAACATGATATTGTCGTTGTGACGATCACAGATACCCAATAGATATGTTGCTACGCTGTATCCCGCACATGACGCTGTAGAATAAACACGGAAATATAATGTCTAAGAATAAACTGATTGCTACTAGCTTATAATGGAAAACAATTAGCATATGAAACTACAAAATGGACATAATGGCGCGGTACATACATAAAAAATCTATATCTTTATGTCTGTTTGTTCTGGCTTATCCTGGCGTTCTGGTTTCCGGGCACTTAAGATATACCTTCATATTTGGGAGAGCTTCATCCTTTTGTCAGTATAAACTGGCAGATAGCTGATGTTATAAGGACTGACTTACGTTCCATTTTTCGGGACTGTGTTCCCGCGGGAATTGGGAACAAGAAAACTATTACAAGCGGGTGAAGCCGTGTGTATCTGCTAGTTCAACGTAAACCATATATATTCCTTAGATAAGGGACCTACACACCAACAGATCGCGTGCATTCTCAGTTCGTTCAAACGGTCGATACGGTTGAAAAAAAAACGCCGGATCTGAGCTTACAGGCGACCTGTCAGTGTTTGGTCTGTTTTAAATTGATACAAAATTACATGACTTACCAGTAAAATTATCCCTGGCACGCTGATATTCCAGCTCTGAAGGGTTATGTTTGGCCAACCATTCAGCTATAGGCTTGTCTTTGAACGACCCGGTTAGACCCCATTCTGTCTGTATCGCTCGTAGGGTCTCTGCTTCTGACACTATTTCTATCATGCCTGGATATAAATTAATTAAAAAATAAATGCTTTACGAAGTTCGCCGGGACAGCTAGTTCGCTGTTTAACCATTATAATGAACCATCGTCATGAACTTACCTCTTTTGTCACTTGTGGGTAAAGCCTGAAACGTGACTATTCGTAAATCAAGGCCCGTCTTCAACCAAAGACTGTCCATAACTTTGATGACTTGCAGTACCAATGCATCTTGTCTTAAATCATCACCCACCTTAAAATAAGATGGACTAGGTTTAAATTTTTGACATTTTGATAGTGACACATCTTGTTCAATTAGTGTCGGAAGATAGGTTACCCTACTTCGATCTTAATAATATCAGCTAGAAGCCGCGCAAGATGACAATAGGATTGGCGGTCATGTTGGTGACGTCACTGTGACGTAGTAACCTACAATACTGTTTTGTTATCAGTAGATTTCAGCGATTGATGAGGAGCGGTTATTGTGATAAGGTTCTATCCCACTTACCTTGAACATAGCAGGAATGATTGCATTGTCACTACCCATAAAGTTAATCTTCAGTGGAAGAGTATTTGAGGCAAAGTACATACATGACCTGAAAAGGTTTATATTATATCAAAACTGCAAAACAGACTAAAAATTATGAGTAATTAAATAGGCAGATTATAATAGATGTTGAAATAAAAGAACTATTTAAAAAAAAGGGGTTCAAGCGGAGTGTGAAGATTATTAAAACAACAATAACAATTATTGGAACGTTTTAAAGAGGCTATAACTAAGCGTTGTGGTGATATCAACGGCGTGTGTTTGTACACGTCCGAAAATATCTTAAAAAACTTCCGTTCGAGACGTTTTCCTGCTCTATTTTTAGTTATAGGTTTTGTTGTTCTCGGGAATACGCACTTAATGACTAAAAGTGATTCAAGCGCAAGTCTCAACTTATCACGCACGAGTAGTACACTGGCACTTCAATAAAAGAACGATACCTAAGTAAAAAAGGAGTATAGATTAAAAAAGATCGTTACTTGATATCAACGTCGTGAACATATTTATGCAGCGCTAGAGGCAAAGCGGCCGCTTCCTGTCGCAGTAAGGCCGCAAGTTTAGTACTGCCGGCGCTCAGGGCTCGACTGCGACCCGCTTCTTTTGCGTCCTTCACCGACTGCGCCATTTCTGATAGTGTCTGGGTAACATAATAAATTAAGTTATTAATAAAACTGAACAGAGCTTTTGAAAAGATAAATTATTATGAGTAACATTACTATATAAGCCGCGCAAGATGACAATGAGATTGGCGGCCATGTTAGTGACGTTACAGTGACGTAGATACTGTTTTGTTATCCGATTAAAATTTTTGACATTTTGATAATGACACATCTTGTTCAATTGGGGTCGGCAGAGATAGGTTACCCTACTTCGATTTTAATAATATTAGCTAGAAGCCGCGCAAGATGACAATGGGATTGGCGGCCATGTTGGTGACGTCTTAGTGACGTAGATTAACCTACAATACTGTTTTGTTATTTGTACTTTTCAGCGATTGGTGACTTCACGGAGAGGTTATTGTGACAAGGTTCTATCCCACTCACATCTGGTGCGGCTTATAGTAATCAAAGCGTTTCTAACATTCGATACAATGTGATCGAATCAGCAGATTTTACCTAACAAGGGGAGCGCTATACCACTTGGCTACGACGACCATCTCGTTAATATTAAATTTTGGCGTCTTATATTTTGGCTTACGTTTTATGGAAACGTTTTTTGGCGAAAGCATAATTGAGAAATTAAAGAAGCAAACTCATTATGTTCAAATACTCTATCGAAATCTCACGGAGTGGTCTCTGACTAGTTTTCAAGATATTTTGAGGATCTTTTTTAGCAATTACTGATATACTATACAAACCTTGACTAGCAACTGTTGCCGCAACAAGGTATGCTGCAACGACTCTCCCACTACGGCAAGTAAGCCTCGCAGCAACAGGCGATATCGCCATTCACACGTTATGTTGCTGTCTGCCAAACTTGGTTCGCTGCCATTTTCTTCTAGGGATATACCGAGAAATTCCTGGTTTGGCGCCTGTAAGTATTTAAGATGCTGTTTTCCAAAAACCGGTACCAACGTGACTTTACCAGCCTAAATTATTAAAACAGATATTTATATAATCGCAAAACATCAATGTCATCAGGTCAGGAGAGAACCGCGGGCTCTTTCTATTACAAAGAGAGAGATATACCACCTGAGTCACCGACAACCCTGCCGATGCTACAGAATTTCTGGGCTTTTTATTTTCATTATTTTTAAACTAACTTTTTGGCAAAGTATAAAGTTGTAGCTATGATTAGTTAGGGTATTATTGTCAATTTCGACCCAAACACAAAGTTTGAATCGAAAATAAAACAATATACACAAAAAAATTGTAAACCCACACTTACTTGTGGTACATTTGGCAACGAATGTACTAACAGCCAAAAGAATCTGTGAGCTACAGCAGGCGAAGCCAGGGCACGAGACAGTAATAGTTCTGAAATGAAACATTTATTGAAATAAAATAATAATTACTTTATGAAGTAAAAGTAAGTTTTATTTACAATAAGAATTACAATATACATAATTATATACTAAAAATATTTACATTATAAAATATCGTTTAAAAAATCCTCCGCGTCATTGCCGACTGGGAAGGTTCAGAGAATGCTGGCTGTGTTGCCACGTTGGATGGCGATACTTATTCTTTGGGACAGAAAATAGCCAGCCTTTTGGTCTTGAGAAGCATCGATTAAGCGTTTAGCAATGTCTCTATAAAGGCGGCGAGCACTCGGACCCCATGACCCCAGTGTCTCGTCTCAACCCCAAACGGCTCAAATATGTAATCACCTGCCAGGTGTAAGTACGTTTCGTGGACATTGAAGTTTGATCATTTCCACAAACATCGGTACAGAAACCTGATAGTTCAATTGCTTTATAGCAGGAATAATTTCTTGAGAATAGCTTAGTATAGCCAACGAAGACGTCAGGAATTGACTGCCTCGGTGGCACAGTGGTATGAGTACATGAATGCCGTCGCAAAAAAAATATTTGTGTATAAGTACGTTTTTCAGTCGTCTAGATCCCAGAGCACAGCTTATATTAGCTTAACTTATGCTGGATAACGTTCTGTGAAAATGATTTAAAAAATTTAAAAAAACCTGTATTTAAAATAAAGTGAGTAAAAGGGTAACTTACCGGCAACCGGACTTGGTTCGTATGTTTCGTGACGCAGCGCCTGCGTTAACTGCGGTAAGATTCGACATAAGTCGTCGTCGGACATACCGTTGATTAGTTTGGTAGCACTACGTCTTACTTCGATATCCGGGAAACTGGAAACAAATACATGGATTGTATCACACTTATATAAACGTCTTCGATAATAATAGTCTTCATACAAAATTAATCGTCTCAAATTGAAATCGAAACCCCCTTTGACCGAATGACGCGTCCTAACTCTCTGAAGTGCTTACAGTATAATGATTGCTTTCTTATTATTATTTATTATCAGGCAGGCAGTTGCACCAACTGGTATTGCCCGTATCCAGTTTGATACCACCATTAGTTTTTTATATGCGTTTGGTTATAGTTGTCCAGTTTGTTTTTAAATTGTTTTGTGTACTCCGCTGTTATGACACTTTCTGGAAGCATATTCCACGCTCTGACCACTCTGTGGCTAATGAAGTGCGTGTGAGGATTGTTTTGTGAGAAGGTACTACACAGCTTGAAAATGTGTCCTCTTATGTAAACATTTTCATTGCGAGTGAATATGGAGTCAAAATTCCTAATACCGCCAGTAGTGACCATGGAGGATCAATCAGGTATCCACGGTCTCTACGGTCCTTCAAAGTCGTGAGGTTTGTCAGTTCCAGGCGTTCCTAATATGTATGTTGTTTAAGTATTCTGGGTAACTTAATTTACTATGATTTGATTGGTCATGGGGCGTGGCTTACACTTACTTTAATGATGTCTCGATAAACAATATTTATCAAACACGTTATAACCGAATAAACTAAACACATAAAGGCGTCCCAAGACCATGACACATGGAGGGAAAATATCTTTGTAGATAGTTAATTTTTCATATATTTCATAAGCAGTGAAGTATGCTAACTACCACTAGTTCGACGTATCAGTAGCTGGTTAGACAGTTTTTCTTGAAGAAGACTTCATTTTGATTTTATAATCAATTTTAACTGCATTCATAGATTTTTGAAATCAGTTGCCTAAAAACCGGGTATCAAATGGAAAAAACCTGTTATTTTGCGTCACCAAATCAAAAGGCTCCATGGTAAAGCAAGTTCACATACATACACTCTTTCTCAATCACGCCTTTTTCCCATTGGGGTTAGGCAGAGACTATGGAACTCCACTTGCTACGACTTATTTCACTTCTTCCACTTTCGGTTACGGGTACTCTTATCCCGGCCATTAGCGAAAACATATCCAATATGGTCTAAGCACGTCTACCTAGTTCGACCCTTACCGACCTGTCTGTTCTCACTCGCTATACAGGGTGTTACGTAAGGGTTATATCAACACGAAGACACCCCCATCAGCTGATCGCCCAGAACGCCTTTTGATATGTTTCGACCGCGAAACAAGAAAAAAAAAGTTCATCATAATAAAGTTATATGCGTTATGTTATTGCAAATCAAAACAAACGTGTCCCAGCACTAGTGCTTGACTAATAGACAATGGTGGGCGGGGCGGGAGGCGGCGTGGCTCACCGACCGACACGCGATCTTGGTGCGAAACAGAGACAAAATGTTCCAACCAGGAGAGAGATAGACAGTTTCTCATAGGCGCGCTTTATTTGTACTACTTACTTTGATGTCGATGACCTTATCAGCTGATTTTAGCTAGTGTTGTTGAAATAAGAGTGTTTTATTCGGTAATGTTTTTTTTCTGTATGATTTTTTTCTTGTTTGGCGGTCGACACATATCGAAACGGGTTCTGGTAGACCAGCTGATGGGGGTGTCTGGGGTTGATATAACCCTTACGTAACATCTTGTATGTATCTATTTCATCAATTTCCTTTTATCCTCTCTACATGTCCGAACCCACTTGAAAACTTACCAGTGTAACAGAAGATGCATAGCATTCAATGGCGATGGTTTCTCCCACAGCCGTAACAAAGCTAGCATCTGATCGCGATGTTCACCGTACCAGTTAGTAGCCGCCATTAGTATGAGCGGCAACGCGCCTGGAAGCTCTACTAGATATTGACGTTTCTCCCACATTATCTGTAAATAAGTTTCAAAATAATTTATAAATATAGAGATTAAGATAAAATACACTTAATTGTACACAGAAAAGAAATAAATGTAAACACCTAAACATTATTTTAGGGCATCTGGAACTGGAACATACATACCTATGCACAACAGACTTTTCACTTATCACAGTCTTATCGCTAATGAGCAATCTCTTCTAAGCAAACATTAGATGGGATGAATATTACAAGATATATAAATTAAATTGAAGTGACTATTTGTAATTCCAATTAACAGCTTTTTATTAAGTGAAGTATTCTTTCATAGGCCTGTTTTTACAACATTTTCCATTTAAATAAATATTTTTGGACATTCTCACACAACGTCATATAGCCCAAACTAAGCTAAATATATGCTTGTGCTATGGGATCTAGACAACTGATATACATACTTATATATTTCTAAATACATACATAATATACATAGAAAACACCCAAACTCCGATACAAACATTTGTGGATCACACAAATATCCGATTCGACCCGGGAATCGAACCCGAGACTCCGGAGTCAAAAGTCGATGCACTACCGACCACGCCACCGAGGCAGTTGAAATTTGTTCTATTTATCGTAGCGTGATAGCTAGCCTTTCTTGAAGCATGGAATATTCAACATTAAAATAAATTTTTCATTCGACCCAGTACTTTCTAAGATTAGTGCGTTCAACCAAACAAACTCTTCAGCTTTATAACATTAGTAACAGATAGTACTTACCTCCCTACATTCACTCTGCATTCTCTGATACACCCCCTGTTCAATAAGAGCTAACAGTTGCGACTGTGTGTTCCCGTCTAGACTATCGAACTTCGGTAGATCGTTGCGAGTTAACGATCGATATTTACTATCCTCGTTGTTCGTCCATTTTACGCCGGTATGTGCGTACAATGGTATTTCTGAAAGGAAAAACTTTCGCATTTCATAATCTATTCGAGAAAATGCATTATGACTTCTCCCTTACTTCTCTAGGAAATGTTATATATGAATAGAACATTTGCCAAGTATTTTTTCCCAAACATGATATGCGACCTAGGTGTGCGCCCTCGTAGAAACTTCTCGGTGGCAAATGTAAGGTACATTTGCCACCGAGAAGTGAATTCCGGCTTCTAGAAGTTTTGATCGGTGGCAAAACAACGTAAAGGAAGGGCTCGTGGCTAAGTGGTAACTGTTAAGGTGTGCAAAGATCACACAAACACTAAATAGGTCGGTTTACTGAAGACACTGAGACCCGTCCATGCCTCGGAGAGCACGTTAAGCTATTCGGTCCCAGTTGCCTTACGAACATCTAGCAGTCGACTCGTTACGGGTAGACTGGTCTAACTACAGAATTTCGATATAGGTTGTGAAGGTCAGATGGCAGTCGCTTCATGGAAAATATCGAGCCGCAGGGAAGTTAGGCTGAAAAGCCGACCCCGACAGGTTTAGGACAAGGCTCAGTGAACTTAGAAGAACTTGTTGGTTTGTGCTATAGTCAATTTCAGATAAGAAAAGTCCCGTGATGTTTGACCAATGTTCGAAAAGTGCGCTTTCGCGCTACTAGCGCACCACAGCTTGGGTTGAAATATGACGTCATAAAGCTTCTGATAAGAATTAAAGATTCTGATAAGAAGGCACGCTCTTTCAAAAAATGCTCCCCGAACACGACTACCAAAGTCGTGTTCGGGGAGCATTTTTTGATGTCACTTACGTTATGCTTCAGCTACACTATGCTCGCAGTGATTAATCACTGGTCAAATCGCAATGACTGATGATCATATGATAATTATTTTATAGAGTAACAATCTGAATCATTTCCACGCCCTGAACGCCCGAATGCCTGAATTCAACGCAAGAATGTGGCTGCAGTGTTACGACCAAACGTCACCGGACGCTTCCTATGTGAAATAGAGTATAGTTAGGTAACTTACCTATGTTGATGACAGGATGCGAAGTGGTGGGCGAGTGCGTGGGGTGTGGAGCAGGGCCGTTGCGTCTGTCGCAGTGCGGGGGCCACAGCGGCAACACGTAGTTACCCGACACTAGCATACTGGGGAAATTGATAAGTTATATTAAGGACCTCACAAACTATCAGTCCGCCTGCACTCTCAATCGCTCGATAAGATTGAAGTTGCGTACGAACGTTAGTCGATAAGGTTGAAAATCGAACAAACAAGGTCGTCTGAGCGATCATTCGATGTGATGATACTTTCAGTGGCGAATGTTCCATACATTCATAATTCCGGAATGCGTAAAATTTTGCCCCCTAAAACATTTCAAAATTTCGAATGCGTCCAAAACGATTTTAAATTTTGCCCCCTAAAACATTTCAAAATTTCGAATGCGTCCAAAACGATTTTAAATTTTGCCCCCTAAAAACATTTCAAAATTTGGCGCGCTTACGGTTAATCACCTATAATCGAACCGCCGTACGCTATCTATGTGTTGTGTACTGTACGGTGTTGAGCGCGCGGATGCCATCTCGCTCGCACAAGGTGTAAGTAGACGCAATGCATGCCCGGCTAATCGGGCTTGCATTTTCTCTTTCACACCTATAGATATTTTCGCTATGCATACATAATAATTAGTAGGTTGGTATAGCAATATCTTCTCGCTAAAAAGCCAGGAATGCATGCTCTGTCTGAACAACGTACGGGTCGCGTGGCGTGCGAGCGATGTTCACGTTTGTTTCAGTTCCGCGTAAAGTTGTGGGTGAATTTTTTTCAAAATTGTTTTTGATTGTTTAAAATTTGTGAATTAGTTTATTTTAGTGTTAAATATGGAAGAAATTGTGCCTTGTGATGATTTGAGGTGCTGTAACGTTTTATTAAGAGACCAAAAGGTAAGAGGTAACTTTTTAGAATTACTCATCCACCATGCGAATAAATAAATAAGCTGAAAGTTCAAGAAACACAGGAAAAAAGGTACCCATCATTTTGATTTAACAATAACGAGGTAACAATAAAAAGAGAATTTGTTCAAACTTGTTAATCGGGCATGCAGTCCTCAGCTTATGAAGCTTCGCCCCTGGCTACTTTATACTAGCGGACACCCGCGACTTTAAATGAAAGTACCCTACCCTGACAGATCGCCTGCAGGTTTAGATTTTCTTCTTTTTGTTCGATTTTCAATCTTATCGCCTAACGACCGCAGCCAACTTCAACCTAATCGACCGACTGAACGATACGAGACTGCAGGCGGACTTTTCATGTCTAGGACGTCGGCACGCCAAATATATTCTTTATTTTTGTAATTTACATTTGTATTCACTTTGTGTTATAAATTTCTCTGATATGGACGAAGTGCAGACGTTTAATTCACTTGATATGATATTGAGTATCGACGCAGTTGCAATAGATCTCAAACAGTTCTATAATTTTAATATTTTTCATATAAATCGATTATTCTCGATCAATTTGTAGACACGTCAACCCAAAACTACAGCTGTCTTGTAGACTAGACGATGAAACATCATAACATAGTATAAAATAAATTCGCTTTTTCCCTATGTGTGCTTAGATCTTTAAAACTACGCAACGGATTTTGATGCGGTTTTCACCAATGGATAGAGTGGTTCCGGAGGAAGGTTTTTGTGTACATAATTTGTCAAGCGGGCGAAGCCGTGGCCTAGCTTTGTCATATAGCTTTGATAGAGCTACTGGTTATATTGTGACACATTCTGTGCAATTGATGACAAGTGAGAGACGGAGAGTATGAGTTAGAAATGACAGTGAGCAAGAAAGAGAGACATACCCATCATAATCAAACAGCTGTATCGCCGCCCATCCTAACTCGACAAGTTCGTACTGTACATCGCTATTTTCCTCTCCATCCTGTCCACTATGTTGGTTGTTATCATTTTGGTTCGGATGCTGGCTATCCACTGTGCGCTGCGAACGGCCGTATAGGGTGAGAACTAGGCGAGATTCACGTGGTAATATGTTCACTGGCAGATCTTCGAGGTTAAGCCTGAAACAAAGAGTTGTTTTAGAAAAAATAATACTCAGACAATTATATTACCCGATAACTTCTTCCTCGAATTCTTGTGTAACAGTAAGATCACCTTTCCTGTCATGCGTATTTCCACCAGGGTCCGGATCTCGCCCGCAATGCGTGTCGATGTCAATGTCAAAATTTATATAATAACGAAATCATGTCACGCACGCCGCCTGCCGGTTGGTATGGTCACGGGGCTGTTCGCGAACTGATTTGAGGTTGACATCGACACGCATTGCGGGCCAGATCCGCGCTGGTGGAAAAACGCTCGACGGAAAAAGTGACCACGCATGATTAAGATTAAGGCATGATTTGGTGTTGCGTGTTGAAGAATTTATTACGGCGGCGGCGTTTATTTATTGGTGGTTAGCGCCTGCTTGCAGGATGCGGGAGTTTTAATCGACCAAGTTATTGATCGGTGAACTTCATTAGTTATTAGCCCGCATTTGGTGAGCCTCCTATGCGGGCTAACGACCGTGTTATCGACCAATGGAACTAAACCTTTCTATAAGAGACATCTATTACTAAGCACTCCATGGATTCACCGTGCGGGCATGGGACCATAGTGTGATAAAGAGGGGAACACATCGCAGGCAACTGAAACTTGCGACTTAATTGTACGTTTAGGGTTGCCACCTTGTGACTAGTCAGCGTCTAGAAATCGAGTCTCACAAAAAATATTGTATAATTTGTTACTGCACTCACCAAGTATCAAATACAATACGAGGATAGAAAGCCGCACTCTCTATATTGGATGGATGCGTGACGTGAAGCGAGTTGAGCACTCTAGGCCCGTGGTACACTTGCGTGTGGAACAGATAGTCGTCGTGGCTCCAACTGTGAGGTAAACAGTGGACCGCTTCTATACAGAATAGGGTTGACTCTGATATCGTGTGGGCTGGCACTGCTTCTGTCAATTTAAAAAGAACTAGTTATCCCGGCGAACTTTGTATCGCCTCAAATATAAAAAAAATATATATATTTTAATATTTCATGCAAATGTATGTATTATTAATTATAATTGAAAAACGCGACGGACGGACAGACAGACAAATTGTCGTATTAAATATATAGATATTTTAGGAGCTATTTATCACATAAACGAAAGTCTTAGGTTAGATTTGAATTAGCGTCAGTTCCCATACAGGGGATTCCCCCTGTATCCATATCTTAAGTACAGTCCCGTACAATAATTATGTATTCACTGTCACATTTTATATATTTAAATGTTGTTACATGAATTTGAGTTGTTGACAATGTTTACATGTTACTGTACAGTCAAGGTTCAAAAGTGCATTCTCATTATTACAATGTATTTTTTATTATTATTTACTAGTGGTCGCCCGCGACTTCGTCCGCGTGGTAATTTGGATTTTTTCCCGTTCCTGTCGCGCCGCGTCATATTTTGAACAATTCACACAATATCTTTATAAATTGTAACCTATGAGTTATTCTGATGTATAAGCTATATTATTGTAAAGTTTCATTAAAATTCATTCAGTAGTTTTTACGTGAAAGAGTAACAAACATCCATCCACCCATACATACTTACATACATACAAACTTTCGCGTTTATAATATTAGTAGGATTTGTAATTATACAGTGCACATACAGGGACAAAAACAAATACATCTGAAAAAAATTGGCAAGCATAAAACCCACATCATTGTCCACATATTGTGATGCACGGATTGTATTAATGGTAATGCGCTTTTGAACCTTGACTGTACGTCTTAGGGCTACGTAACTTAATACAAACATAACATATATACTAATAATACTCACTTGCAAGATTACTAGGTGCCAAATAATGTGTGTCGGTCATCTGAAAGTCCAGCAGTCTAGTCCGACAGTATAGCGCCAGTAGGGCTCTCACGGCGTCCCTCAGCCGCGTGCACTGAGCCGCGACGGCCTCCCGCCGCGTGGCGCCCCGCAGTGACACCCCGCTGTAGGGGCCCGAGTCTACCCCGATCTCGGGGGTCACCATGTTGCTGTTCTGTGACATACACAACTATTACCACCACAGATACCACTTCGCGTGCCAAAAAGGAGAGTATTGCACCTCTTTCGATGCGGTGTCAATTAGTCTGCATTCCGCGTTGTTGGTAACGGACATTTCTCTATACATAATATGTAACGCCTATATCCCGAAGGGGTAGACATTTGCCCACACTTTGCAATTTTTTTTAACACCTAATAAAAAGGGGGCAAGCTATTGCCGCTTATCTTGGTGGGACCTTCTTGGTGGGAAGAAGAGGAAGCCCTCCTGCAAGAACCAGTGTGGTACTGCTTCAAGAACCATCGAGCAGCACTTCCGCGCAGAGGCCCCAACCACGATGGTCTACGTATCTCGTGTTCACCATACTGCGAAGGTCGCAGACGTCGTGAACTACCTCCAGAACAAAACCGGGTTGGTTTTGAGGGTGGAGAAGCTGGACTCTCGTCACAACGTGAGCTTCAACTCTTTTGTGGTGAGGGTTCCTACAGACCGCATCGACACTGTCCTGACTCCCGAGTTCTGGCCGAATGGGGTGAAGTTCCGGCGCTTCAGGGGACACCTGCCGATACGCGCACTCCCGACCCGTGACACGTCGATGTCATTACGTGCTCATTAGGTTCAGATATATTTATATATATATATATTCTTATAATAAGGTATTTTTTTGTAATATTCATATGTATTTTTAAGTTTAAGGTAGGTTTATATCTATGGGCCGTAGAATAAGTTAATATAACATCTTGTAATTGTTCTCATGTAGCCTGAAATAAACGATAAATAAAATAAAATTAACACATATTACGACCACAGATACCGCAAATGCATGTACTTTACGTGTCAAAAAGGGTCTCTTTTGATGCGGTGTCAATTAATCTGCATTCCGCCTTTTTTGGTACTGGACGTGAACCAAAATCTATAAAATGCCTAACTGTATCGTATTGAGCTGTAAAAAGTGTACAAGAAGAGCATAAATTCATTTTCAACATTTTCATAGCACCTATTATTATATCTCTCTAAAATATACCAATAAACATTAACTTACATGTGTAGTACACGCCTGTGTGAACGCGTTGAGCGTATGCGTGACGTGCAACGTCTCAACTCCTCCCGCCAACGCGCATATCGCTTTGACCGCCTGTGACACCGCTTTAGGCGAACACGTGCCTTCCGCACCAGTCACACCGATAGCACGTGACAATTCCCCTTCTAGCGTCTCTATAAAAAACATAAAGACGTATTGTTAAAGTCATCATCAGCCTATCGCTGTTCACTGAAATTAAATGATTTATTTATTTGTTTAGGTCACTAAATGGCTCTTACAAACGTCAGTAAGTACTTAAAATAAAAAATTATCATTGCTTCTATATTTACATGTACTGCCAGATTCGCAAAGCAATAAGTAGAACCCAGAGAAAGAACCTGGCAATAAAACTCTCGGTCACTCTTTTTCAATAATTGACACATTTACACATTTTCTTAAGACTAATGTGGACGAATGTACATTGGTCTCGTGTCAAAATCAACTGCTGTACATAGACCTCTCCCATTAGCTGCTAGTATGACCGATCTATTGCTCTAAGACCGAATGCTTTTCACTAGGTCGTCGATCCATCTCAGTACCAGTATTTTAACATTAACTATACGTCAGAGAAAGAATCGCAATGGGTATAGCTTTTTCAAAGGTTAGCACGATCAGAATCATTATACACAAATAGACAAAAAAAATTGCAAAACATTTTATTTTATGTATGCATACACTTGCTACCTATCTGTGGAGGTTTCTTAAAGCAATGTAGTTACACCATGTTTTTAGAATAGGTTATTATTAATCTGCGAGTTTCCTAAAAGAAAATAAATAAAAAAAAAATAACTTACCAAGCAATATAGACAATTTGTCAAAAGACAACATGGGTGCAGCGCCTTGACACGGTATGAGATCATCTAGCGTGAGATACCCGTCTCTGGCGTCGTCCCTCTCTGTCCTTGCTAGCGCGTTGTCCCGCCCCTCGGTGAGACAGAGAGTGACGTCCTTCTCTAGTCTAACACATTCGCGGATGTAATCGTATTCGCTCAGCGAACTGCCGGGCGTTAAGTATTCTTTGGCACCCCATACCTGAAATTGTAATTATTGTTAAAAAAATCCTTTTTTATCAAGGTTAATTTATACATATTTTAATACAATGTAATGTAATTGTTTAAGAATTTACAGTATAGCTTACCCTTAGCATATATTCAGACATATCTTCTCTAATGTCCTCATCAAGAGAACAAACTACAGTTAATATCACATGTTCCACAGTCGATTCCACTGAAAATATAATAATAATTTAATAGTTCCACTGAAAATAAAATACAAACAACACGAAAACCTGTCTACTCGCAGACACTGTGCAAGTGTGTGTGTCGTGATCGAGTTCAAGTTAGTTGTGTGGACAATAGTAGTGGTTTTTTTTTAATTTTCGCGTTTTGTACACATTAGAAACTTAAGACTAAAGGTGATTTTCCACCAGAGTGGCAAGACGAGACGAGGCGAGGAGAGAATTGAAATTTGTATGGCAAATTTTCAATCCTCTCCTAGCGCATCTTTGGTGGAAACAGTGTAGATTGACGAGAATGTTTTGTTTTCATGGAGTACCCACTTTTTAGTATTGTAGATGTTACATTTTTACGCGTAACGTTTTACTTACAAAACTGAAGAAATAGACATGGAATACACCGAGAAATTCATTGAATGTGTAAAAAAATATCCGTGTATATGGAATGTTCACTTGCATTCCTATAAATGCACAACTACGAAATCTAATGAAGCCTACGGCCGGCGCGGCGGTCACGCGCGAGCCCACGATGGCTATTTTAAGTGGAAAAGGGTCCGTGTGATTTCAATTCTCTTCTCGCCTCGTCTCATCTCGGCACTCTGGTGGAAAATCACCTTAACGGGTATTTTACGCGTTAAGGTAATAAAGAGGTATGTATATATCTCTATAATCGCGTAAAAGACCCGTTAGTCTTAAGTTTATAATAGTAGTGGTAACATGCGCTACAAAAGAGAGAAGAGGGTAGAACGATACGGTTTACTCTAAAAACTATTTCGCGATGTACTGATAGTTCCTCCGTGATAATGGCTTGCAACAGTGCCGAAATATCGGAAACTCAATAATAAGTTGATACATGGTACAGGTCGCGTCACATAAAAAGAAGCCTGCCCTTCAAGCCGATAGCCGAAGTAGATGATTTATCGATCTATGTGGAACTAGTAAGAGCGAGAATACGCAAACATACCCTTCCACTTTTTTCCAGCGTAATTTTTACGTGGGAAAGTACTTTAAATATCCCACTCCTTCATTTGATGTTAATGTGTTGTGTTTTTTATTATTTTAGCTCGGACTGTAGAGATTGTATGTAACAACTGTCCTAGCTGTTGGAATTTTGGTTTGAATAATGTTTGATTAGATTGTTGATCCCGGTAACGGCAATAGGCTTGCCCCCTATTACGTGGGACCAAAAACATATTGGTAAAGTGTGGGTGTGTAATGAACCTCTGCCTACCCCTTTAGGCATAAAGGTGTGACATGTGTCTGTCTGTGTGTTTATAATTTTATCTGTCATTCAACTCACCGTCAGACGTGAAAGTGAACGGTTCATCAGTATGCGCGTGATGGACTAGAATCTTGATACTTGTATTCGGCGAGTACTTGCCACCGGATCGTGACGCTATCACGTGACCAGGATTCGTCTTTTCGTTTGTGTGGACGAATCTTTCTGTAATATGAGCAGTTTTTAGGGGTCCGTACCCAAAGGGTAAAACGGGAAACTTAACGGGAGACTTCGCTGTCCGTCCATCCGTCTACCTTGGGCTGTATCTCCTGAACCGTGATAGTTAGAAAGATGAAATTTTCACAGATGTATTTCTGTTCCCTCTATAACAACATAGATAAATTTACGGAATCATTGTGGATTCCCGAATCAGCCGAGTCAGAGTCCGCTAAATCGCGAGAATCCGCCAATAGGAGTCCGTAAGGCTCTTGTCTGCGCGTGGACATGCGCTAGGTGTGAACAGCCATTAACGGATGCTGGTTCCACCTGAGTTGTTGTTCAGTATTCCAATTCTCATTCCACACAAATATATTCCCGAAATGAAAACTAACAGCTGAGAACTCACTGGGAAATCTTCAAATTATGAATTTTTAATTATTCATTAGGCCGGCGGTTAAAGCGCGATGGATTAAAAAACTTTCGCATTTATAAGACTAGATACACTATACATATATAAACTTTCCTCTTGAACCAATGTATGTATTGCTGAAAACTGCATTACAATACGTTAAGTTTACCAACTCTAAAAGCAAAAATTGCGGACACGACGTTAACTATGGAAATCTATACTACTATTATAAAGAGGAAAGATTTGTATTTTTGTGTGTATGTTTGTAATGAATAAACTCAAAAACTACTATGCCGATTTCAAAAATTCTTTCACCATTCGAAAGCTACTTTCACCCTGAGTAACATAGGCACGCGGGCCGAGCTGCGGCGATCAGCTAGTATAATATGTAATAGCAAAAAAATCCGGTACAAAATAATTAAAGTTTCAAGTGGAAATACTTACTTCGGACATCAAGAACCATTTTGAGGAACGCTCTGTGCTCGCTATCATGATTCCTTGTGTGCGATTTCACTATACAATCGTACAGTTTATTCTGAAAAGTAATTAATAAAATTATTATATAGCACAGATCACGCCTATATCCGCAGGGGGTAGACAGAGGTGCATTACACACCCACACTTTGCCAGTAATTTTTAGGCCCCACGTGATAGGTGGGAAGCCTATTGCCGTTACTAGGCACTATCGAAAATCTGACCCAAAATTCCAACAGCCAGGACTGTTGTTACATACCACTTAGAGAACGAGTGATGATGACACTTGATCTAGTAATGACAGAAGGTACAGTCAAGGTTCAAAAGTGCATTCCCATTATTAAAGTGCAATAAGTTGATTGATCGCAGAAATTATTTTTAGTAGTATGTACAATCCTCTGTTGCACCACTCGTATCGTTGATAGCGTGATGTTATATACTCTAAAGCCGTCCTCTATAAGTGGATTGATCAACACTAAAATATTTTTTTTAAGTCGAACCATTAGTTCCTCAGAATAGTTCCTGAAACTCGTCAGTACGGATAATTTAATATTTGATTTATAGCTCGTGTGCGATAAATTGAGACCTGAGCGTTGTTATATCAACAGTGTGTGTTTATACAGGTCTAAAAAATATCTTAACAAGCTTCTGTTCGAGACTTTACCTGCCCTATTTTTTGGTAGTAGTTATAGATTATTCTCGGGAACTATGCAACTATATATTAATGACTGTGATTCGAGCGCAAGTCTCAACTTGTCGCGCACGAGTAGTACAATACATATTTGTATGTATAAAAGCACTAAACTTACTGTAGTAGACCTTAACGCTACGGCCGGTACGCTGGGTATAGATTTTGGTGGCGGTGAAGGAAGTGTGTCTTTCTTATTGACGGCCGCGTATACGGCTTCACGCATTTCAGTCTCGCCGTACAGAAAATCCAAAGGGTCGTATTCCTCGTACACACTGCTACCACAATCGCTTGAGGCGGCGGCATTTTCTGTAAATATTTATTACAAATTCCCACTGGTCCACCTGCGTGCAACAGTTATTGCCAATTCCCACGAGAATATTACCGGGATAAGAAGTAGCCTATAGCGTTCCAGGATTATATAAAATGAAAAGTTAAAAAACGAGATTTCAGAACAATAAATCCATACAATTATATTACGTCAATTTTTTTTTTTTTTATATTTAGGTCGTCAGATTGACGCCACCCGCCTGATGGTAAGCTGAGGCGACGTCTGGCAATTGATGGCGACTCTCACAGTACACAGGAATACTATAGAGAGTGGCCCTCAACTTGACGACCCAGTAATGTGCCTCTTCACGCTTCGCTTAAAGAACCCAGGGTTATATTATTTGCCACGAGCCAACTTATACTTAGCATGATGTACCACCGATAACTATTAGCGCATCAGTGAGAGAACGATACAAAGGTACTGTGTGTCTGGTACCAGTTCCTTAAGTTACTTTACTCGAAATACGTTTTCGTATTCCTCCATACATTTCGCACAGTTCCCTGACGTGACGCTAGGGGCGCTGGTGTGAAATGTACGGGGAATACGAAAACGTATTTCGAGCAAATTAACGTAAGGACAGTTCCTTACGTTAATTTGCTCGAAGACGCTCTGAAATAAATAGTACTTACCTACAGTAAACATGGTCAACTTGAGTACCTGCTACGATTGGTTTTCGTTGATTCTCACTCTAGCTAGGAACTCAAAAAGAAGAGTCCTTTCAAAAACAATTTAATGTTTGTGAAAAAGTAAAAATGAAATATATACTCTTTGGAAAGACTAATGAACAAGCTTGCAACGAAACTATACCGCGTTTCACAAAACACCTGCAGCGCCATCTGTTGAACGCAATCATTATTGCCTCTGTGGCGCTGTGGTATGAGTATGCGACTGCCGTCCCTGAGGTCTCAGGTTCGATTCCGGGTCGAATCAAATTATTTGTTTGTTCTACAAATGTTTGTTTCGGAGTATGGGTGTTTTCTATGTATAATATGTATGTATTTAGAAATATAAAAGTATGTTTATCAATATATTTTCGTATTTTTAAAGCAATGAGTTTGCTTAAACTATTCTTAAAATATTAAGAAAGAAATTATAAATAGATCCCAAAAAAGTCGTCTAGATCCCATAGCACAAGCTTTATTGGCTTAATGACTATTAACTAAATGATATCGTGTGAGAATATCCAAAAATATTTATTTTTTATCATTGCGCAACACTCAATGTTATCATTGTAGCTACAGTAAGAATTTTCAAAATCGGTTCAGTAGTTAACCTATTTAATGGAAACAAACAATCAAATATTTCTTCTTTATAATATGTTTTATTAACCACTGGTTCCACTGGCCCACTGGTCCGGCTGTTTGGAATAGTTTTGTTGTTACAAATTACTACTACTATACTATTTCCATTTCTTTAAGCTCTCGATGACAGCTCCTGTGAAAACTTGAACGAGCGTCTTTTTTAAATTATGATCGCATTATTTTATAAAAATATGACGCTTACGCACGTACAAGGTTATACCAGAGTCGGAGAAACTGATAGGGATGCAGCTATCGATAAACGTGACACGATAACAGACCCGATATTTTTTACAAAATGTAAGAAACTAAACAACTGACTGATACTTTTGTACAAATTTATTAACTAATATTATATTTCATTACAAGATGTTACACGTATTAATTCTTGATTGATAATAAATTTTCGAAGCTGTTGTTAAATAAGTAGGTATAGGTATACTCGACAATGAAACGAAATAATTATAACGACAGGTAAAAATATATTTGAATGTTTTTGTTGTAATTGTATTTGTTCAAAATGTAATAACTATATGCCATCGATATCATTACTTATTTGGTCACAACACTACAACTATCAAATTAGAACTGTCATCGATAGCTTAAAGAAATGGAAATAGAATAGTACCCGTTCCTGACGTTAATTTACTCGAAATACGTTTTCGTATTCCCCATAAATTTTACACCAGGCAGCGCCCCTAGCGGTAACGTCAGGAAACTGTGAAATGTATGGAGAAATACGAGAACGTATTTCGAGCAAATTAACGTAAGGAACTGGTACCAGACACACTGAAATCTCAGGAATAAAAAATGGAGCAATGTGTTAATGGAATGGAATGGTGAATGGATTAGCGAATTGCTCTCGCCGTATGATCGTGAAGGAATTACAAACAGACAACAACAATGGTGTTTATAAGTTTAGTGCACCTCATTCTACCATAGATAACCGAAATTAATCTTAAAAAAAAAATGTTTTAGTGATAAAAACCTTTTGATACTGTTACTATTTAATTAAGAGTTAACAAACAATGAAAATAAATGTTGTTACTGGACATAATTACTACAATATTAAAAACTATTTGTGTATGAATTATGTGAAATACCAAAAATACGGTGTGCAAAAAAAGACTAGGATATCACACATGAGCCCATGTTTTAAACCACAAAGTGAGTGATTCACACAAGAGTATCTATATATTTAATACAACAATTTGTCTGTCTGTCCGTCTGTCGCGTTTTTCAATTTACATACATTTGCATGAAATATTTTTTTTTTCTTTTTGAGGCGATACAAAGTTCGCTGGGATAACTAGTTATAATAATTTGTAATGTCATGACATTAACACAAAACTGAAATAATAATCCCCTGATTGACATTAAAAGTTCTGTTTCTATGATACATTTAAACCCAAGCTTAATTTTTTTTTTTAAAAGAAGTTGGTAAGTAATGATTACTTTAAAATGAGAGTATAAGTTTAAGGCACGTAGTTTACGAGAAATAGAATAAAATAAAGGTAAAAATCCTTGTAATAAGTGTAAATGCTTGCATATCTCACATTAAAAAGAAAATGTTTTGACGATAACTGATTTTCTTATCATCCAACTTTGATGAAACCACTACGAGACCCTCGCAAACTGCTTCAGTGGCGTGGTTGGCAGTGCATCGGCTTACGACTCCGGAGTCTCGGTTTCAATCCCCGGGTCGAATCAAATATTTGTGTGATCCACAAATTTTTGCTTTGGAGATTTTATGTATGTATTAGATATATATAAGTATGTTTATCAGTTGTCTAGATCCCATAGCACAAGCTTATAGCTTAGTTTGAACTAGACGACGGCGACGTTGTGTGAAAATGTCCGAAAATATAAAAAAAAAAATTATACAAAAGTATCCAGAAAGTAGCAATAGGCTTCCTCCTTATTACATAGGACTACGTAACTGCGCTGCCTACTCCTTCGGGGGAGATAGGCGTGATTTTATTTATTTATGTCTTGCTAACAATTTCATCCTATCCTTAACTGAGTCCTATCCTTGAAGGAATTTCCGAATAATATTATGCATATTTACAGTTGTTTCGTACAACTGTAAATATGCATAATATTATTCGGAAATTCCTTGTGCATTATTGTACCATTATTTCAAATATAATCGGACATGCGTTTTCCTAATTAGCTCGTCTACATTTGAACAATTCAAATGTTCAAATCAAATCAAATACACTTTATGGTACACAAAATAGAACATACAAAAAGGTGATATCACTTAAGAAGAGTACAAATGGCGGTCTTATCGCTTAAAGCTATCTCTTCCAGACAACCTTTGGATGGATAGCGAGTTTAAGAAATTAAAAGGGTACAACTATCACTCTAAGGAGAAATAAGAATAAAGCTTAGTAAACAGTGAAATAAAGATAAGTCTAAAAAGAATCAGAAAATAAACTAATACAGGTAATGATAATTAATAATGAAGCTAAAAGAAGATAATAAAAGTACCGATCCAATTATACATACATACAGACAGACTATATACATAATTCATATAACTAAAAAATACACAGACATACCATACATAACATACATAAACGTTTTTATAGACTACATATAAGTTGTAGATAGAGTAATCTTTTAACTTAATTTTGAAAGATGATACGGACTGCGCACGTCTGATCTGAAGCGGCAAAGCATTCCACAGGCGAACAGCCTGAACCGCGAAGGATTTGTCCGCGAAATTAGAAGAGTGTGCTGGCACTTCCAGCGTCAAATATGCCGACGACCTAAGAGACCTTGAATGTGTGTCATGAAGGAACCGGAACCGTTCTTTGAGACATTGGGGAGTACGAGGGTTAAACAGTATACTGTATAGTAATGTAAGAATATGAGTATTACGGCGAAATGTTGTCTAGAAGAGATCACTTTTAGCGATTAGGCCACCATTTTTGCTGTCTTTAAGTAAACTCCTGAATATGTCTCATCGTTGTGTACAATAAAGAGGATTTCATACTATTTGATTTAGTAAAAAATACCTATAGAACGTAGGATATAACTATCAATTTATTAAGACGTAAGATATGCAAGCTAGTTCTCATTTTAAAGTTTAGAATGAAACGAGCCACTCACCGATACTATGTTTCTGAGTTAGTAGTGGATCAAACGCCTCTAGCACACTGACTCTTACGCTACCTTGCGCGTTGGGGTTGCGACCGAAGTCTATCAGATTCATCGACTGTGGCAGACTGCCTAACGTGTCGTTGGACTCGTTTGACTGAAAAAAGATATACGAAAAACAATGAATAACATGCGGAATTGCATCAAATTTTAACGCGAGATTTGATGGAATAGTTATCACGTCCCGATACCCAGTGGAATATATTAGCAGGATAAAAAGTATAATAGCTACTGTGTCAATTCGATATCTATAAGTCCAAGTCTAACAGTTAACGCGTGAGTTAGTTTAAAACTGAAATTCTAAAACGTCACGCACTGTATAGTTTTGTAGAAATTACGGTGGCCTAGTTTATATTTTATAATAATACTATAATTTCCGGTAAACCCAGCCGAGAGACTAAAGGACTTGGTTCACATAGAAATGTGTAAGTTACTAATGGGCGTAACATTTCGTGGCTCAACGACAATAATAAAATTATTATCATTGCTAAAGAAAGCATGTCGATACAATAAATTATATACAATTAAAACCAAACTGTTCATTATGTCACGCATGAGAGACTCTGAGTACACAGTGACACTTTTAACCATTTTTAATATATTATGATCTTACTTATTTGTGGACTATTTACACAATTATTTACTTTCAAGAATGTAAAATGACTAAAAAGAAATTTTCAAAAAATATAAAGTGTATGTATAATTATAATATTAAAATACCAGAACAAATTGTTTTACGATTAACGTTAGCAAACACTCATAGTTATTTGTTAAAACGAAATCGACTGTGAACTTACCGCATTACTGGCTTCAGATAACTTTCTATCGCTACTTTCTTTTGCTGCAGTATCTTTCCATGTATCAGGCTTAGGGACGGCTTGACTCACGCCGTTATTGATGGGATTGACGGGATTGATAGAACTAGGAGGAGCTGGCGGGTACACATGTCTATGATTAAGTTGGGGATACAACGCAGGCACAGGAGGTCTTGAAATCATATTTGTTGTGTTATAATTATAAACGGGAGGTGTTGAGTAAGTAGGATAAGGAGATGGGGAAGCCATTCTAGTCTGACTGTACTGTATGGTCGGATATAAAGATGGATTGACATGGACGTATGTTTGTGGAGCGTCAGGGGGTATTACAGGAGTTTGGTAATACCCGTAGTTGGGCATTGGGGTAGGCATGCCGTACGGTGTGGTTGGATAAGGTGGAATAGGGTAAGGTTGTTGGTAGTTGTAGGGGTATTGCGGAGGGTAATTGTACCCGGGCCTTTGGTTGTATTGATTGCTCATTGTAACGTTCGAGTTTTCTGTTTGTGCGACGTTTAATGCTAATTCTTCAGTCTGTTGGCTCAACCTATAAGTTTACAATTCACGTCAGTTCAGTATTACATTTCATTTCACCATAACGAACATCACTAAACTAAAAAAATTAACGACTATCACAGTTGATTGACAGAGATATTAAAAACCAATATAGCGCTATCATAAAAGATCCTATTTCTCCAATAGCACACATACAGTTATATTATGTACAGTCACGAGCATAAATATGTTATTATGGACACGTCGTCAATTATATTTAACCCAGGAATGGGTTCAATAATATCTGTCTGCACGAAAGCAGCACTAACATCTGAACGTTCATTCAAATGCATCTTATTAAAGTGACAACTTTCCAAAACAAAATTCATGTTTGATGTTCAGTTTCAAAATAATGTGATACCTTTTGAAAAGCAAAAATATGTGCAGTTTAATAGATCTATGTTTCATCAGTAACGTGCATAAATAAATCAAATTGTTTATTTTTCTCAATTCAAAGTGTTTATTTTTTTACATCATAGAATCAGTTTGTTGTTGTTTTGTTCACACGATACTTCAAAAAAAAAACCTACGTCCATTGGTAAAACCATCTAGTTAGCAGAAAGTCTAGGATAGGAGCGATCCCAAGTTGATGGGTAAAACCGTTGATAAACAAATACATTCAGTAGTTTTATTTTTATAATGTGTTGACTGACGCTACGTATGATAATGATGATACTAATTCAGAATGTTAACAACATTTAACGAGAATTTTATTACATTAAAATACACTTAAAAAAATGACACAGCAACCGACTTCAAACTACCGAAATGGGACCAAATAGTAGTCGGAATGGGACCAAATTTAAATGAGGTCCCTTGGAAAGTAGTAACTTCCAATTACAAAATCGGTTAACCCAGCCGAATTGATAACCTCCTCCTTAAATAAAAAGAAGAGGAGCAAGAGAACGAGGAGGAGCGGAGAAGAGGCATTAACTATTTAGACAAACAAATTGATAAGAGTTTTATAAATATGGGCTACGACTTAAATATATAATGTTGTTGTAGTAATTATATAGGAATATGAAATTGCGATAATACGAATATTTTTACTATTTTTGTCTGTTTACTAAATTAATATTGAAAGATACTCTTTGGTTGGTTTATGATTATTGATTCTCCATTGGTGCCCGGTGACGGCAACAGGTTAAGTAACTAGTACCTAAATGGATGTGTAACGCTGATATATCACAAGCTCAATCTGCTCATGAAGTTAAAACTTGTTTTGGATGAGAATCGAACCCGTTACCATCCAGTGCCAGTGTTTAAGCACCGAATACACGATTTCAAACATGGTTGTAACCGTATTACGTATTGTTGAATACTGATTTTCGTCTATCTTTTTTGGTTTACAACCGCGTTTTAAATCGTGTACCTATTCGATGCTTTATTCAGTCCGGTCAAGTTAGCGATTTGACGCTGAAGTATTGTTTAGAACAATCCTAGCGATTTGACGCTGAAGTATTGTTTAGAACAATCCTACCAATTTTCAGCTGGATGCGAATTATCACCCATATACTTTTGTTTAAATTGACCGGACTAATTATTGTACAACAGTCTCAATAACAAAACACTTTTAATCGAAACTGTACAATGATTATTTTGATATCCTCGTGACATTTCCACTTCCTCTTATTGTTAACTGACGACGCCCTCGATTGGGTTTTACACAGCAAATGCACAAAAAATTGCTGGTGTGTGTGTGTGTGCTGCGTGCTTGCGTGTTTGTGTGCATGTAACAGAGAGGATACGTACTTGTTGATCTGTTCGATGCACTCCTTGAGTTTGAGATGGGGTTCATTCGGAGCATGCTTAGAGGTTGGGCTTGAGAATGATATCAAGTCGCTGCTCTCGTCCCGTGTCGGACTGGTACCAGGTGACCTGACATAGTCATAAACAGTTATATTACTAATTGCTTGTGTAACTAATCTTCATATTGATTCAGATCTTGCTCACTAAAGGAACATATCAGCCTCATAAAAGGTTCATCCTTTCTCGAGATTTGGAACTGAAAACATCTTATTTAGTTGCCCATTAGGTAGTTTTAAAGTACCTATACTACCTACCTGCGAGTAGGTCCTGCTCGGGAGGGAGGCGGCCCAGAGGGACAAGGTGAGTACCCTCCTCCCACCATAAGTTCTGACTTATCAACGTTCAAGACAGCGGGTTGGTACCGCACCATCCCAAGTTATGGGGTACAGCAACGAAATCAAATAAATAAACGAATAAGTATGCATAGAATGGATAACATGAAAATATAAAACAAGTGAATGGATTTCAGTAACCAATTACACTGTCTGGCGGAACTCTAACGACCTTCCAAATAAAATACCTACATGAAAATTTGTTTTATTAATGAACATGACACTGAAAGTAAGTGGGACTTCTGACTTTCATCGCTCGGTAACCTAGATGAATAAAATTACGTATGCACACATTGATTTCTATTTTATTCTATAAACATACACACAACACTCGTATTTATCCCCGAAGTAGTAGACAGAGGTTGTTATGACACCCACATTACGTGAGACACTTTGGTCCCACAGTCGCACGTAATAGAGGGGGGCGAGCTTATTGCCGTTTCAGGTCACTAAGTATTTTTGCCAGCTCCTTGTCGGTATGTCAACAGGTGCACCGCGTGCAGACCAGAATCACTTTCAGGGTTCTAGAGCTATCGATGAAGTCCTTTCGCACCGTTTTCATAAACCCAATAATTAAATTCGACAGTTTTGATCTGTACAGACTTTATTATCCAACATGTTATAATATTTAAGTAAGTATGCAGTTTATCAGTGCCAGATAAGATAACACATTACATTTTATTTCCACCCAATTGCACAAGACATGCTGATTGATGATAAATATAAATATGAGACCTCTTGGTTAACTGACTGGGTTACACTTCCACACAATATGCTTTCGCTATGCCTTCTTTTTTTTTTACTTCTACTCAACATGGATTGCCGAGCTGCCAACGGGTAATACGCACTCGAAAGGATAACCTCAGGTCACCGGCAGACTTTGGCCATCCATCGGCGTGTAATAATAACTTATTTAATGACGGTAACTTTTTGCCTGACTTCCTGTTTTCGAAGAAAATCTCACGTAACTTCGGAAAACGGAGTTTTATATAGCTCACACAAATTTTATTATGTAGGTATTATTGTAACCAAATACATTCCACTTATCTTCGAAAACTTTACTTATTTTAACTAGGCCATTTCTGAAAACGTTTGTCATTCATTTGAATGCAGAAACAAATCAGGATGACTTACTAAGAACTGTCTACGGCGTAAATTCTATCCGTCATATTAGGTACTACGGGAATACGCAGATAGGTGAGACGCGCAATTCAAATTATAGAATTAGTAAATTACTCGATTTCATATAGAAGTAAAATTCAAGTTCGAATTACGTGTTTTGATTTGGTCACGTAAAATTCCAATCTTGTCCAGATTGTGTCGTAAGTCACTGATAGTTACCTGGATCCCTCAGAAATGGACGATCTTCCTCTAGGATTTCTCGGTGGCGGCGGTAAAGCTGGCGGAGGGCCGTCGTTTTCTTCACGCCTTCGCGAACTAACACAGCCGACTTCGCGTACATTATCTGAAAATACCTCAGAGATAAGACAAGGGGATATGTCCAATAATCATTCATCAAGACCATAGCCAATGTAGAGATATATTTTTATAGATATAGCCACACAATAGATAAAATATGTTTAGGTATTATAAACAATGTTTGGTATGTAAACAATATTTTTGTTTATAGACATACTGAGATCGTCATTGGGATTGCGACGGGCGGTATTAATCATCATAAATTCATAATCATAACATAGTATAAAAGTCACTCCGTCCTTATGTACCTAAGCTCAGATCTTTAAAAATATGCAACGGATTTTGATGCGGTTTTCACCAATGGATAGAGTAGTTCTCGAGGAAGGTTTTTGTGTATATAATTTGACATGCGGATGAAGCCGCGGGCGTGTTTTTTTCACTAAACTATGCTCGCACACCGGTGTGGTAAATACGATTACCATAGGTATCTACTGTCCGAACTGCGCTTCTATCCCGCTAACTATGTAACCTGCAGTGACATAAGTTACAAAGATAAACCAAACTATGCTAAAAACCACGTAATACAGGGCAAGCATATTGCCGTGACCAGGCGCTTTTTCAGCAGGTGTACCGCGCGCAGATGATTTTAATTTATTTTTTTGTTCTAAACCACACCCTCACGCCACACGTTATCACTGTGGTAAGTTTGAAGGAGATCGGTTCAGGCGTTTAGGAGGAATATGCGGCCAAACGAAATACATGAGTCGCCTAAGATTGAGCTTCGCTCACTTCGCTCAATAAATATTGTTTGTTTGAATTGAATAGGCTCCGTAAATACTGAATAGATTTTGAAAATTCTTTCATCGATATGTAGCTATATTATCCCTGAGTAACATAGGATTTTGTCACAACATTTTATCCCGGTAATTGTTTCCACGGGAATCGGGAATTAGTGAACTGTATCATGCGGGCGGACCAGCGCTGAGCAGATAGTAAGTATTCAATAAATTAGATGAAATATATTCGGTAACAAGTCAACTGTTACTGTATTATCATGAATCACAATCTGTGTCCCATTTCCTCAATGCCGTTGACCTTACACTTCCCTTCTGATTGATGTACCTACATTTGACATTTCACTGAACTGACAATGCGTATTAATATACGTTGTTTACACAGTGCCAATTGATCTTGTTGCGCCAATAAAGGTACCATTATTTTGGACACTTGAAATTCTATTTTTAAACACACTTTTTTTAAATACCCCTCATTGAGCGAAGCGAGCGTAACGAGCGGAGCTCCTTATCAGGTGACTCAAATGCAACTCGATGTGAAATTGTTTCTCGACAACTACCCAACCGATTTTCATGATTTTTTCACTCCAAAATCAAGCACTCTCAGGAGCAGGTTTTGTTCGAGACCGAATTTTGATTTAGGACCCTCAAAAAAAGTTATTGACCAAAAAAAGTTATTGACCAAAAATATGACAATAGTCGCTACGCTCGATTGCATGCTGCAGCGCAGTACCACGGCAGCGACCGCAGCTCCTAGTTTTATTTAGGGCCTGTTAATTGGGACACATTGGACAACACTGTGTAGCTATAGCTACTACTGCAAACAACTAAAGTTTAGAACTTGTAGTCAAGGTTCCATATTTTCGGACACTATCAAGGTACCCCTCTAACACTGGTCACTGTGTTTTTACACGGTTCACACGGTTTCAGTCTCGCGGTAACGAAAACAGCGCAAAGTAGAAGAATCAAAGAATAAATTTCGTTTATTCAGTTTAGGCACATAAAGAGCACATATGAATCTCATAATTTGAAACCATTTGAAATTGATTCTTTCGCTGGTTCGGTAAGTTGGTTCTCCTGAGAAGATGACCAGCAAGAAACCCAGGTAGATTATCTATTTTCTTTTTTTTAATGTAGTTTTGTTTACATTGTGTTACAATTTATATCGTACGAGTGGCTAACCACAGAAGATTAGGGTGACCATGCAAGCAGCTTAGTCAATACGGGATTAAACAATTAAATAATTCCTTATTAAAACGGAACGGATACGCGTACAAAGGCGAGTATTTAACAGTAAATTAATGGGAAATACCTGATAAAGCGGATGAAATGCTCACAAGATTTTTGTAAGCTAACTGCCACGACATACTTGCTTCGTTGACTCGATTGATATGTATAGGGATATTAGTTAAATATAACATAAATATCATTTTATGTTAATTACGCGGAAATTTAATTTATCTATGTAATAAACTTCCTCCTTCATCTAACCCAGTTCTATAAGATCAGCTACCTGTTTACCTACATACCAAACAGCCAAATCAGCTTAGAACTCCATCTTATTATTAAAGTTGGTTAGAATAAAATTTTCAATGCTTTCATTTCCAAAATAAATAAAATTAAAAAAAAAGTAAAAAAAATATGTATTGCAACAAAGGAGAATGCCCAGTAGTCGTTTCTTTTTTAAAAACCAAATCAAAAAGTGTATGGCTACCTAAGTAAATTGATAAATCAATACATGTAATAAAATTGTAAGTGGTCGATGTCTGTATGTACATCGAAGATATACTAGAGAAACTGCTTTAGGGGGGCTTTATGAACGCAATAGTACCCAAAACAATGGTTTTTAGAGTTTTTGTCTGTTTGTCTGTGTGAACACGCTAATCTCAGAAACGGTTTAACCGATTTGAATGCGGTTTTAGTAATGCGTTGTAGTTTATACAACTTAACATTTAAGGTTTGTTTTATTTCAATAGGTTCATAAATAAAAAAGTTATGTCAATCTAAAGTACCACGCAGGTGGAGCTGCGGGCAACAGCTATACATAATAAATCAGTAACTGGTGATCAAGAAAACTATAACACGCAGGCGGAGCTGCAGGCAACAGCTAGCTGTATAGCTGTATACCTAAGTAAATTGATAAATCATATAATATTTTTTAACAATCTTTTAATTCACTAGAACAAAATTGTATGTGGCGTTTAAACTTTGCTATAATTCGTGGTGTAATCGTTTTTAATTGTCTTCTTACTCAAATGCACTATGTCGGAACGGATGTCATGATTCGAATTTTACGATCCTGGCTTAATCCAGAAATGGTTAGTACCTGGGCCTTTCTCTACTAACTGGAAACTTGTCTATTGACAGTTGTCCCAACCCTATTTTTCTAGAAAATTAAAAATATTATGTTAAGTCGATAGATAGTTTTATAATATAAATACATATAAACAAGAAACCATTGTAATATTCCCTTATTTTTCGAATTATAGGCAATTTTTTTTTTAAACAGGTAGTTACTAGGTACGTATTATTTTATATTCCAAAATCCATAATAATAGAAAACAAAAGACCTGAATTAGCGTGACAGGCCAATGTAAGAAAGAAAGAGTCTATCGGCAAGCCTACTGTTTTCGTTAGTGCAGACTATAAAGAATATTAATAAAATACATGGACGTCAATTAAAACAGTCCTCTGTTACATTGAACAGTCCTCGGTGTTATAATTTCCAATACAAATTTCCAGAGGACTGTTATTTTTACGTAAAAATGTCATACCACTTATCAGTTTAAATATTACTTCATAACACAGAAACAGCTATAAATTATCACAGCAATTTTTTTTTAATAAATATAATTATAACACATAATACACCTAAAATAAACTTACCAGAGGAATGTTCACTCAACACTACAGAGACGTGGAGTTGTCACTGCGCAAAATGGTGGCGACTTGTTTAGCATGGCGACCGAGTAAACTTCACACTGTTAACGTTCTGTTTCACGCGAAATGTAACCACAACAGTGTTTAATATTTTTGTGGCGCGATATTCAAATTGTGACAGAGGACTGTTCAAAAATTTATGCACAAAATTCGAACACTAGTTTTTAGTATTAGAAAATTCTCTAAAATTATAGTTGTTTTTTGTAACATGCATTCAATATTCTTTGTTTATAGAGTTATAAGATTTTACATTTTTAAATACCTACAACTAATAAAAACCGAACCGAATCATACTCGATCCGGGATTAGGACATAACAGAGGCCTGGATTACGATTCTTAATATTGATTAAGCTTGGCTCCTAAAATAACAGGTTATATATTATGTTTTAATAAATAAAACTATGCATTAATATAGCCAAAGTTAAAAAAATTACTTGGGCCATGATTTTCCTGTTAGTGGAGAAAGGCCCATCTATATCTTATTCAATTAAGTTTTGTATTCAGTACTTGTAACATACTTGAAATGTATGTGTCAGAGTAAATTAGTATATCATGTTATGTTCCACAATATTGAATAGATGTTATGCTGAGATGTCATGGCCCAAGATTTTTGGCATTATAATTACCATGGCGACCATGCATTAAATAGAGTTATAATATAAACATTGATGTGTACATGAATGTTACATCTTCAGGGTAATTTATAAGTGTGTTGGAACTATTACTTCTATCTTATTTGAATTAAATCCATGTTCATCCATGTAACGATTAGCACTTTTTAGACAAAATTAATTTGACGGATTGATGGACATTTGCTTCAAAACTAACCTCTAATTTTAACAAAACGAAGTACGAGAGAAAACCCAACAAAATAACAGAATATTTTTTTATTTCCTATGAAAGTACGATATCAATCCAATTTAATATCCGATTTTCGCTGTCATACAACATTATTTGTTACGAAACAGCGTTCCATTGAAAAGTGGGCTATCTTCTTAAGCCTTGTTTTTTTTTTAAATGGCTTTAAGATGTGTTAGGCAGTGAAGTAAAACACCTTTGATAATGCTGAAAGCGGTGAAAATAAATCAAATAAAGTAGTGGAATAGTGTACAAGTGTGTTTGTTCATCATGTATTACTATAGGTTCCATCAAGTGCCAACAATCGAAAGTATAAACTACATATGCTCTAACATTTTAATATTTATTCATTTGGTAATAGGTTACGTTTTTGAGTTCGAGTTCGAGTTTAGAGGTTCATAGGGAACCAAGATAGGTTCAAGTCAGCATCTAATACACATATATTGTAGGTACATATTATAAAGCAAAGGTTTGCCAGTGGAGAGCAATAGTGAATAGTGCATATAAATAGGTATGCCTCAGCCTACCACTTTGGGGAAATAGTGGTGTAAATACGTATTTATTTTTCTTCTTGACTATGCAATAATTGTAATGTATACTAAATGTTTTACCAACTTGATAATTTGAAATAGGTGAGAAGGAGGTAAGATTGTAAACAAAATTAGTATCAATTTCTTTCAATTCTGTGTGATAATTGCTATTGCTTTGCCGAACTTTATGGTATTGTATGAGAGTATCTTAGTCTGTTAATTAGCTACAACCACTTAAAACCACATCCATCAGGAACTTTAAAAATAGAACAGTATATTATATACACACACACAAACGCATATCACACCTATATCCCGAAGGAGTAGGCAGAGGTGCATTAAACACCCAGAATTTGCCAGTATTTTAGCCCCACGTAAATAGCCCGGCCTATTGACGTCACCGGGCACATTTATAGTGGATTATGTCCAAAATGGCTGAATGAATTTAATAAAAAGTAGCAACTGTAATTTTGAAAAAAAAAAATAGAAACCCGTTGCATTGCGCTGAAATGTTGATGATAGGCAACAAAATCTTATGTGCCGGCCGCTATGGCACAACCAATTAAAGTTCTGGGCATCTCGGACAGTAAATTATCTGCCAAATAATTGCACCATATTAGATACCCCAATGTATGTACACAGATGTGGTGCCAAAGGACTTTTAATCTACACTACATTGGGGATATTAAGTAAATAACTGTAATATGAGTCAGTGCAAGAATGATCTCATTTCTTTGTACAGGATGGGGCATCTGTCTGATATTGATATGAAAGCTTTTTTGTAAAAAGAGATTTTTTGTTATGAACCTCGCTTCATGATCCATCTCTATCTAGATTAATTTAATTTTGTATGTGGATACATAAAATCCTTACAAATTAATATAGGTAAAGTGATTACATATTTGAGCCGTTTGGGGTTGAGACACTGGGGTCATGGGGTCCGAGTGCTCGCTGCCTTTATAGAGACATTGCTTAACGCCTAATCGATGCTTCTCAGGACCAGAAGGCTGGCTATTTTCTGGCCCAAAGAATAAGTATCGCCATCCAACGTGGCAACACAGCCAGCATTCTGGGAACCTTACCAGTCGGCAATGACGCGGAGGATTTTTTAAACGATATTTTGTAATGTTAATATTTTTAGTCTATAATTATGTTTATTTTGTATATTGTAATTCTTATTGTAAATAAATTAATTGACATATAGGCAAATTATTATCCCAGATTATTACAAAAATAATTACACCTTATTTTTGTAATAATCTGGGATAATAATTTTATATATATATAATAATTTGGGATAAAACATATGTAAATTATTGTGATATTTATTTATATTGTGGCTTATAAGTCCATGATCATTTTTAGTTTAAAGAGAACCTTCCCTGAACTTCTACGAATTTGCCAAATCAGTCTTTTGTCACTGAACTCCTCCTAAACAACTTGACCGATTTTAATGAAATTTATTTATAGGAAATTTATTTATTTATATGTTTAAAAGGGTTTGAAAATAGTTTAGCTTTACAATTGGACCCGGTGGGTGGTGACACTGTTATTAAGATCCTTTTTCTGATAATAACGAATACAACAAAAAAAGAATTAGCTAAATCGGTCCAGTCATCCTCGAGCCAATAATCTCTTAATCAACACAACTTTGTTTTATATATACAGATTAATTAATTGCTGTATTTAGTGTAAAAAAATATCCACAATGTAGACTTGACTAGTTCACTTCTTGCAAAAATATCCATATCTACTTTGGAATGTAATATCATAGACACAATATATTTTAATCAGTTTAATGGGAATTGTTTTAATCTTTAATCACTTGACTGCTTTGGCCACCAAAAATCATATATTTGTGTGATCCAATAATGCTTGTTTCAGAGTTTGGGTGTTTTCGTATTTAGGAATATATAAGTATGTTTATCAGTTGTCTAGATCCCATAGCACAAGCTTATAGCTTAGCTTGGGCTAGATGACGTTGTGTAAGAATGTCCAAAAATATTTATTTATATTTAATAAATTTTTGGGAATGGTACAACTTCTCATTCATACTGAACAAAGTAGTAATTAGTAAATATGTAGTTGTAAAATTTTTCATTGTTTGGTTTTGAAAGAATATGCCAAATATTTACAAGACCTTGGATCATCAGTAAGTAACCTAGGAGTAAACAAAGTTACGTCAGTTACCTGAAGTCGACAGTAGCTTCTGCCTACGAAACTGATCCAACGCAAGACTTTCTAAACTCAAAGCCTGCGCTTTTTCCAAATCCGCTTGGAACTGAAGATCGTAGTCAGACATAATCGGTCCTCCTTCAACATGTATCTACAATATTCACGAAACGAGCGTGGGAATTAAAACAATAATAACACTGTTCGACGATGAGCACATAACTTGGCACAAAAACTTTGAATATCAACAGTTATTACGACACAAGGGACACTGCATTGTAATCCGCTTCGTCTTACCAAAGGACAGTTCCCGATAACTCAGTGCGTATTAAAATTATCACTCCATAATACAATTTTGGATAAAACTTGGCTTGATTTTATTTTAATATTTTACTGGGTCAGTTCAATTTTTCAAGCATCATTCTAAAGATACAACGCAAAATTACGAAGCCAAGAATTATGTTTTTGACAGCTAACAACTTTCAAGAAATCTATGAAAATCTTATTGTTAAGAAAGAAATGCAGATAAAACTGACATATTAAGTACACTTTTGAAAATGGACGTATTATAATGGTGACGTTCTAACAGTTCTCATTCGATTGTACATATCTTTTTGTAATAATCGATAAACGAAAAATCGACTACATATAGATTGAGTAACGAACGAACAAGAGTTAACGGAGGAATTGGACAGAAAACAATTCCTTACCCAATATAAAATATGATCGTCTATGATTGATTGTATGAATTAATTATGTTTTTTTTTTCATTTGAAATAAAATAAATCAATAAAATAAAATGTCCCTGGAAGTAACGAAACCACCAACATCACTAGGCTTTCTCGTACTAAAAAAGTTTACCCGTTACTGCTATTCAACAAGAGATGGCGCTAATACTAAATTAATTTCAAAAATACACAGGTGCACAGGGATGCAAGTCGGGCCACGCATAGAATAGGGTTCCGTAGTCACTCATATTAGCCTCTATTCTATAACTCCTGAAATAACAAAGTTACGTAGATGATGGGTAAAGTTGTCCTTAAAAGTTAATTACATTTACTACTTACCTAATTCCCTGTGGCTAGACCAACTAACCACTCAGCCGTCCCTGGGACAAATACGTTCCAAAAACAAGTTTATAGGTACCTATTCCTAACCCTCAGAGAAATTTCTTTATTATTCTTTTTTTTTAATTTCGGATTTCATTTCTACCTGAGCTCTAAGTTTTTTAGATTATTGCTATCGAGTTTTGAAATAGATAAGTTTCATCTATAGGTACACGCCCAGCTATATTTTAGTGTTTTTATTTTCGCTGTAGCTATCCTTTGTTGCCCGTGGTACTACTGGTAGTACCACTGGGATTGAACGACATTGGTGATAGTACCACGGGAATTTTTTTCTTCCCATAGTACCTACTACCAAGCAGTCTAGTAGTACCACGGGAAGAAAAAAATTCCCATTGTACTACTTCAATGTTTTGGTTTTATAACCCTTTAAAATATTATTATTTTATGACTTTATATTATGGTCAGTCTCTCTAATCTTGAAGGCTCTTATGTTGTTATGTATTCCTGGTACATTTGAGGTGTGTCTTTTGGGTTATTCGGTTTAAGTCAGATTCTGTTTAAGACAGATTCTGCTTACGACTGATTCTGTTGACGACCGATTCGCTTTAAGACGGAAATACAGGTAAGTACAAAATATTATAATTATTTATTTAAAGAATAAAAAAAATTTGGATACAACGTGCATAAATAATATATGAAATTGATAATCAAATTAATTGAGTTTGTTCTAAACATTCAAAAACACTTATTTCATTTAAGCGCTGTACACATCGTTCGGATGTCCGCGCATAGACAAGAAAAGTCGGTCCGACAGATGGGAACGGGCTATCGGAATGTCCGATCAGGACCGATTGAATGAATGGGTGAACTAGCAGTGTGACCAAATTCTTCAAGAGTGTGACCAACCTAAATAATTTGTGGTTGGATAAAAATTGGCTGAGGATCCCAAAAAAAAGCTTTTCTAAATTGTTATACACTGAATATGGTGTAAATAATCAATTTACTGAATAAAAACACCCAAATTCCAACTTCTTGTATTTAAAGGTGGGTTCAGACTTTTAGACCAAACGAACGAGTGCTCATTTTATAGGTTCTACTTAAAATTTCAAATTTCGGAAATTCCTTCGCTATTCTATCTTCGCTTGCATAGATTCTATGAAAGAGATGAAACAGAGAAGGAATGTATGAAATTTAAGTGATACGTTAATATTAATGTTAATGCCCAAAACACCTACAGATGAACGGATAAGGCTACGACTAACATAAAAACTAGGTAAGTACCATTGAGGTATAATGTACGTACTAGAGAAGCCTTCGTGAACAAAATCTGTGCTCCGTTTTGTTAAGTTAAAACTAAACAGCGCTGCAGCGCTGCAGTAATAATTTGACCTTCTGATTAACTTTGACAAACTAATAAAATAATAAACACACAGCGGGCACGCAGCCACAACGCAGCGCTGCATTGCTTTTTGCGACAGTTTTCCCGAGCATCTATTGGTTGTTCAAAGTTCTATTAATAGCGTAAGCTTACATAGAATAAGTAATCTGCCGAACTCGGAACAGACATTAAGTATTATACCTAAATGATTAATGAAATTTTATTATTAGGTGTAGCATTATACAATGTTGATATCGTCGAGTAGCATTTATTTATACTAGTTATCACGGCGAACTTTGTATCGCCTCAAATATAAAAAAAAAAGAAAAAAAAACAGAATATTTTAATATTTCATGCAAATGTATGTATTATTAATTATAATTGAAAAACGCGACGGATGGACAGACAAATTATCGTATTAAATATATAGAGATAATTAAAAGAAATCAAATCAAGTAAAATATTTATTTACTATCATTATAACACCTTTAAATCCAAATAATAATAAAAATATTAACATTATTAAAAATATTATTAGTGATGCAACGAATAAATCTTAGTAAAAAAAATATACTTCGATAGTGTCATCTATGCGCGCACAAAATGTTTTACTCTTTGACATTTTGCTAAAAATGGTCGTCGCCGCTCTATGACGCGTCGTCACGAGTAACAATTTAAAATATAATTGAATAAAGCATGCATTAAAGACAATGTTAATTGTACTTACTGGTGAAAGGTCACTTCTTAATTTTTACTTATGTTTCTAGAGTTGTTAGAACAGTATCTCAATGCACAAGTAGGCATATTTAAAAGAAAAACTTCGCACTCAAAATACTGAAATGTGTCACGTTCCGGAAAGCGCTCGGGACAGACTAAGTGAGTTAGAGCGCGTGCACTCTAACTCGTGTTACAATCAATTTAGTTGAGGCGTCTTCTCTAGTATGTAGTACATTATACCTCAATGGTAAGTACTAGTTTTTTATTCTTATTTGTACAAATTTACAAAACACAACAAACAATAACAATATGTACAAAGGCGTGCTTAAGCCAGTAATGGCTTTTCTTCCATCAGACCTTAGAGATGTAGAGGAGATAGATAATACTGAAGAGAGAAGAGGAAAGTGTAACCGCTGTAGTTAGCTGCAATAGTCCTATTATGTGGGATCAATCAAACAGTTGGTGAAATGTGGGCAAATAATATGACGTCAGGGATAATGAGACTATACTTTAATAACATTAATATATATATGTAATATATAATATTAATGTTATTAAAAAACCGTATAAAAGTTCCCAGAATGTGGTATTAGAAGACAGTAGTGTATGACCGTCCATACATTATTCCATCGCATGCATCGTGAGGTAACACCCGCGTGTCAACACTGCGAGGCTACCGGCGAGGATACGGCATTCCACGCGTTGGTGGAATGCTCAGCGTGGGCGAGTCAGCGCTGGGACCTCGTTGTGGGCCTGGGCGTAGATACTTTCTCGCTGGAGACCATGCTACGAGCCATGGTCTCTAGCGAGAGCCAGTGGAACGCGGCCGTTTCCTTCTGCGAGCAGGTTATGCTCGTGAAGGAGGCGGCCGGTAGGGTGAGGGAGCGTATCCTCCCCGCTGAGTTCCGAAGTGTGCGGCGAGGGCACCGCAGACGTGACTACGCCCAGGAACATCGCCTCAATGATCCGGGCCTGAGGATGATGGATTAGGAACCCACCGTTCTTACAGAAGCAGGCTAGAAGGGCTGCGTGATGTGAGACTTCACCCTACGCATGCCTTCACTCACCGACGCGGGATAAAACCCGACCTAAAAGATGCGTGGTTACACCCCATCACAACGCAGAGGCCACACAGGTGGCCAAGGTCCGCCGCAAGGTTCTCTCAGTGTCTACCGGAGGCGCTTGGCAATGGACGTAGGTGCGGCCGCAGCCCAGGGCAGGGGATTAAAAAAAATACATTATTCCATTATTATCGATTAATTTACAACAGTGAGAAAGAAAACAGTACAATTAGTGGCACTATGCATGCAAAGGCACCACGTTGAACGAATGCTCAGAATGCTGGCGCATTGTCATATTAATCTCTCTAATTTCTGATGCTGGAAAATAATGTATGTATTCTATACTTTCGCAACAGACTACTATGTACAAATTTATAAATAATTAAATTAGTATGAGCGCTTATTTCACGCCACAGCTGCTCTTTTAATGCATTATTTTATAATCTCCGCATGTTTGGTCGTAGAGTACAGTGCGCACTATCACACATTCTACTAATAGTTCTTCGAGTTCTTCGGCATCTGGCATTATGATTTTAATTTTTCAATACTTTTATCTGTCTACAATTCTACATACGTCACTGGAGCTTTAAAACTTTTCTCAAATTATCCTACATGTGAAAAGACCAAAATTCGAGTAACATCAAATAAGATTAACAGGCAACAACATTGAAAATATGATTTGTTAATCTACTTATGATATTAATGATGTTCAGGTACTTTTGGAATACTAGTGTTCAGCTACTTTTGGAATGCTAGTGTTCAGCTACTTTTGGAATACTAGTGCTCACATTTTTATGGACCTTTTGTATGTTGAGTTTATTTTGTTCTCTTGTTGCGTCACTGACTTATGACATTTTTAGTGTTCAGATGTTTTGGAAGTTTGAATGTGTTCAGCGACTTTTGGGGCCGACTGTACCACGGGAAATTTTTTCTTCCCCTACTAGACTGCTTGGTAGTAATAGCGCTTCTTTTCCGTAGTTCCATGAGTCGTTCCATTGATGGGACGATGGAAAAAAGTCATTTAACCGTAGTTCCATATGTCATGGAACCACCGAAAATAGTGTTTTACTCCACTACAGGTTTTCTGTGATACCATTAAATTATAGAGTTGTGCAAGATCGTCATGACACGGATTCTATTTAATTTGCTCCACAAATTAAATTAAAATTACTTTATAAAATTTTTGATGAATTTGATTTTTTGTTTTATTTTAGTAGTTTTATTTTTTGTTTTATTTTTTCTATTTTAGTAAAAAGTTGATTGATTTGAGTTACCTATATTAAAGTTGGTTGATTTGAGTTATATTTTTTTCATATCGTTACGTCTCTATTAATGGTATCACAGAAAACCTGTAGTGGAGTAAAAAACTATTTTCGGTGGTTCCATAGCAAATGGAACTACGGTTAAATTACTTTTTTCCATCGTCCCATCAATGGAACGACTCATGGAACTACGGAAAAGAAGCGTACTATAGGAAGAAAAAAAATCTCGTGGTACCCGTAATCACAGATATAAGAATACTATACTAGTACAGATGAACCATCTCATAGAAGGAATTGGCGACGTTTTAAAGGCGTCTTTAGGGCTAGCTAAATAATTTTCGATAAATTCCTAATAGATGGCAGTGTATTGTGTGCGAAAAATACGTAATAGATGGCGGTATATTATGTGTGCGAAAAATATATAATAGTTGGCAGTATTTTATATTATAATCCCCCATGAATGAACAGTTTCTATTGTCCCGATTATTTCCTAATAGATGGCAGTATTTTAACTTCTTATATATTATTAGTTATTATTACCCACATTTGGACTTTTCATTTGTCTTGATAAAATAAAATGGTAATAAGTACCTACTTACATAATAGAAGGTGGAGGAGATTCAATAATTTTATGATAAACCCATCGTGTCTGAGCTTGTTGATTTTCTTATTTAAACATAATAAATAGGTACTTACCTATAAATATGTTGTAAGTAGGTAGGTATACTACGGTTGTGTATTTCCGTATCAGTATTCGCTTAGCATAATAATATCATCATCATTCATTAAAATCTTATTTAATAACTAGCTGTTGCCCGCAGCTCCGCCTGCGTGTCATAGCTTTCTTGATCACCAGTTACTGATATATTGTATACTAGCTGTTGCCCGCAGCTCCGCCTGCGTGTTATAGCTTTCTTGATCACCAGTTACTGATTTATAATGTATAGCTGTTGAGCGATATTGTATCTTAAGATAAAATATTATTGAGCGAAGCTCAATCTTAGGCGACTCATGTATTTCGTATCTCCGCATACTCCGAAACGCCTGAACCGATCTCTTTCAAACTTACCACAGTGATAACGTGTGGCGTGATGGTGGTTTAGAACATAAAAATTGAAAATCGTACATAACAAAAAAAAATCTCAAATCGTTGTCGTTCGAAATTTTTTTTTTTTTTTTTTTTATATATTTGGTTCGCCAAATTGACGCCGCCCGCCTGGTGGTAAGTCGTGACGACGTCTAGCGATTGTGGGCCACTCTCACAGCACTCATTACTATTGAGAGTGGCCCTCAACTTGACGACCTACTGATGTGCCTCTTCACGCTCCGCTTAAAGAACCCAGGATTATATGTGGGAGGAAACACGTGCACAGGCAGGGCGTTCCAGGCCACTATCGTTCGGCAGAGAAACGAACGTTTAAAACGTTCGGTTCTTGCGAACATGCTATCCACTGTGTGGGGGTGGCATCTCTGCCCGGCACGAGTCGTTCGGGATCGGAAGGAAGAGGGTGGGATCAGATTGAAGAGCTCTTCAGAACACTCGCCGTGGTAAATACGATAGAATGCGGCCAAGGAAGCTATTGTTCGGCGCTGAACTAGCGGCTCAAGGCTTCCCGTTACCTCCGGACAATCTATAATACGGATAGCCCGTCGCTGCATAGCGTCGAGAGCGTCCAGCAGATACTTCGCGGAGCCGTCCCAGAGGTGAGAGCAGTATTCGACGCAGGGTCTAATCTGCGTCTTGTACAGCAGACACCTCTGGTCCGGTGTAAAGAATCTCTTTACCTTATTCAGTATTCCTAGTTTCCGCGAAGCTAGCGCTATACATCTTTCGATGTAGTTTTTATTATTGAGCTCTCGACGAACGTCTATGCCAAGGATATCAAGGTTGTCCTTCATTGGTAATAATGCATTCTGAAGAGAGGGTAGGGGAAGGAAAGGGGATTTCTTCGCAGTAAATGCACTCGCCTGTGTTTTGCGGGCATTGAACTCGACCAGGTTCTCGGTACCCCATTGAGAGATACTGTCGAGGTTACGGTCGAGATCAGCCACGAGTTGTCGTCTCTCCTCCTCAATCTCAGATCGCCCCGCCGTCGGACGAACCGAGTAACTCCCGTGCAGTGTGCTGTCATCTGCATAGCAATGAATGTTCCCGAGGGATAGCATATCATTGATATGCAGAAGAAAGAGAGTTGGTGATAGTACGGACCCCTGCGGTACCCCGGCATTCACTTGCAAGAAGCGAGAAGCCTGGCCATCGCAGAGGACCCGAACTCGGCGCTCGTTTAAAAAGCTGGCAATCCAGCTGCACAGTTGAGGAGGTAGACCATATGCCGGAAGCTTGGAAAGGAGCGAAGCATGCCAGACCCTATCGAAGGCTTTGGCGATGTCCAGGCTAATAGCCAAGTACTCGCCGTGCCTTTCCATAGCCTCAACCCAGACATGCGTTACGAATGCCAGAAGATCACCCGTTGATCGCTTTGGCCTGAAGCCGTATTGTCGATCATTGATTAGCGAGTGATCCTCTAGGAATTGCATGAGCTGCTTATTTATAAGGAGCTCAAGCACCTTGCAAATGACTGAGGTGACAGCTATGGGTCGATAGTTGCCTGGATCGGACCGATCCCCTTTCTTGGGGATCGGTTGTACGTTCGCCTCCTTCCAGACCTCCGGCACTAGCCCTGAAGAGTATGACAGGCGGTACAGACGCGTTAATACTGGAGACAACTCAGCTGCACATTTTCGTAGCACCACCGCCGGAATGCCGTCAGGGCCACTGGCTTTCCGCGTGTCGAGTGACCGCAACTGCCCGTACATCACATTGCCTGATAACAATATCAGGCATTGTGTGGCCACAGTTGGCGATGGCGGGGGGCTGCAGGCCACGGTCGTCGACCCGGGAATTAGCCGCAAAGAGGTCTGCGAGCATATCCGCTTTCTCTTGGGCTTTGTGAGCCAGTGTTCCATCTGGGTAACGCAGCGGTGGCAGCGAGGGCTGACAAAAGTTAGATTGCACGGCTTTGGCCAGTTGCCAGAATCCACGGCTGCCCGTGGGATGGGAAGTGAGCTCCTGACCAAGCCGCGCGATGCACTGGGCATCCGCTCTCTTAAAGGCCCTCTTACTCGACTTTGTGGCCCGGTTGTACGCTGCTTTGAGGTGGCCCACGTTTGGGTCGCGCACAGCCCGGGCCCTGATCCAGGCGCGATATGCCGACTGTTTTTGTCGAACAGCTTTGGCACAATCTCGCCCGAACCAGGGACGGGCTCTGCGGATACTGGCGACATCAGTGAAAGGGATGTAATAATCCATCCCTAAACTGATCTCGCCAGCAATAGCAGAAGCACTATCCGAAGGAGCCTTTCCTACAAAGCAGCGCTGGCTCCAGGGGACGGACGCATAATAATCGCGTAGACCGTCCCAATCCGCTGACGAGTAGTGCCATATTCGTCGTGACGTTTGTACAGGACGTGCAGGAGGTGACACCTTCATGACAGCGTGAACAACACAGTGGTCGGAACTACCCAGTGGGGCTCCTACCGAAACACTGTACTGGGCTGGGCGACTCGTCAGCAGTAGATCCAGCAGAGCGGGCGCGTGATCTGACCTGTCTGGTATCCGGGTGATCCCGCATACCATCTGGGTCAGACCGTGGGAGAGAGCGAACGCATGGGCGGCTCTACCCGCATGATCAGTCTTGAGGGACCCCAGCCATTCAATGTGATGGCCATTGAAGTCCCCCAGAAATACTAGGTCAGCGTTCGGGAACCGCACCTGCGCTTCATCAGCCGTCTCGCTGAGGTACTGGAAGAGCTTTGTTGTCTCAGAATCCCCTGTGTGGGATCGGTAGACGCACACGTAGATCTGGCTCATAGAGCCATGGTCTACGTGCAGCCAAAGGACGGAATTGGAGGGGTTCTCTAGGCAGCGCAACCGGCGGCAGCAAACATCCGCCCTAACGAACACGCACACCCCGGCTTTGTCTCGAAATTGTTCCTCGATGACATAGCCGGGGTAACATATATAACGGTCTCCGTGAGGAACATCACAGCGGGCCGTGCCGTCTCAAGGTGGTGGTGGACGGTATCGAGGTTCGCATGGAGTCCACGGACGTTAGTGAACTCCACCTCGAAATGTGAAGTAAATTTAACACTTCGCTCAGTTTTTTGCAGCAGCAGCATGCATTGCATACCTAGTAGTATCTTAGTCGTGTGCAGCGCCCCTTAGTGAACTCCACTGCGGGTGACGAAACCTACGATAAACTTATTATAGTAATCGGGTCTAGGGACCGAACCGCAAAATTAAGTTTGTTATTTATTGTATATATTTTTCCGGGATAATAAGTACCCAACGTGGTGCCCAGGATATTAAAGAATAATTATACCAAGTTTCATCATAATCGAACCGGTAGCTTTTGCGTGATGCCTGAACAAACAGACAGACAGACAAAAATTGATTTTAATCACATTTTTGGGTTCGGTGTCGGTCTAGTAACACCCGCTGCCATTAATTTTTTTGATATTTTCAATGTACAGAATTTTCACTTCTACAGATTTATTATAAGTAAGTATATATATAGATATAGATAACTGATGAGCGATATTGTATCTTAAGATAAAATGTTATAGTATCTTAGCCGTGTGCAGCGCCCCTAAGTGAACTCCACTGCGGGTGACGTAACCTACGACAAACTTATTATTTGCGGTTGGTACAGTAATCGGGTCTAGGGACCGAACCGCAAAATTAAGTTTGTTTTTTATTGTATTTACTTTTCCGGGATAAAAAGTACCCAGTGTGGTGCCCAGGATATTATAGAATAATTATACCAAGTTTCATCGTAATTGAACCGGTAGCTTGCGTGATGCCTGAACAAACAGACAGACAGACAAAAATTGTTATTAATTACATTTTTGGGTTCGGTGTCGGTCTAGTAACAGCCCCTGCCATTTATTTTTTTGATATTTTCAATGAACACAATTTTCACTTCTACAGATTTATTATAAGTAGGTACAGAAGACAGCTGTTGAGTGATATGGTATCTTAAGATAAAATATTATAGTCTTTTAGCCGTGTGCAGCGCCCCTAAGTGAACTCCACTGCGGGTGACGTAAACTACGACAAAGTTATTACAGTAATCGGGTCTAGGGATCGAACCGCAAAATTAAGTTTGTTTTTTATTGTATGTACTTTTCCGGGATAAAAAGTACCCAGCGTGGTGCCCAGGCCTGGGCACCACGCTGGGTACTTTTTATCCCGGATATTAAAGAATAATTATACCAAGTTTCATCATAATCGAACCGGTAGTTTTTGCGTGATGCCTGAATAAAAAGACAGACAGACAGACAAAAATTGTTTTTAATCAAATATTTTGGTTCGGTGTCGGTCTAGTAACATCCCCTGCCATTTATTTTTTTGATATTTTCAATGTACAGAATTTTCACTTCTACAGATTTATTATAAGTATAGAAGATAGGTACAGTATGTGGCGAAAACTGTGCATATAAAATATCTCTGCTCACGCCCTTGGAAAAATAAAGCACGTCAAAAAATTGACTCAACAACCCGACCGACTTCAAATTACCGAAATGGGACCAAAATGAAATAGGACCACTTGGGAATTAGACCCTTTTAATTAAAAAAAATATTTTCTCCCAGTCAAAAGATATGAGGTAACAAACACCTTAACTCCTCCTTTTTTGGAATTCTGTTGAAAATAGGCTACCTCTATATCCTTCTACCGGGCGCCACTGGAAATACGTTATGCTTGTAACCAGAGACGCCCGGCAACGGACGTTAGAGCAGCCGTGGCCTTGGACTGCGGAATTAAAAAAAAAAACCTCTATTTCCTACTAATATTACAAATGCGAAAGTTTGTATGGATGTTGTTACTCTTTCACGTAAAAACTACTGAACGGATTTTGATGAAACTTTACAATAATATAGCTTATACATCAGAATAACACATAGGCTACAATTTATAAAGATATTGTGTGAATTGTTCAAAATATGACGCGGCGCGACGGGAAAGGGAAAAAATCCAAATCACCACGCGGACGAAGTCACGGGCGACCACTAGTAATTAATAAAATGTTAAGTACAAGTCGTGTAATTAATATTATATATATTATATTATAAATATATTATATTATAATAATAATTAATTTAAGCAAATTAAGCCGGTAAGTGATGAGACTAATTAGGAATGAATGACGCAGCGAGGTAAAATTAAGAGTAGGCGACAAATAAAATTAATAATTAATAAAACAGGGCAATGTATTTTTATTTATTACTTTTGTCTGCCTTTTTATCTGTCTATACTAGTCTATACTTGCAGTTTTTACAGACAGAATAAGGACACTAAGCTCGAACTGCTAAGATTATTATTAGTTGCAGGTATGTATGTATGTAACATCTGTCCTGGCTTTGGATATATGGTTTAAATTACAGAGTAGTTATGGATTTTCTATAGTACCCGGCAACGGCAATAGGCTTGCCCATATTAGGTACGTGGGATCAACAAATTACTGGCAATTTGTGGGTGTATAATGCACCTCTGCTTACCCTGGCTAAAACGAAAAGAACATCGTCAATCAATAAGTCATTCCACGCGGACAGAGCCGAGAGCGTCACTTAGTATAAGTCAACCAAAAAAGTATATGAACGAAACGCACAACGCGCGAACAACTCAAACTCGGCATCTAGGCACTCGGCAGTGGCACGCGCTCGACACGGTCGACACCGACACGGACAATATAGGTAGCTACCTACCTAGCCAGTAATTTCCACGAACTTTTATGTTTGTCAGAACAGCCACGTCTGTTGATCGGTCGTGCGGCAGATGAGGTTGGTTTGGAAAGTAGGTACTTTCCCTGAGAGCTACCCCTAGCTACTTTAACTTTAGCTACCTAACCTACCTAGGCTAAGTAGTTACATATTTGTAAACCTTCAAAATCGGTGTAGTATGTGGCGAAAACTGGGCATATATATCTCTGCTTACGCCCTTGGAAAAATAAAGCACCAAAGAGAATACAATACTATAAAGCACGTCAAAAATTGACTCAACAACTCGACCGACTTCAAATTACCGAAATAGGACCAAATAATTGTCAGAATGGGACCAAATTGAAATAGGACCATTCGGGAATTAGTCCCTTTCAATTAAAAAAAATAATTTTTAAAATCCGTTCTCCCAGTCCAAAGATATGAGGTATCAAACACATTAACTCCTCCTTTTTTGGAAGTCGGTTGAAATCAGGCTACCTCTATATAATTATAATAATATAGCAGTCACACTGGAGCGATGAAAGAGGCCTTTTTAGGGCTAAAACTACAAGAAACATTCACTATAAAATTTTATATTATTACCGAATCATTTCCCCGTTTGTGTTTCAGTATTTCACCATTAGATTAAATTCCATAAATAGCGTAGGTGCATGACACTGGATATAATATTTAACATACTGCAAACGTCAAAGATGATCCGGGTTCAAATCCTAGGAAATTAGTTTTTGTTTTTGTTAACAAATTCTTTATATTCTCAACTGACTTCTAAAAAGGAGGAGGTTCTCAATTTGACTGTATAGTTTTTTTGTTTTTTTTTTTTTGGCCAGTTTTTCTTGTTATTTTTTTTATTCAAGACAAGTATGTAGGTATTTCATTATTGTTTTTATTATTAAGTTGCTTCAAAATAAATATAAATAGGTGAAAATGTTTATCTATATTATAATAATATTATCCTATTGTGCAAAAGTTAAGTAACCAGAGGGCTTATTCAATTTTAATATCAGCGACATCTATCTGTGCTTTAGCAAGAGTTATTGATGACAAACCATCGCCAGCCAAATTTATAGCAGTACTTATTCTAGCCGACACGTGTAACGTGGCGCTGTACTGACATTTTATTAAAAAAACTTAAATTGGAGTTTTAAAGACCCGAAAACTACTTATTTAATCGTAGAAAAACTTTTAAAATACAGATATATTATCCTAGAATGGAATTCCTGACTAAAACGAAAGATATTGTTTAAATATTATGAACCATTACCCGTAACGCCACCTAGTTTAAAATAATTCAACTAACACGACAGGCCCAAAAAAATTGTTCCTGATAGACTACCAGTGCCGTAATGATTGCCTTAATCGATGTGCGTATGGTAGGTAACCGGGATCCACGGCTTCAGTTTATCGTAGGCACTTGTGGCACGGAGCCCGGGGGAGTCGTCTGAAATGACCATTTAAAGGAACTGTCCAATGTAACCACAGACCTAAACCATCCTGAGTCCGACTTGTGCCATTGACTTTGTCCCAAACGGGACCACGGGACAAATGGCACTGCCTCTTTTTTCTTGTCCCAGTTGTCAAATGGGACTAGGATACTTATATTTTAGTGTCAGTTGTCCCGGTTTATGAAATCATGGGACAATTGGGACGTTGCTTTGGGGGTGTATTTTATTTGTTCCATTGACGTTGCTTGTCTCATTTAGATGGAAGTAGTTTCGAAGGCAGGGGAGAGGCCGGCCGGCACGCGGAATACTTCCGAGTGCATACCTGGGGCGCCCGGCAATGGACGTTTTTATGAGAACGCAGCATCGGGCCGCGGCGTTAAGGTCCACTATGTATGCTGTATGTCCACTATGTATGATGGCTGCAAAAACCAAATGGTTTCATTGTCTGGGCCCAGCTTTAAGGGCACTTTTCCTGTCATGCGTATTTTCACCAGCCTGCGGATCTCGTCCGCACTGCGTGTGGATGTCAATGTCAACGTCAAATCAGTTAGCAACTAGCTCTTTACCATAACAACCGAAGCGCGAGCTGCCCCCGCGACATAAAATGTGCATCCTTTGTTACCAACGGAGCACTCAATTCATCCACATTGGTGGTCAGTTAGGAATATTTTGAAATAACCAACCACCTTTTTTTCCTGAGTGGTCGTTTCGGAATATTTAAAAATATAAAAATAGATACATTATAAAAAAATTTAAGTATTTAATATTATTCCTCAAAATTAACTTATTTTACTTTTTCTAAAAAAAATCCCACGGTAATAACTGCGGTTGTCAATTCCATTTGACATGTTTGTATGAACTCATAATTTAAAATTGTTTCTTTGTCTCCTCTTCGGAGAGCGTTTATTTATAACTTGCATACCATGTACTGAATAATAATGCTCATCGTTCTGAAGTACTTTCAAAAGTTTGAGGAGATTGATGTTGCGATTCCCAATCGCATTATTTAAGCCATGGTTCCAACCTTCCACGAAATTAGTGGCACGGTGTTTCTCACCGAATACTGACCAAGTTTTAATAAATGATTCATTTTTGAACCAAAACGACTGCATATATTTTATGAACGCTTCATATTGTTCTGATGCTCCGTTGGTTATATATTCCAAGGTTCCAACAGAATTGCAATAGGGGTAAAACTATTTGTTGTATTTGTCACACCATGTGGATAGTAGGTGGTTTGAGAGGAATGAAATTTCTAATTAACCACCTCGGTGGATGGATTGAGTGGTCCGTTGGCAACAAAGGTCCGAACCGACCACCCAGGAAAAAAAGGTGGCTGGTTACTTCAAAATATTCCTAACTGACCACCCATGTGGACAGTAGCGCTTGTTTTCCTGTGTACCCTTGGCTGTTCCCTTCCCTTTTTTTCCTGTGTACCCTTGGCTGTTCCCTTGATTGTACAGTGGAAAATAAATTTTAACCGCTGTACCCTTGGCCGTAAAACCCAACCAACTTAAATTAAACCCCTTGTTTTCCTGTGTACCCTTGGCTGTTCCCTTGATGGCACAGTGGAAATAGGTGGTTTGATAGGAATGAAATTCCTAACTGACCACCTCAGTGGATGGATTGAGTGGTCCGTTGGTAACAAAGGAAATGCTTTCATAATTGTATGAAATTTGACATTGACAATGGAGAAGACGTGAAAAAAAATCATCTTTTTACGTGTAGGGTAAAAAAAAATTTTTTCAACATTATATTGTAGCACTTTGTAGCACGGCGTATTAAATATACATATCCATCCCATCCATGCAAAGTTTCATGTTTCTAGCATCAACCCTTTTTTTGAGGAAAGCCGAAGACGGACGCATGGACGGACATGACGAAACTATAAGGGTTCCGAGACTTTTACTACGGAACCCTAAAACACTAACACTGCATCAGAATAAGCAACAGTTTTAATATGTTAACACTTTAAATATTATTATTAATTATAATTGCGAAGACGGGACATGGCACACGGGGCAACTTCTATTTGCCTATGGTAGTTTCTAACTTAACAAATTGTTCTCTTTCATCCATAGAGTCTGATGATCCCTTTTGTTTCTTAATTTTACTGTGCGCTTTTTTGATTTTGCGCTTTTTAATTTTGTGTGATCTTGTTTTACTGGTATTTATATTTTGGGTTTCTGATTTCAAGTTTGCAACTAAATTCTGTCTTATAATCGATGTTTTGGTTCGTCTATAGGATTCAGGTTTAGCAGTAGGTAAAGCGCTTGATGTTATCGTTATATTTTTTTTATCAGACATGACATTCTTCATGGCAGATAGACGTAGCGGGCCAGGTATCGGTGCAATGCTGGTTGACATAATATGTAGGCTTTTCATTTTTGTTATCTTCTTTTTCTTACGATGTTTTTTCAGTTTTATTGTTCTCGTACTTCCTTTATGATCACTGCCGGTAAACTAAAAATATAAATTTAAAAGTGTAGATTATATAAAAAAATAAAGCTACATAATTCTTAATTAAAGATAATAATTCTTTCTGCTCTAAAACAACTTTAAAAATATTCTCGTTAAGCAGTAATTTTGAAAATCTCGTCGGAAATACTAGTTTAATAATGGTTGATTTTAATTTTAAATGCTTAAAGTTCTACTAAACAGCTGGACCGATTTGGATGGAATTTTATTTAAGAATATATTTCAATGAGTAGCTGGATAGTTTGAAAACGATTAAACCCGGTAGGTGTCGCATACGCGACGGTGTGGCGGTACGAAGTCCGCCAAGTTCTCATACTAATTATGCACTCTATGGTTGGTACAGTTCGCAAGGGATAAGCGGAGCTTCGCATTTGTGTGAGTGCAGTGTACGTGAACGTATATGTGACCTCTTTTACACACACATGTGTTGTACACACAGTTACAAAAAGAGTTTTTACTCTACTTTTCGTGGTCACTCACACAAATGCAAAGCGTCACTTATCCCTCGCGAACTGTAGAAGTATGTACTTTTTTTTAATTCCGCGGCCCGAGGCCGCTGCCTCTCTTACGTCCGTTGCAGGGCGTCTCTGGTTCACACGCAGAAGGTATTTCCAGTGGCGCCCGGCAAAGTATGTACTTAGGTACTCGTATATTGTGCGGGTTTACCACTGATGACAGAAATTCTTTTGATCATTTGACGTGTCACCGATAAAACATTAGGCTATTCTACTACTGATCGAATGAACAACTGACTATAGGCAAGCGGAAAACCCCCGAAAACGTGCGTAGAAATGAAAAAGACTGACCAATCACTAAACAAGGCTGGAGTGCGCGAAATGCTCCAAGGGTACTATCAGCATTTCAGTGTCAGATTGAAAAGTGACACGTACGGACGGACAGACGGAGAACGACGGGCGTATAAGGGTACTTTTTCCAGCTTTTGCTGATAGTACCCTAAAATGTGATTGCGCCTATACAAGTTTGTACTTTTTGTAAACCTTGGACCAAAAGGAGTCAATTGGTAAGAAAACAAAATCTGTGCCGGTGGGCTATTAATTGTTATGAACAAATCAATTTGTAAACTGATAAAAAGTTTTAAAAGTTTTAAAAGTTTTAGTTTTTTGGTTTTTATATTGGAAAATGATTTCTAGCACTAACACAACTTTATAATATCTATAATGTATTCTTAGTTTTAAGGCATTTATCTATGGGCCATAGAATAAGTTTATACCACCCGTAACTTTTCTATTTGTTGCCTAAAATAAATAAATAATAAAAAAAATACTTCTCAGAACTATTTTTCAAAATGAGAAAATATACATTTTTCACATCGTAAAATCCCTTTATACACGTAGCGTTTTTTTAGCGTTCGACAATCCGGAGGCTGTAAGAAATCAGATCAGCCAAAGCAAAAAAGTTCTTAGATAATTTTTCAATGATTTCCAATTAAAAAAAAATTAATTTTTCTTTTTTTGGAATTTGGAGTTCCTTATTGATTGCCTGTTTGAATCCTGTCAAATTGCACGCACTTTAATACGAGTTGACGCGACTCTACATGCGTATTGACGCGACTCTACATGCGTATAATAGAGTATCTTAACTCGGAAAAAACGCTACGCTATTTTACGATGTGAAAAATGTATATTTTCTCATTTTGAAAAATAGTCAGTTGAAGCTTAAGATCTGAGAAGTATTCTGACGCAGGATTTTTTTTGAATTCGATCAAAACTCGCCGAAACAAAACATTTTGAATTTGACCATTTTTGCGCTTTAAAATGGTTTTAACTTCTTTATAACGCATTTTTTCGAAAAAAACAAAAGATTAAAAGTGTCTTATTTTGCCCGTTTTACCCTTAGAAATCATTTTCCAATATAAAAACCAACTATTTATCAGTTAACAAAAATAATTTGTTTATAACAATTAATAGCCCACCCGCACAAATTTTGTTTTCTTACCAATTGACTCCTTTTGGTCCAAGGTTTACAAAAAAGTACAAACTTGTATCGGCGCATTCACATTTTCAGTGATTGGTCAGTCATTTTAGTTTTTCAGGGGTTTTTGCCGCTTGCCTACTAAAAGAGTTTTTATAGAACAAACATTTGGTATTTTTACTACTGATCGAATGAACGTTTGGCGAAAAATAGTTGACTAAAGAATATTTAAAAAAACAAACCTTTGGTATTTTTACTACTGATTTCATTGATGACTTATAAACTATTCATTAAAAATTAATTTTAAGGAACGAATAATAATTGAATGAAAGAAATTATATCTATAGAATCTATGGCATTTTCACAACTAGTGTAATGAATGTTCCATTAAAAAAAAATTACGTATTCTGTCCGTTGTCTTACCCACAGTACAAGTTTAGCTTGTTTTGGGACCAGTTGGTGCAGTGTAAATTTCTTGCAATTATTAAGTATTGCTGAAAAGAAATATAATGAAAATAACTTTCTTATTAATAACAAATATAATTAATTAACTTAGGTCTCTTTCCGCAACCGACACTTATAAATACCTGGGTATGTCACAAGCGTTGGGCATTTTAGAGGCTGCTATGAAACAATCATTGAGGGAACGCTTCTTGGCCGCCTGGGAAAAGTACTTAATAGTCTTTTATCGGGCGGTAACAAGGTGCGAGCCTACAATGGTTGGGTCATGGCACCGTCCCGGTGAATCCCTTAGACACATTATATCTGGTTGTTCCAGTCTGGCCAACGGAGAGTATTTGCATAGACATAACCAAGTAGCTAGGATCGTCCATCAACAGCTTGCTCTGAAGTAAAAACTCGTGGATTCAGAAGTGCCATATTACAAGTATGTGCCCGACCCAGTTCTCGAAAAATGATCCATATCTCATGACCGTGATGTACCATGATGTACTGGGACCTATTATCACTGACACAGGACAGGACTATTGTTGCAAATAGGCCTGATATAGTGATAGTAGAGATTGGTTAGAGCGCCGTGCAATAATAGTTGATATTACTATTCCGCATGATTGCAATCTCGTGAAAGGCAAAAAAGACAAACAAGTACTTGGATTTGGCCCACGAGATTGTCGACATGTGGCATGTAAGCTCAGCTGTTATTGTACGGATAGTCGTTTCCGTGCATGGACTGATCGCCAAGAGCCTCGACCAACACCTACAGAGGCTCTCGTTAGACAGTTGGGTCAAGGGGCTGAGTGGCTGAAGGCAGTGTTACTCGACACTGCACCGCATCGTGAGGAAATTCCTGTCTCTGGAGCCCTACCACCGGTAGCTTGGTCCTTGTACTCGATACCGGTGGGGCACTATTTTTTATATTTTTAAATATATTTGTATTTTTTTATAGATTTGTTTAAAAATGTACTAATATTTAGTTTTGTCATATAAGCCTTTCCAAGCTTCCGGCATATGGTCTACCTCCTCGACTGTGCAGCTGGATGGCCAGCTTTCTGAACGAACGCCAAATGCGGGTCCTCTGCGATGGCCATGCTTCTCGCTTTTTGCAAGTGAATGCCGGGGTACCGCAGGGGTCCGTGCTGTCACCAACTCTCTTCCTTCTGCATATCAATGATACGCTATCCCTCGGGAGCATTCATTGCTATGCAGATGACAGCACATTGCACGGGAGCTACTGGGCTCGTCC
>OY748288.1:17803492-17847080 GCA_963556515.1 Nudaria mundana | reverse complement strand
CCCCTACCCTCTCTTCAGAATGCATTATTACCAAGAAGGACAACCTTGACATCCTTGGCATAGACGTTCGTCGAGAGCTCAATAATAAAAACTACATCGAAAGATGTATAGGGCTAGCTTCGCGGAAACTAGGAATACTGAATAAGGTAAAGGGATTCTTTACACCGGACCAGAGGTGTCTGCTGTACAAGACGCAGATTAGACCCTGCGTCGAATACTGCTCTCACCTCTGGGACGTCTCCGCGAAGTATCTGCTGGACGCTCTCGACGCTATACAGCGACGGGCTATCCGTATTATAGATTGTCCGGAGGTAACGGGAAGCCTTGAGCCGCTAGCTCAGCGCCGAACAATAGCTTCCTTGGCCGCATTCTACCGTATTTACCACGGCGAGTGTTCTGAAGAGCTCTTCAATCTGATCCCACCCTCTTCCTCCCGATCCCGAACAACGCGTGCCGGGCAGAGATGCCACTCCCACACAGTGGATAGCATGTTCGCGAGAACCGAGCGTTTTAAACGTTCGTTTTTCTGCCGAACGATAGTGGCCTCGAACGCCCTGCCTGTGCACGTGTTTCCTCCCACATATAATCCTGGGTTCTTTAAGCGGAGCGTGAAGAGGCACATCAGTAGGTCGTCAAGTTGAGGGCCACTCTCTATAGTATTGTGTGCTGTGAGAGTGGCCCACAATCGCTAGACGTCGTCATGACTTACCACCAGGCGGGCGGCGGCGTCAATTTGGCGAACCCAATATAGAAAAAAAAAATTTAGTTATTAAGGTAAATAAAGGAATATAATTATAATAATATAATTAAATTATAATACACCGAGTACTTGCATAGGCACAATCAAGTGGCTATGATCATCCACCAGCAACTTGCTCTTCAATACGGCCTTATTGAGTCCGAGGTACCGTACTATAAGTACACACCAGAGCCAGTTCTTGAGAATGGTCGTGCATTGCTTTACTGGGACCGATCAATTATCACGGACAGGACTATTGTTGCCAATAGGCCTGATATCGTGTTGGTTGATCGGGCTCAGCGCCGCGCCGGGCGGTGCTCGTCGATGTCGCCGTCCCGCATGACGAGAATCTAGTTAAGGCAGACAAACATTCTAAGTACCTCGATCTGACCTTCGAGATAACCGCCATGTGGGACGTATACTCGACGATCATTGTCCCGATAATCGTTTCGGCAAATGGACTAATAGCGAAGAGTTTCGATCAACATCTCAAGAGACTCTCGCTAGACTGTTGGATCAAGGGTCAGGATATAGAAGGCTGTCGTCCTCGACACGGTACGCATCGTTAGGAGGTTTCTCAGTCTGTGACCTCTATCACTGGTAGTTTGGGCCCTGCTCCGCTACTAGTGGTGGTCTGACATGGATTTTTTTATAATATTATATGTAACTTTTCATATATACCTATATTGTAAAAAAAATTATGTTAAAAAATAATTGGAATAAATGGAATTATAATAATAATTATTAATAACAATTAATAATTAATAACAAAGTATTGACAAACGGTAAGCAAATACACAATTAATAAAAAAAAATACTTTTTCGGGTAGCAAATGTGAGCTAATCCGCATAGAAAATGTTTTAAATCCATTTCAGACCTATGATATATGAAAAAAAAAATTAATTCCATTTCAGACCTTCCTATCTATGAAAACAAGCTAAACTTGTACTGTGGGTAAGACAACGGATAGAATACTTATTTTTTTTTAATGGAACATTCATGACACAAGTTGTGAAAATGCCATAGATTCTATAGATATAATTTCTTTCATTCAATTATTATTCGTTCCTTAAAATAATGTTTTTAATAAATAGTTTATAAGTGATGATAATGAAGGGTAATGAAATCAGTAATAAAAATACCAAAGGTTTGTTAGTTAAAATATTCTATAGTCGGTTTTCAGTTTTTCGGCCAAACGTTCATTCGATCAGTAGTAAAAATACCAAATGTTTGTTCGATAAAAACTCTTTTAGTCAGTTGTTCATTCGATCAGTAGTAGAATAGCCTAATGTTTTATCGGTCACACGTCAAATGATCAAATGAATTTCGGTCATCAGTGGTAAACCCATATTGTGCAGTACACGATCACTGTGTTAAAATCGATTACATGATATATGATATGATGATACAATGACCAATACGCATAGTAACCAACGGCAGTTCTCAGTCTAAAAAAGAAAAAGTCATGGAAAATAAACTTCGAAAGAAAGAATTTAGCTTATGCCAACTTGCGCACACGTACCATGCCCGCTAGTTGACGAACAAGTCAATTTGTACGCTGACGCAAAAATCCTCAAAAACTGCCAAATGGTTAGTTTCTTTTGATTAAATTCAGGGCTCTTATACAACAGACATGATTTTTTGCCTGTTTTTGGTCCCAAAATACCAACTTGAGAGGGCGCTGCACACACATCTACGTTAAAGATCATCGACCTCATGATCAGGGCCTGAGAACGGCGGGATAGTCACCCGCCGTCCTTACAGAAGCAGGCTAGAAACGTCGCGTGCTGCGGGGCCTCAGTCCCACAGCACGCAACCAGATTCACTCACCGACGCGGGATAAAACCCTACCTCAACGACGCGGGATTATCATCCCGACTAAACCCCCGAAGAGGCCACATAGGTGGTCAGAGTTCGATAGGCACCACTGAAAATACCTTCTGCGTGCGTACCAGAGACGCCTGGCAACGGACGTGGAAGAGGCCGCGGCCATGGGCCACGGAATTTAAAAAAATTATGACTAGCGGACGCTCTCGAGAAATAGGTTTATGGTTTTCAATTCCCGCGGGAACAATTACCGGGATAAAAAGTAGTCTATATTTTACAATATTACATCAGCTATCTGCCAGTGACAGTCCCGTTAAATCAGTCCAATCGTTTGAGAGATTACCCGGAACAAACGGACAGAGATATTTTTTTTAAACATTGTGTTTCTTATATACCCATCTGTGATACCCATCTGTCATACTTTCATATGCATTTAGTGAAAAGCTGTAACTGGAATTACGCACGGTAAATAAAATGGCTTTTTATTTACATCTTATGTAAGACTAGCGGATGCTCGCTCCTTCGTCCGCGTAGTTTCCTTCAATCTCAGAGGTATTTAAGTGGCTCTTTATTACAGTACGAATTTCAAAATGAAAAAGAACAATTGCGGTAAGCCACAAAATGTAAAATGTTCACCGCAACCAAAAAACAGAAATTAAAAAAGTATTTCCCTAATTTTTATAAATTCGCAAATTCCATTTTTGAGGCTTTTTTTTAAATAATCACAAATCATAATAATTTGTGAACGAACTCTTTTTTTTATTCTGCGGCCCAAGGGCGCGGTCGCCCCACAGAACAGTTACAAGAGGTTACCTCTTGTAACTGTTCTATGGGTCGCCCCATCGCCCAATTGCTAGGTGCCCCGGGCGATACGACGCGGCGACGCATGTAAATTACACGATAATAAAATTATACTGATGGGTCATTTTACGTATGTGTCATTTTAAGTATTGGTCGAAATGCCAATGTGACAATATGCGGTAATTATACTGATGGGTCATTTTACGTATGTGTCATTTTACGTATGTGTCATTTTAAGTATTGGTCGAAATGCCAATGTGACAATATGCGGTAATTATACTGATGGGTCATTTTACGTATGTGTCATTTTAAGTATTGGTCGAAATGCCAATGTGACAATATGCGGTAATTATACTGATTGGTCATTTTACGTATGTGTCCTTTCGCGTATGTGTCATTGAGCGAAGCGAAGGCGAGCGGAGCACTCAACGGGTGACTCAAATTATTTTTCAAACGATTTATGTTAAATTGTTTCTCGGCGAATACTCGGCCGATTTCGGATTTTCTTGCACTCATCAAAAGCTTACAGAATTACCCAGGTTATTACGAAGCCAGAATTATGAATTTCGACTCGCTTCGCTCAAATATTTGCTGCAGCGTAACGGTACGTTTTGCGACTGCGGCGACCTAGTTTTAAGTTTTGGTCAAAATGCCAATGTGACAATATGGGTTCACTATCCATTTGCATAAAAAAAATAACCATAAAATATTTTGGCATATGGTAATTTAGACTAATGATATTTATGCATATTTTTTTTATCCATAACAAAAGCATATTTGTCTTAATCATTAATAAAATTAGCATAATAATATTTAAGCATAAAATTTATAAGCATAGCTTTATAAAGGCATAAATGTATTAAACTATAATGAATATAGTCATAATCATCTTACGCAGAATAAGTAACTATGTAAAATAATTAAAAGGCGGCTTAGGGGTGGCCCAAGGGCCACCCCCGCCGCACCTAAACCTACTTTGACACTATATAATATAGGAAATACTGGTTAAAGTAACTTTTTTATTTTTCATTCATTTCATTAATTTATACCTATTCAATTTTAGTAATAAAATACTATTAGGCGAATGTACACTATGCCTAAAAACATTGTGCAAATTATAACTATGCATAAATATGTTAGACCTAAATATACTGGAGACCATGCTTCAAGCCATGGTCTCCAGCGGGAGTAGGTGGAACGCGGCCGTATCCTTCTGCGAGCAAGTCGTGCTCGCGAAGGAGGCGGCCGAGAGGGAGAGGGAGCGTACCCTCCCCGCCGAGTTCCGTAGTCAGCGGCGAGGGCGCCGCAGACTCATCTACGCCCAAGACCATCGACCTCCATGATCGGGGCCTGAGGACGGCGGGATCGCCACCCGTCGTCCTTACAGAAGCAGGCTAGAAGGGTTGCGTGCTGCGGAGCTTTTGCCCCATAGCACGCAACCAGATTCACTCACTGACGCGGGATAAGACCCTACCCCAACGACGCGGGATTCTCATCCCGACCCAACCCCCGCAGAGACCACAGAGGTGGTCAAAGTCCGCCGGGCGCCACTGGAAATACGTTCGGCTTGTAACCAGACACGCCCGGCTACGGACGTTAGAGCGGCCGCGGCCTCGGTCGCGGAACTAAAAAAAAAAAAAAAAAAAAAAATAAAAATTAATTATGGCCAAGTATAATTATGCCACAAAAAGTATGCCAAATTCATTCTGCCAAAACATTTTAGGATTACATATATTATGTTAACGAAAGGTATACCGACAATATGCAAATGCGTCATTACGCGATTCAGGATTGGTCATTATGTGTGTAAACGGTTAAAATTAATTAGGTAAGGTAAATTTCTGGTTTCTACTGACAAAATACATTAAACAAGAATTTATTTGGAACCTGTTCATAAAATACTTCATCTGCATCTTGACGATCACAATAATCTAATATCTTTTTACAAACAGCCCTCAAGTTCTGAATTCGTTCTTTCTTTTTTTTACCTATTACAAATTTGTCGTCATCATCCAAACGCAGAGTCCTGGAAATAAATGTATTTTGTACTGAACTCGCATGTACCTTTACTTTACCTGGCTAAATACAATTACATCACTATAAATATCACAGAAATGTCACAGAAAATCATGACATCTGATAATTGGGGATCTAAATATTTAGACGTTGCAGCGGCCGCGGTCTCGAGAATTAAAAAAATGGTTACGTGTATTTACTACGCCGACAAAGTGCTATAATAAAATTATTAAAAATTAGTTTTTTTGTTGTAGCACCCCTACAGGTAATTTAAGTATCCGTTTTCGGGATATTCAACTTAACAGCTCAGTGTTATGTTAAAACATTTTGTCCACCACTCCCCGTTGTAGCGCCCCTACAGGTAATTTAAGTATCCGTTTTCGAGATATTCAACTAAACTAAAGCTCAGTTTTATGTTAAAACTGGGCTTCCCCCCACCCCCCTCTCTAGGAGCTATGGTTATTATGGGTGACTACGGAGCCCTGCCCTATTTCATGCGTGGCCCGACACGCAATTGTCCGGTTTTTAGTATTTGTTGTAATAGCGGCAACAGAAATACATCATCTGTCAAATTTCAACTTTTTAGTTATTACGGTTCATGACATACACCCCTGGCTGGTGACGTGACAGACGTACGGACGGACAGCGGAGTCTTAGTAATAGGGTATATTATATACTTATCAGAGTATGTATCATATAGGCATGTTGACAAACAATGTTTTTTCATTCATTTGGATGATGCAGTTGCGTTTTGGACCAAACACTAATTAGTGGAACTTATTTTTTTAGGCTTTGGCGATTTGTACTCCTAGTTACGTAGTCTTCGGGACACACGAATATTGCGACGTATGGTCTCTGTGTGACTAGACACAACGCGACCACGGGAGTTGGATTAACGATTAACGGAATTGGAGAAATGTAACGGAAGTTAACGAGTCCGTTAACATATTTTTAAGATAACTTAAAAGTTAATCCGTTACTCGAAATGTTAACTTCGTTAATTAACGATTAACGGATTAACGAGTTAATGCCCAGCTTTGAGGGTAGGGTATATGCAATGGAGGAGCCAAGAAGTTCTTACCACGACAGTGCGCACTTTTCATACATATCTTATGAGTAGGTACATACTTGATGACTTTCGGTTTAGTAGAAGGATCTGGCTCTTTATCATCCATCAGCATGGCTGTATCCCAAATGTCTTTGAAGAGCTGACGGCGGTCAGCGTAACTGTCATCTGTAGGAATCAGTGCCATGGTGTGTTACTTCTACGCTTTACCTACTTCTACTATCTGTAAGCGCACGGTTCATCTTCTGAACCCTGGTTTGAGATTTTTTATATTATTTTCATTATTGTTGTTTTTTATTTTACTTACATTTTTTTGGTATTTTTATTTATTTAAATTTATTTTGTTTGTCCATGTCGTTTAAAATGTAATAAATGTATTTGTCCATGTCACATGTAATATGATTTATTCTCTCATTTATCATGGGTACTTTGTTTCTAATTTCTTTTTTGGGTTTCGAATAAGTTTGCATTCACAACAAGGAGTCCTAATTATAATGTGAGGCTTAGAACGTGTGATGATAACTTTAGATGGGTTGTCTCGTATATGTCCACGAGAGACAACCCATCTTACAATATAGATCTATGATAAGTACTTATATATTATGTACAATAGTATAACATGTCTCTGATAAAGATACTATACGAGGATCCCACTTGCGATATCTAGGCACTTCGGGGTACGCACTCGAATGAACGCAAGGACTTCGTTGTGGGTTTGGACGTGTATACTCTCTCGCTGAAGATCATGATCGAGCCATCGTCTTCAGCAGGAGGTAGTACGAGCGAGCCAGCAGTCAGTGCGAGCGAGTCAGTGGGCATGCTCGCGAAGCAGGTGACGCAACTACACCTATGCGGCCCCTGTCCGCATAGGTGGTCAAAGTCCGTTGGCACCATGAGGTCTATCCTTCCGAGGGTACGCCCTCGGAAGGATAGACCTCCTGGGTACGCCCAGGGCGCCCGGTAATGGACGATAGGGTAGAGTAAGTACACTGCATCAGTGACAAGAATTGCTGTCATTTGCTGACCAAATTTTCGCGTTTCAGACATTGGCTGGCTATGACCTCGGAGGAAAGTTCTTTTCATGGGTATAACTATAGTTAGGGTTCCGTAGTAAAAGTCTCGGAACCCTTATGTCCGGCCGTCCGTACTCTGATTTCTTTCCAAACGCTTGGTGCTAGAAAGATGAAATTTTGCAAGGATTGTATTTACGATTCCAACAAAGTGCTAAAATAAAATTATGAGTAAAGTATGGGGATGATATTTTTTCTTGCGTTAACACCATCTCGTGGGGTATCATTACGAGTAGCGCGGAGCTGTCCGCGCGGATCGCTGCTCGCGCTCCTCTGCTTGTATCTGTATTGAGCGTTTTAGTATCGTGCGGAGCGCACGCGTCGACGCAGTACAGTCATGGCGAGTCGTGAATATCACAACGTTGACACAAGTCGAGTGATCGATGAAGTGCGTTTGAGGAAATGCTTATGGGATGCCTCTGATCGACACTACAAAAACAAAAACACGAAAAATAAAGCTTGGCAGGACGTCGCTGACGTTGCAACGCTGCAACAGACCAGTTTACCAGTAGTACCAGTTTTGTTGTCTTTGACAGTAGTTCGTCAAAACTTCTGGTCGGCATACGAAAGTAGTTGAAGAACTTTGTTTCGTCAGCCCTCAAATTGCCGTATAATGTGACGAATTCTCCCGCAACGGCTCTCTGCTCTATTAAAGGGTGAACATGTAGTCTCCTTCTTCGCATCAATTTTTGTTTTCTTATTTATTTATTTATGTACAGAAGAAGGAAGAGCGAGATAAGAACAGTAGGATAGAGTTTTAGTACAAAGGCACCACTTATTACTAAGAAATCTCTTCCAGTGGGCCAGCTTGTGTAATATAGGGCTATAACTAATAATACCCGCCACATTGGATGCATTGCGCGCGTCTGTACACCGCGGTGGTCAGGACGATACTAAAACGACATACGCGGACGATCATTGTGGATCACGTACGCGCGGAGCGGTCCGTGTGTGACACTAAAACCAGCCTAAATCCTTAATCACTCATCTATACAAATATTATAAAGAGGAAACATTCAGACGTCGGTAAAAACGTATGTGTCATCACACAAAGTTGGTCCCGACCGGGAATCGAACCCGAGACTCTAGTGTCGAAAGCGGATTCACTACCGACCACGCTACCGAAGCAGTTAAAAAGAAAAATTATCTACAATCCGTGGACATGTGGGTTTTATGCTTGCCTAGTTTTTTTTGTTTAATATTGCGATAAATGTAACTGTTTTTTGTCCCAAAAAAATAAAATTAATTGAATTATCTCTGCCTGAGTAACATTGAATACTTTTTGTCCCTGTAATGTGAATGTGATCCCACGGGGAGCCGTGATGATCAGCTAGGCTAGTCTTTATAGGTTATGAAGGTAACTTGTAGATAACTTGGTAGATATTTAGGTACAACTTACATGTACTATGTCACGTTGAGTTCAGCACAGAACGTATTTACTCCACTTTGCTTAGAGCCACAGGTGGTGGTTTGAAAGAATCGCCTTCTGCGCTTCAGTTGGCGCGAAGCTCTTGTAAGCTAAGGAGCGAGGCTTTACTCTGATATTTTTTTACCGCGCTTTAATTATTGTTACTAACTATAAAATAGGTAGAAAAAAAATAGTCCAAACAAAAAGGAATGTAGTAAATATTTATATACCTACCTAGTTAAAATTTAAACTGATTATTATAATTTTAAACAATAATTAAAGTCCTCCCTGACTTTAGTTTAACTCACTATGACTTTCTTCTAAACAGATCTTAGAGTTTGATGATATTTTTGGTAGAAGTGTACAAAACGCGTAATTTTTAATTATTTAAATCACGTCCGAGCTCACTAACGTAATGTATAAACAATGTCCGTCAAGTATGATTCTACAGCTCTGTGGGTGACTCTCAACGAGATCAGTGATCATGATATATTCCAAGTGTATCCCAAGCTACTTGTGGAGTTGCTCTTACAAGAAGAAGCAGGTCGTGAAGAAGGGGACTTCAGTGAAGCTGAGAAACTGGTGCTACCCAGCGATAAGGAGTACAGATTCACCAAGTACTTCAGCCTTGTAGCTTTACAAAAGAACTTGGAAAAGCAAGTACCTAATCTATAATTCTATACTAGCTTACCTAAAAAAAAAGAATGTACCGTAAAGATAAAATTAAAAAAAGTAACGAACTCTGGGTTGTGAAGTTGGTTAGACTTTACACTGTTAGAGTACCTATTCCTATCCTCTGGATTAAGGGAACTGACAGGTTTAACATTTCGTTTTAGCGGTTTATATTGTAACAAGGTCACCCGGGGCGAATGCAACTAGGGGGCTAAGGTAACTAATTTGATTTTCTCTTCAACTAACGGTAGTTATTAAAAGTGCCATCTATTAAAATGTAGAGCAATCATTGTTTCTTTCAATCAAATATAGATGGAGCTTCTAGACTGCTTACTGTTGTACCGACAGAGCATAGTTGGAAAATAGTTGCATTCACCCCATAAAAATTTATGACTGAATTTGTCGGAAATCGAAGCGTATTTTAAGCGGATTGATATCATTTTCGGAAAGCTGTTGCTAGAATCTACATGTTCGTATTGTTGCCATGTCGATATTACTGATTGAAAGAGAGTTATGACTATATTAGTCACATTTACCCCATGGGGGAGCTAATGTAACTTTTACTGATCTCATGCAACAATAACGTGAATTATTGAAAAACCTGAGCCTGTTGGTACTGTGTTATATGTCGAAACTGTTCATTAAAATATGCTTTATTAGGTATATGTATTAGCATTACCCTATTATTTATGTAGATTATGCTGGAGGGAGGCACAGTTAAAACTTTATTTTTTATAGTCGCATTCGCCCCGGGTGACCTCATATGTAAAAAGTTCAGAATTCCAAGCCCAAGCCAACATCACCTGCAAGTTGCTTGGTTTTATCGTTATTAGATTTTTACTAGTACCTACATAATATATAGGTACTTTTAACTAATGATGGGTACTTTTAAACTGTTTAGTTGTAAATTCAACACTCACTGTTACACAATGTTAATTTGTATGTAGTAAGTATTTAAGTATGAACTACCTACCTTCGTGAAGAAGTTAACGAGAAGAGAACGGTTTATCCTACACAAACCTATGTATGTTTACAGGATAAATTTATTGGCTGTAAAATGTATAAATATAATAATAAATAAATAATAAAAAAAAATAAAAAAAAAAGTAGGTAAGTCCTGGAATTGATTGACAGGAAGCGCTTGTCAATCAACAGACGAGGCTGTCTGCTAATCATAAATTACCTGGTTAGCGGCCATTTTTTGGTGGAGACCATGAAATTGACTGGCGAAAAGTAATATATTATTTCCCTTTACCTCATACGTGTTATTATAGCATGATTATTATGTCTTTGCAAATATATAGAAGGTTAGGAAGTATATGTGTTAGTAGGTATAAGTACATATTTAGAAACCACCCGTACTCTGGTATACAAACATATCATCATTCACCGAGCCTTTTCCCAACTAAAGTTGGGGTCGGCTTTCCAGTCTAACTACGATTCGGCTGAACATCGATATTTTCCGTGAAGCGACTGCCATCTGACCTCCACAACCCATGGGCGACTTCGAAGTTCTGTAGTTAGACCGGTCGGATTTTTGATTTAGGGCTCCAACTACCCCTAACGACTGCCATAGATGTTTGTATGACAACCGGGACCGACGGATTAACGTGCTCTCCGAGGCACGGAGGGGTCTCAGTGTCTTAAGAAATGGTCACCCATCCTAAGACCGGCCTGACTCGATGTTGCTTAACCTTTGCAATGTGTTAACATTGTCGGTTACCACTAGACCACGAGCCCCTCTGGTATACAAACATATAAATGGTAGATATACGGATCATACTAAAATATTTATTCCTACCCGGGGTTGAACCCGAGACATCGCAAGTGTATGCACTACCGACTATTACAGTACAAAGCAGTCGATCGACTTAATCTAGATAATTGTCAAGATAATGGTGTTAGGCTAACTTGTTACACAAACTCATTAAATACTAAGTTTAAATTGCCTGTAAACTTAAATCAACAGCAATAACGTTTATTGCATAGGCCCCTCCTCAGCCAAGATAATACTCGTAGAAGCAACCCTGACCCGCTCATTAGAACTCGTTAACTTTGGCACAACATACGTTTAATGTAGGTACCTAGGTACTTTTAAAAATCATTATCGTTCATTGGATTGTGTATCGCATAAAGTATTTTTCCCTATAGTTATACACACACGTTCACGTAAAAGATAGGATGTAGGTATACCTATATTATGAAGAGGACAGAGAGAGCACTCCTAACAGTTGGTTGGAAAATTCCTTACGGTTCCCTACTGCTGACTTCTATAAAACCTGTGGAATTCTCTCAGTCCGAGCTCTATTTATCCACAGTGTTATTATAACAACTCACTCACAAACACATTACGACCGGGATTTTTTTTTTTATTTATTTATTTATTTTCCACTTCTACATCTATCATTACAGGGTAAGTCCTAATACAATAGAGTAGGCGAAATGAAAACAGCTAGACGTAAACATGCTATACTTCCACCGAAGTTTGTCACTACCAGCCTTGGACAGCGAAGTTTTTGTTTCCTAAGTAATTTCCTTTATAATAAAATTAATAAAACCATATACATATACCCAATGACGACTCATAAATGCAAGGCAACCATAACATACTGGCTATTGGAAATGAGCTACGATGAAACAGAAAATTATTTAGCCTACAAATAATATCCTAAACTATTAAACAGGCATAAACTCTAAAATCTTGTAACTTAAAACAATGGGGTGAGATCTGAATTTTTATATAATTACACTAATTTCGCTAAATAGAAGACAATAGAAGACTGTCTCAAAGAGAACAGCTGTTCTCTTTGAGACAGTCTTGAGAATGCCTTGTGACTAGTTCAAAAAAACCATACAGGTGTTCATAGTTTTTCACATTCAACCCAAACTAAATTCCAAACTTTGTGTACCAAAATTCAAATAGCCAGGTAGTTGTTACACATACTACCCTATAGAATCTTAGCAGTCCGAGCGAGATTCTAACATGCACCAAGCAAAGACAGTAGGTGTTTGATCGATGTATGCAGCTTGTGTAAATCTACGAAGAATAGTTCTTGCATGTAACTTCTCCATACAATTTAACTTCATGACTGAATTCTAGTAAAATTGCACCACCAATCGATAAAGTTGAATACAAGGTTTTGAACTATTAGACCGTTTGGATAGTTATTGCTCACGCTTCAACAAAGCTATTTCCGTGACAAGTTAGATAGGTACCAGGTATTATACCTACCTACTTCATTTCTAATATCATTTCACACACACACATAAAACTACGTCATTGTCTCCGAAGGTGTAGTCAGAAGCATTCATTACGCCTACATTTCGCTATGGTGACAGACAGTTCGTACTATTACCGTTACCGGACATTAGACACCTATTTTTGCTAGAGCCTTATCTGTCTATACTTATACGATAAACTACAACAGCAATGACTCAAGAACGTAAAACAGCTTTAATTTGGGTAAGTAGTATCCGGCTACACCTTATCAGTATTATAACGAATCCGGCGGAGACGAAGTCTATTCTGAACCCTGCCCTGTATGCAACATTCTCAAATTTCCATAGTTCCCATAGAGAGGTCCCTAAGCTAAGAGACATGCAGCCTCTATGGAGATCGTGCGGTTATTATCCTGACAGCCAGAGTCTTCAACGGTCTACTTAAAATAGACACGTAGGTGGCCGTCAGTCTCGCCGCTCATACGGGAGCCCTGTTTAGAGCCATGCTCCGCACCTCAGGTACTGTCCCCTGCAGGGAGCTTTGGGCACCCTCATGTTGGGCATCAGTCGCGATAGCACGGCTGCTACCCAACATGTGAGGACGAAACATCGAAAATGCAGTCTGAAGTTCCACCAGCTGTCAAATACAAGCCCCAAATACTTCATAGAGGTCCCGATGCCGATGCCAACACTTCTTACAGTTATGCTGATTTTGCAGGTGGCCTGCGCCCAGGTCTGTGAAAACACAGAGCCTCGGACTTGTGCATGGTTACCTGCTGTCCCAGACGCCGTATCTGAACCATGACTTAAGCAACACCCGTCTCAAATGAGATTAGATCATAGGTCTGTAATCTACATATCGCTATATTTAACGTGCAGACGTGTAGGTATTGTATTTTTAGGTTTGATCTAATTCGTATAATTGTTACTGGCTAGCTAAATATTAAATATAAAACTATTAATTACGGATTACCGTCAAGTTTTTTTTTGACAAATAGTTGCGTTACGTCAGCCACCAAGAAACTAAGTCAACGAAACATCAGAAACAAAAAAAATCACTTATTTATCGATAGAAACCATTAAAATTGTATTGTGTTTTTGTCGTCGTTTTATCCAGCATTTAGACAATAACTAAAACCAAATCAGTGTGATGGATGTTTTATAGGGAACCTCAAATTGTGTTGTGCAACGTCAGGATAGTGACATTAAGCGTCTTGGAAACAATGATAGACAAAGACCAGTCGGAAGTAGTGGAGTAAGGGCGCTATTAAATTACCTACTTGTACAAGTCTTGCATGCTAGATGACGTATCTTTTTTTATTTTTTTTATTTTTTTAGTTCCGCGACCAAGGCCGCGGCCGCTCTAACGTCCGTTGCCGGGCGTCTCTGGTTACAAGCAGAACGTTTTTCCAGTGGCGCCCGGCGGACTTTGACCACCTCTGTGATCTCTGCGGGGGTTGGGTCGGGATGAGAATCCCGCGTCGTTGGGGTAGGGTTTTATCCCGCGTCAGTGAGTGAATCTGGTTGCGTGCTATGGGGCAAAGGCCCCGCAGCACGCAACCCTTCTAGCCTGCTTCTGTAAGGACGACGGGTGGCGATCCCGCCGTCCCCAGGCCCCGATTATGGAGGTCGATGGTCTTGGGCGTAGATGAGTCTGCGGCGGCATCGCCGCTGACTACGGAACTCGGCGGGGAGGGCACGCTCCCTCTCCCTCTCGGCCGCCTCCTTCGCGAGCACGACTTGCTCGCAGAAGGACACGGCCGCGTTCCACCTACTCCCGCTGGAGACCATGGCTTGAAGCATGGTCTCCAGCGAGAGGGTATCCACGCCCAGACCCACTACGAGGTCCCGGCGCTGACTCGCCCACGCTGAGCAATCCACCAACGTGTGGAGTGCGGTGTCGTCGTCGGAAACCTCGCAGTGTTGACACCGGGGTGTGACCTCACGATGGATGCGAAACAGATAGCTACCGAAGCATCCATGCCCGGTAACGATCTGCGTCGCACGATACGTGAGGTCACCATGCTGCCTCTGCAGCCAATCGTCCATGATCGGTCTCACCGCCGCGATGATGGTGGCACCCCACTTAGGTTGCTCAAGTCGCACCCTCCATGACTCCATGAGATCCTGTCGGAGTTGGGACCGCCGGTCATCGATTTCTCGAGACGCAGGCCTGTGGTCCCGCTCCAGCGCCTCCTTGCGCCATTGGAACAATGACGCAAGGGCTCTCGCTTCCAGGTCCCATGGAGGGGTCCCGGCTAGGAGACATGCAGCCTCTCCGGAGATCGTGCGGTAGCCCCTTATTGTTTTGACGGCCAAGGTCCTCAACGGTCTGTTAAGGAGCGTTGAGTTGTTGGCCGTCAACCGCGCCGCCCATACGGGAGCCCCGTATAGGGCCATACCCCGCACGATCCCCAGGTACAGTCTCCTGCAGGAAGCGTTGGCTCCCTTTAGGTTGGGCATCAGTCGCGAAAGCGCGACCGATGCCTGTGTCACCTTGGGGACCAAACTTCGGAAATGTGGTCCGAAGTTCCATCGGCTATCAAGTACGATCCCTAGATACTTCATCGAGGGCTTGATGCCGATGCTAACGCCTCCCACATTTATGCTGGAACCTTCAGGTGGACCGTTCCGAGGTCTGTGAAAACACAGAACCTCGGACTTGTGCAGGGCCACCTCCAGTCCCAGCCGCCGTATCCGACCCACGACTTGAGCAACACCCGTCTTGACCTTGAGTGCTGCCTCCTGGTACGTTGCACCCCGCGCCGTGACGAGGGTATCGTCGGCGTAGCACGTTACGCCGACGCCCTCAGGCAACGCACCCCGCAGCACCCAGTCGTAGCCGATGTTCCACAGAAGCGGCCCCAGGACCGACCCCTGCGGAACACCGCACGACACATCTCGCCGAGCTGGCCCGAGCCAGCTGGGGAAAGCTCCGAGAGATAGGCCCCGACAATACGACGGAGGTAGAGAGGCGTTTCGTGATACACGAGCGCCTCCCTAACGCAGCTCCATGGCAAGGTGTTGAACGCGTTGGCGATGTCAAGAGACAACGCCACCACCACCCTGCCCTGCGAGACTGCTTCCTCCGTCAGGCTCCTGACGCGCATGATCGCGCTCACGGTGGAGCGTCCCCGACGGAAACCGTACTGGTTGTCCGCCAGGTCTGGCCCCACCGTCGAGAGATGCTCGACGAGGCGTTCCGCGATAATTCGCTCAAAGAGCTTACACACCTCGTCGAGCAACACGATCGGCCGGTATCCGGACGGTGAGTCCACCGGCCGCCCCGCCTTACGGATCAGGACCAGTTTCCCCGTCCTCCACACCTTGGGAAACTGGCCCCTTTCGAGGCATGCGCTAAAGAGCCCCATCAGTCGAGGTCCGAGTTCTTCGAGGGCCAGGACCCATGCACGGCCAGGAATGCCGTCGGGTCCGGGGGCAGTGATTTTCCGGCGTTTAAGCCGGAGTACTGCCGCACCTAGCTCCCCCACCCTGACTTCGGGTACGTCGTCTTCACTGATGCTATCCGCGTCGGGCAGAGACGGAGCCATGCGCAGAGGGACGTACTCCTCCGCGCTCGTCGGAAACAGGGAGCCCATGACCCGCTCCAGCTGCTGCGGCTGGAGACTCTGGGTCAGTGGGGGCGCCCTAGGTTGGAGTTTCTCCCTGACCTGTAGGTACGGGCGCCTCCATGGGTTCTGCTGCAGGGTCTCCAGGAGCTCCTCGCGGGCCGCCGTCTTGGCCCGCTTTATTGTCTCCTGGAGATTACCTTTAGCCTCCCTGTAAGCCTGATAAAGCTCCGCCTCTCGGGTTGACGCGTCGTCTGGGCGGCGATGCCTCCGGCGAAACCTGGTGTACTGGCGGCGGGCGGAGATGCATGCTGCGCGCAGCTGTGCAATCTCCGGCGACCACCAGTACACCTGCTTCCTTACCGGTCTGGGTGTAACCCTAGGCATCGCCGCATCACAGATTTGCGACATGGCTCTCCTGAACCACTCCGCCTCGGCATCCACATCGGCAGACCGGTCCGGTGCCGGAATCCAGGCCTGCACGATGGAAGCCTCCAGGAGAGCCTCCCGATCCAGATGGTGAAGTGCCCAACGCGGATCCGGGGGATTTTCCACCGGCTGTGGGAGGTCAGGTGGGGGGACGACATCGAATCGGATGTACCGATGGTCCGAGTGCGTCTCCTCACCCTCCTCCACGTGCCAGCCAGTGATACGGGTGGCGAGGGCAGAGGTCGCGAACGATACGTCCACGACCGAGCTGGTCCCCCGCCGCCAGAAGGTGGCGACATTCCCCCGGTGGAGGACCTCCAGACCACGTGTTCTGGTCCAGTCCTCAAGAAGCCTCCCCTTGTCCCTGGTTTCCCGAGAGCCCCACGCCTCACTCCAGGCGTTGAAGTCTCCCAGGAGCAGGACAGGGCGAGGACGGCACGCAGCGAAGACGACGTCGAGCTCAGTGAGCCATAGCTCAAACTGAGTCTCGTCCAGTGTCGGCGAGATTTTTTTTTTTTTTTTTTTTTATTTATTTTTTTATATTTGGTTCGCCAAATTGACGCCGCCCGCCTGGTGGTAAGTCGTGACGACGTCTATCGATTGTGGGCCACTCTCACAGCACACATTACTATTGAGAGTGGCCCTCAACTTGACGACCTACTGATGTGCCTCTTCACGCTCCGCTTAAAGAAGCCAGGATTATATGTAGGAGGAAACACGTGCACAGGCAGGGCGTTCCAGGCCACTATCGTTCGGCAGAGAAACGAACGTTTAAAACGTTCGGTTCTCGCGAACATGCTATCCACTGTGTGGGGGTGGCATCTCTGCCCGGCACGAGTCGTTCGGGATCGGAAGGAAGAGGGTGGGATCAGATTGAAGAGCTCTTCAGAACACTCGCCGTGGTAAATACGGTAGAATGCGGCCAAGGAAGCTATTGTTCGGCGCTGAGCTAGCGGCTCAAGGCTTCCCGTTACCTCCGGACAACCTATAATACGGATAGCCCGTCGCTGCATAGCGTCGAGAGCGTCCAGCAGATACTTCGCGGAGCCGTCCCAGAGGTGAGAGCAGTATTCGACGCAGGGTCTAATCTGCGTCTTGTACAGCAGACACCTCTGGTCCGGTGTAAAGAACCTCTTTACCTTATTCAGTATTCCTAGTTTCCGCGAAGCTAGCCCTATACATCTTTCGATGTAGTTTTTATTATTGAGCTCTCGACGAACGTCTATGCCAAGGATATCAAGGTTGTCCTTCATTGGTAATAATGCATTCTGAAGAGAGGTTAGGGGAAGGAAAGGGGATTTCTTCGCAGTAAATGCACACGCCTGTGTTTTGCGGGCATTGAACTCGACCAGGTTCTCGGTACCCCATTGAGAGATACTGTCGAGGTTACGGTCGAGATCAGCCACGAGTCGTCGTCTCTCCTCCTCAATCTCAGATCGCCCCGCCGTCGGACGAACCGAGTAACTCCCGTGCAGTGTGCTGTCATCTGCATAGCAATGAATGTTCCCGAGGGATGTAGGTGGCCACGACTGCCAACCCATCATATTCCGCCGCAACACACCCGCGGCCCCTTGCAATGATAGCAAGGCGCGAGTTGTCTGCGGCGGACCCCCCGAAGATAAAACAGGCCGAGCCGTCCTCGCCCACCGGGCTTCCCGGGTGGATGTAGTACGGCTCGGCGACCACGGCGAAGTTTATGGACCACTGCCGGATGCTCTGGTACAGAAGATCCTGAGCAGCGCGGCAGCGGTTCAAATTCACTTGCAGGATGCGGATATGGGCGTCGGACATTAATGGACGTCCATATCAGCATCCCGCCGAGAAACATCTGGCCGTGCAGTAGCGGCACCCCCACCGCTCTCAGCGGACGGACGAGGCTTTGGCCTCGAGGCGGCGCAGGTTGTGCTGCCGACCCGGTGGTCCGCAGTTTTGCCCTCCGCCTCGCATCTAAAGCAGCGAGGCGGGGCATCACAGGCACTTGCCTTGTGACCGGGCCGGCTGCAGCGGAAGCACCGATCGCCCACGGTGACTTCCGCTGTGCACTGCACTCCGACGTGCCCCACCAACATGCACCGGAAACGTCTGGTTTCCCGGGCACGAAGGAGGTGCACCTGCGCCTTTAGGAATCCCCCTACGAGGAGGCTTCGTCCGTCCGTCACTTTCAGTGCCACCGCGACGGGGCACTGGACGACTGTCATCCCATGACCAGTGGAGCCGAAGGAGATGTCTCCAGCCTTCACCTGGTCACGGGGGCAGCCGCCCGCCTCCACGACGGCGGAGATTACTTCCTCCGTCGTGGCCGCGTCATCCAGACCCGTGATGCGCAATGCAGCGCATTTGGTGGGCCTGGTGACGCGGACGGTTTCTGCGTCCAGCGCGTCCCTAAGCTGCGCTGCTAGGGCGTCAGCTTTAGGGCCGCTGGAGGCGCCGGAGACCTCGAGGAGGCGAGCCCCGGTGCGTGTCGTCTTGCACCGGAGACCCCCCTGGATATCGAGGGCTGAGAGGTTGACTGAGGACTTCACGGTCCTCAGGACATCAGCGTACCCCACACCCCTCTCCACACCCTCCGTCGTCACCGTAAGGACGACAGCTGTGGAGCGAGGAGCGCGGGGCCTCTTCGGCGCCTTCGCCGCGGCGGCCTTGGCCACTTTCTTGGCCGCTTTCTTGGCGGCCTTCGTCTTCCTCTTCTTGGCCCCCACTACCTCCCATCCCTCCCGTCCGGAGGGATGTAAAGGAGCAGCGGGAGCGTTAGAGTAAGAGGAGGCGGCAGGGGTGCCACTCTTCTTGCCGCGCCCCTTCGCCTTCCGCGCCTGGGCCGCGGTCTCGGCCGGCAACCGGTACGCTGGAGCGGACTGGGGCGGAGCGGGGCGGCGGACAGCGGGTGTGCCGCTTGGTCCTGGAGCGGGAGAACCGCTAACAGCCGCCGCGTATGAGAACGCGGGACGTGCTAGCGGAGGGCGGTACGCCCGGTCCTCCAGGACCGCGAGGCGCCTCTCGATCGCCGTCAGGACCTGTACCATAGTCGGCACAGGCTGTGGCGGCGATCCGGGCGCCGTGTTGGGCACCGTGGTGGGCGCCATGGTCGGCGCCGTGGTGGGCACCTTTTTGGACGCCGTGGTTGGTGCCGTCGTGGGCGCCTTGGTGGGCGCCGTGGTGGGCGCCGTGGGTGGCGCCGTCTTCGGCGCTGGTCCAGCCGTCGGGGAGGAGGCGGCAGCATGGGACCGGGAGGCGCCTTGACCGCCTTGGTCAAGTCAGCGACCTCCCGCCACAGGTCATCCATCTGCTTCCTGGAAGCAGCGAGCTCCGCCTCCAGGCTCGTCACCTGCTTCCGGAGCCTCGCCTCCTCCTTGGTGACGCTCCGCGCGAGGAGCTTGTTGAGGGAAGATTGGGCTTCATCCACCAGTGAAGCCACAATCTTCTTCCTCCCCGCCACGTTCCTGTTGCCCCGCATGGCCGCGTTCATGCGGGCAAAAACGCTCATCAGCTCCCGCGCGGGCGGCCCACCGATTTCCCGGCGACTTCGCTGGGACAGTTGGACCGAGGACAACGGAGTAGGAGTTGGCGGCCGCCTTCTGTACGCGTCGAGACGCGTACGCACCGTCTTGACCGGCACCTCCTCCTCCGAATCGCTGGAGAGGAGGGACCCCCACCCAGAGCAGCTGGTGCTACGGTCGCGCGGCGGCCCCCCCTTCTCCTCGAGGGTCCTCTTCTTCGTCGCAGAAGAGCGGCCCTTCTTCTTCACACTGCTGGGAGCTGACCCATCGTCAGTCGCAGCAGCATCAGTTCCTTGGGGCGTCGACATCGCGCTGCAGCTAGGCGGCGCGGCGCGAGCCCCCAAATCAATTTGCATCGGAGTCCGTGATGGATGCGTAAAGTCGTCGGTTGATACTGCCCGGGAAAGGGCAGTATCGGGACCGGGGGTATCGTCGGGTTCACTATTCATAATGATCACAATTTTTATTGGCACCAAGTTCAGACTAAATACGTTCGGTCGCCCAACTTGCCACTGCGTTACCGTGGTCAAGTTGGGGTCCAGGGCGGACGGCGAGGACGTAGTATCTAATCACTTGGGGCCCCGCCCCAGATGACGTATCTACTGTATATGCAACTTCCATACAAGTTGAACAAACCTTTATGTATAGGTACCTAAGTACAAGTTATAGCATAGTGCAGATGACTACTACAGCTGAACCGATCGGCCACGCATTCCTATAAAATTAATGCCGGACGGTTTTTGCCGGACACATGCACACATATAATCAAGCCTATATCACCGTAGGGGTAGGCACGGTAGGGGTTGGTTCCGCGAGTTTGTGCTATGAAAATTAGATCAATATTATTTTTAATCTGTAATCGTAGTTTTTATTTTTACTAAAATCGATGATTTGGTTCCTACGAACAGATCTTCGTATGTCCTATAGCTACAGATTTTCCCATACTGACCCCATATGAATGTTACACCCTGTATAAGTATTTATTAATAATTGAAGTTCTCTTAGGGTCGACGAAGCAGCAAAAAATTCGCAGGCTCTATTAGAAGCGCATACAGACGAATGGGCACCATGGAACTTGGTGTTGCCGCTCAAAAATCCTCATGCGCCACCACCTGTCTCCGTGAACACCTCGCCTGGACCTGCTTGGGATATTGAACAAGTGAGACCAAACATTATAATAATTATACCTACTTAAATAGACTAATATACAATATTGTACTAAATCATTATTTAAGGCTTTTTGCCTTATACAAAATTATGAAAATCAAGAAACCGGTGTGCCAAGTTTGTGTTTGCAAACAAAAGAAGCAATTGTAAGGTTTTGAAAAGTACAAAATAGTAGATATTTATTAGTATTGGCAGTATTAGGTACCTACGCAATAAATTATTAGCGGTGCTTTCAGCAAGGTTCATTGTTGATAAGCACGCGCGTTGGAATAATCCATTTGTTTCTCTCTCAATATTTAAAAGAATATTATATAATTATGTGTAAGCTTAAGTTTAAAAAATTATTGAGAATCTAGAACAGGAAAGATAACAACACGAGCTATGAGTTCCCAGATATCTACCTAGTTCCTCTCAAGTTGGACATTAATTAAAACCACCTAGTCTCACAATGTTTCACCCGTCATAGGTCATTGATGCTCTAGCTACTAATTCTGCGCTATCCGCGCCTTTATGCGTAGTGTAGCCTCCCCGCTGAGTTCCAAGGTGTGCGGCGTGGGCGCAGCAGATTTCTGCGCGCCTAGGACCACCGACCACCATAATCGGGGCCTGAAGACTTACAGAAGCCAGCCAGAAGCGTTGCGTGCTCTGGGTACTCAGCCCATGCACGCCCAAACATGCGGATTAACACTCGATCATAGCCAAAGTTCGTGCGCCCTGGGGTTATTCTGCCGAGACAACCAGGACACCCGGCAATTGTCAATAGGGCGGCCATGATCCTGGGCAGGAGTTTAAGAAAATGTAATCAAAACGAATGTCTTTCTGTCGTAGGTGCTGAAGGCAGCTCGTCTTCTATGCAAACCACCGAAGCCGGTACAATTTGTTGACGAGCAGGACATGCGTCGTGTATACTCGCTTATATACGACGTGTTTCGATGTGAGTATATTTTATTATATTTCTAATACTTTGTAGTAAGTATTTTGTTCGCAAAGATATATCGGACACCGCAGGAATTCTCTTACAGTGAGAAAACTTTATCAATTCAGCCGCCGGATGACCTATAAGATTTGCGCTTAGCAATACCTTCAGCGATTCATTTTTATATTATACATGTTTGGATTAATTTTAGGATTATAAGGCTAACGTGGCGTAAATTATATCTGTGCTAGCTTTGCTTCTTATAATTATATACCTACCAAGTATCTGTAGTTAATACAGGTCTTACCTATATATAGGACAAAACACATAGATATACTTAGCCAGTAGAAATATCCTGAAAACACATTAAGTAGAATATTTCTAACTCATTAATTCAACTTTACCTAATTTGCATAGGTAACTTAATTTGCTTTGGACTGTCTTTACGACGATGTCATCATGAGACGGCTTGATGATCCCGGCCAAATAAATGGGATAGGAACCTTTTTCAAACCATTGTGTTTGATACAATAGGTATTGTAACACAATAGGGAAAGCAGTCCCTATTGTCCTCCCTTTTTCAACTTGCTGGACCCCAAATTGTAAAGAATTGTAGAGATAGAATGTATCTAACTGATGAGCCGTATGGCTCCACTCATATTCTTTTAATTACATATCCTATGTATTCATTACCAGGATGAAAATTAGTCAAGGTGTTTTGTCCAAGGTGTCAAGTACTGTCAAGCTCCATACTCTAATCCACGTAGAACCCGTTATGGCATACCTATAAACGTATCAAAACATTAAACAAAGCTGATATAATAAGTGTGTTTGCTTGCTTTTATACGCGTTATATTGGAACAACTTTTACGTAGGTAATAGGTGCAATAAATCTACACATAATTATAGGTAAGTACCTAAACGAAAAAGTATAAAACGCGCTGAATAAAAGCTAAAACGAAAGTTTTCTTGCGTGAATGTAGCGATAAGTGGCTGAGAAATAACATATAAAGGTCGTAAAAAGCCTGTTTAATGTCCCTATATAGAATCATTCGCGATAGGGCGAGTCTACGACTGGAGTGTCACGAACTTATATAAAAGTGTAACCCACTTTCCCTATTGGCCTATTCCTACAATGTCAACGAGGAGCCATGTTTCTCTTATTTATTTAGAGGCACTCCAGTATATCTGGCATTCTTATACTCATTCTTACGCGCTAAAAATGCTTCGAAAACTATTTCTTAACTAGGTAGAATACCCGTTTTAACAATGACATGTCAAAAAGAAAAATAAGGTTTCGCTTTTCTCTATAGGTATTTTATTCAATCTGAACTTTATAATCTCACTTTACTTTCTAATGATTGTATTCAAATGAATACTTTCGACATAAATTAGGCCACCCCTTGCTGTCTGGTGGTTTATTACAGTTGGAAAGTGTTATTTAACTTTATCAAGTCGTGGTTTAAACGATAAGGCAATGATAAATAGCTCAAACTTTCGAAGTAGCTCTACTCTAGCACCCGTCAATTAACGCATTAGACTTTTGTGTTTCCATGCTTGTACATAGGTTAACCTATGTCAAATTTAGCACTTGAATAAAAATATTTGATTCATGCGTGAACATGATTTAAAAAACTTAAATAAAATATAATATATGCTTTCAATTGTCGGTACTTGGTGTTACATATAGTAATACATTATGAGATGATTCACTTGTACAGATATTCCACGATTTTTTATTGGTAATAGGCCCTGACCAGTTTCGCTCTATGGCCTCTACAAAGGTGTTTTACACTAATTCACTTCACATATTTTGTAGAAATAAACTTAAATAGTATCTAACGTAGATGGTAGAAACTAAAATAAGTTGTTATATGTAGACAAGTACATATGTACAACATAAAGATATTGTTACGTTAACATACACAATGTAGCTACGATCTGTCTTGTGTCAATAATATAAAAAAGCCATGACTTATTTCACTTTATTATTCAGCTCTTTATACACTGGCATACCTTACGAGTTCTCTGACACGCGAAATATTTATTTCCATTATATAAGTAGGTACAACAAATAGGAGAAAACACATATATATGTCTGTAGCTACATTAAAATTTATTTTGTTTTGCGAATCTGGCAGTAAATGTGACTTTATAGCAATTTTGACTTTAATTAATATAATCTTTATTAAATGACTTGCTTTCAAAAGTGTTCCCTTGTAACCTAATCAAATAAACATATTTTCGTTTCAATAGGTATATGTAGAGATTTTGATTTTGTTTTAATATTGTCACATGGCCATAATGTTCTGAACAAAATGATAATTACTATTAGTATAGATGGAGATAGGCTAAAGGCTGATTTACACAGGGCCAGTTACTGACTCCGAATTCGAGAAAAGTCAGCGCTGACCCGAGAAAAACCCAATGTTAATGGTGGGAGGTCAGTGCTGACTTGTAAATTCGCACACGAATATTTTGAGGCCAGTCGGGGCGCCCCACGCACTGGCGCCGATACTGACTTGTGCACTGACCCTGTGAAAACCTGCCTTAAAGCTAACTCTGCCCTGTACTTATGGTTGGCATAACATGGTGAAAGAGATATTGCCACATATTAGGGGTAGACTCGTATTATAAATTTCTTTTAAGTATTATAGATTCGAATTATAGATTGTCCGAAGGTAACGGGAAGCCTGGAGCCGCTAGCCCAGCGCCAAACAATCTCTTCCTTAGCCGCATTTTACCGTATTTGCCACGTTGAGTGTTCTGAAGAGCTCTTCAACCTGATCCCACCCTCTCCCTTCAGATCCCGTATAACGCGTACCGGGCAGAGATGCCACTCCCACATAGTGGAAAGCATATTCGCGAGAACCGAACGTTTTAAACGTTCTTTTCTCTGCCGAACGATAGTGGAACGCCCTGCCTGCGCACGTGTAATTCCTCCCACATATAACCTCTGCACACCCCGCTTAAAGAACCCAGCTTTAAGCGGGGCGTGAAGAGGCACATCACTGGTTCTTCAAATTGAGGGCCACTCTCTGTAGTATTGTGTACTGTGAGAGTCGCCCCCCCTCCCCCCCTACGTAATATGTGGCGAGCCTATTGTCATTTCCGGTGAGTAGATATATTTGCCAGATCCTCGTCCGTTTGTTAGCAGGTTGGCCTGACAAGTGAATCAAAACCTTTAATTACCGAGAGGTAAAATCATGTCTCAAATATTTCAGATAAATGCATATTGGATCAGGCTCTTCAGGATACAGAATTCTTTGTCTTCCATCCCGAGGTGAGTCCTATGAACTAAGTAGGGCGCACCTTCTGCCACTTCACAGAGGTTTGGCAACCTTCGTAAAATAGGTAAACCATACTCTCGCTTCAACAGGAGATTCTTTTGAGTCCGTAGGTACCTATGGGCGCCTGGCAATAGACGTAGGAGAGGCCGTGGCCTATGGACTGTGGACTAAAAAAAATCTAGAGTTTCGTCCGATGATTGGTGATGTGATGAGATAAACTAACCCCTAAAATCTCAATCTCGCGGAATTTAAAATTAAAAAAAAACCCCTAAAATCTGTGTGGAACCTTTAGATTTCATTAGAATTAGAACATTTAGATACTAATTTAAATTTTGGTATTATTGTCATTTACTAATGTAGAACCAACTGTTCTTACCAATAATGTATCGACTGTTCTTGAACTTGTAAAAAGATTGATGAAGGTCTTATTACCGTTAGGGTTGTCAAGGTTGCATAATTTAGTCCTCGTTACCGAACAGTAACAACGTACAGTTAACAGTAAAGGCAGGTTTGACAAGATGTTACAATAAAAGTATGCTCCCGAAAACCCCGTCTAACTCATATTAAACGACTTTATCGTGACCAAAGCGATTTCTTTTGGAACGCTCACGAAAATGGAGATTTTATTTATGACAATCGTTTGTGTATCAACCAAACGAATCGGTATTTCAAGATTTTTTGGTATTGATAAATATTTTCTATTAATATAAACACGATACTTTGTGCGAGGCCGTTTCGCAAGGCGCCTACTTAATTAATAAGGGTATTTTAAACAATTACTTACATCTCCACTTAATTAAATAAGGTACTAAACACGATTTGAAGTATGTATTTAATAAAAAAAATATAAATGCCTAATTCATAAATACTGTTAGAACTAGGAGGACAGGCAGGAGCGTATAGGTACCTACTAAGCAAAAGAACAAATCCGAATAGTTAATAGAAATAAGAAGTCTGGAATATCTAGTACCCTTACAATGAGCTAAATATTGTTAAATACGTGATTTAAAAAAACCGGCCAAGTGCGAGACGCATTCACGCACAAAGGGTTCTGTAGCAAAACGGCAAAAATCACGTTTTTTGTATGGGAGCCCACTTTAATATTTATTGGGTATATTCTGTTTTTGCAACAGAACTACATTATCTGTAAAAAATTCAACTTTCTAACTATCACGGTTCATGAGATACATCCCAAGACAGACGGACGGCGAAGTCTCAGTAATAGGGTTCCCGTTTTACCCTTTTGCTATGGAACTCTAAAAAAGTTAGGAGCTCTGATTCTTGGTTTTGTTTCCAAGAAATACCCTATTTGGTTTGATTTCTAGGAAAAGAGTTTGATATTCGAGCCGTATTTTCTTCTTAGTGTTCCGCAAATCGGCACCCAGTATGGCTGTTTCTGATGGAGTTGGCGCGGCGCCGGTGGGGTGCAAGACCTAGAAAGGAAATCGAGCGAGCAGAACAACTTCTTGAAGAAGCTGGAGAACCGTCCATAGCTATTGAGAAACTCATTTGGAACGAAAGAGTTCACTTTGCAGCGGCTATTGCTCGGATACGTATCAAGAATAAGGCTTTCACGTTAGTATTTGCCAGTTTTTTTTTTCTTTTAAAAGGTGCTTATGATTTTGCTACTTACCATATAATACAATGGTTTGTGGGGAGAATAATGGAAAGTGATCGTCGGCAGATTAATCTACGAGTATAAACAAAATTGTGCGGTCGGGGGACCCCCGTCTGGAACGTATATAGTTCTTTACGCAACTAAAACGCAACCTTGGGTTTGGGTTACTTTTCGTTTTACTAACGACGCCGACGCTAATTTAAAAAATTAATAAAAAAGCGGACCATATTTTGGCTTTTGCACCGATAAGAACCACTGATAAGCTTAGTGACGATTTCTACTAAATCGCACTACCGCGTTAGAGAACTTCGTTCCAAAAATCTTATGGACGATGTTCCTACATATATACTGGTGATCAGGGACTGCTAATCGAAGGGTAGATATTAATGTTCTGACTATAGACCACTTTCTAATAGCTCTATAGTTAGGAAACTAACATCTACCCTTTGATTAGCCGTCCTTGAACTATCATAACAGGTCCATTTTATAATGATAGTTTATTAATGTTTAGTTTAAATGTAATGACAGTAAAAGCTCATTACCTCTTCTCTTAATTTTAGCTACCTATTATATTGTAATGTAGTAAACCTTTATGTAAGTTTATTATAGCACAGTATGTATTTATCCATGTATATATGCCCCCTTAGTTTATGTAAGTTTATTTACTTGCACTGCACACATGTCACCCTTACATCTCCGTTCAGGCATGCTGTAAGAGATTCCTCTATAGGAATAAGCAGTGCCTTTATACTGTACTGTATTGTTTGTACCTACTACTGTTTTTGTGTTCTTTTTTCCGTGTGTTGTACATAAATAATAAATAAATATAATAAAAATAAATGTTTAAGGTGTTATTATAATTTTTACTATAGATTAGCGGAGCTGCTGCCTGCACATCTTCGCGAAGAACGATCTGCGTGCGCCCATAGAGAGACAGTTACTGGATGGGTTAACATTTTTAAAGCGAAGTAAGTCTCTATCAGTTTGGTTTTTGATCTGTTAACCAAAAGAATCTAACGTGCCGTAAAATCCATAAGTAATTATAAATATTATAATTAAAATGCAACGAATTAAGACGCAAAGTATCGTAATATTCAAGAGCTCTGCTCAAGAACCTATATTTTTGCTTAAGGAATCCTCCTGTACTTGTTCGTCCCATATAGACTCAGTAAATGCGGTGACAATGAATTCAAAAGTAACTTATGACAGTCATGCGAAACTATGGTAAAGATATATATCAGCTTAATTAACAACTATTTTAAGTTCCATCTTCCATGTTTTATAGGAAAGTGGCGTCACTTGTGAAGAGGCTGCACGAACTTGGCTACTCGTACAGTAATTCGAGGCAACTGTGCGCCGGGGAGTACAGATTTGATAGAGTCTGTCCAAGGTTGGTGCATAGATTCTGATAACTTGTTAAAAATGATTTTGGTTTTCTACGTTATCGGGCCTACTTGATTTCCGGCAAATAATGTAATTTATTTGTTGAATAGATTCATAACACTGCGCCCACCAGCTAATGTCAGCATCGGGCAGCTAGATCTGGTGAAGCAAGGCATTATAGTACTACAGGTAAGTTTTTATTTAGCAAGCTTTATACATTTTAACACGTACCTACACAAAATCATGTCTTCGATAGAGGCGGTGATATCACCCACCTTTCGTCAGTCCTAAGTAATACGAGGCCAATTGCCGTTTCCGAGCTCTTTTTTCTTTCTACCAGAGCCTCGTCTGTATATCAGCAGGTGCACCGCGTGCAGGTCAGGATAACTGGGGACTCAGAGATGTTAGGCACCTTATAACCCTATCGAGAGCATATCGGTAGTATGAGTGTCAGAAAATAAGTAATTTGTACTTACCTTCATGAACTTGTTTTGTGCGTGTGTTGAAACCTTGTTTTTCTGAAGCAACAATTCATTAAGTGACGTCATTCCAGGAGCGTGAGTTCTGCGAAGGTGCTTCTACCCTCTGCAGAGCTCTCCGTGATAACAGTCTCCAAGGTGTAGTAGCGCAAACCCATGCATCTTCCCCGAGATGTTCTGCGTATCTAGCGGCACAGCTCCGAGACTTAGCTGCTGTATTGAAAGCGAAGTCACCGGCGGCTCCTACCACACCTACACTTGGCAAACTTGTTGTATTTGGAGCTGGGGACAAGTTAGTATTGCCCTTCAAATCATATGGGCTTACGCATTCTTTAAATTAATAAGTTCGGGAGATACGCCCTACGAGGCTACGACTCCGTAGCAGTCAACCTTCGTAGCTGAACCAAAGTTTCTTGTAGCATAAATTATACAAACGCCAAGAACAGAAGAGGTTTGAGCTACGAGACGTCTTTATCCGAAGTACTTAGCAACATACAATTCACACTAGAATCAGTGCTATAATAGGGTTCAATCTCAAAACCCCCTCAAGGCAGTATCAGAAAGTCCTTAAATTGCATTGCACTCAAATTACTTCTAGAGTCGAAAGTTACATCGGTGCACTTCGTGAACTCGGCGTGGAAGCATCCGAAGCGCCTCAGTCTGGTGCCCCGGTGCTGATCCTCAGCGAGCCGGTGTACTGCGAGACGCCGACTGTCGTGAGCGCACTGGACGGGGTTGTGGCTGTGCTGGCTACCCCACCTAACTCGTATTCTGCTGTAACTGACCCGATAGATCTGGTGTGTGGGAGTGGAGGAGATCTTACTATGTTGGAGGTAATATTATGGAATAATTTTAGCATAATACTAATATAACACGTAGGTAAGCTTTCATGGTCACTATTGTGTGTGTGATACTCAAATCGTAGCTCTCTACGATGCCGAAATTAGTCTCTTTCCAATCTTCTATGTGCAATATTCATCGCCAGCTAATTTAGGTGGCTATTCTTTATTAGCTCGCTGGCCAGCACGTAGGCTCACACACACAACGCGCAGACTCAGCTCAATTTAAATTATTGTTGTTGAAAAAGTAGTCTTAAAATTGGTATAAATATTAACAAAGAAAACTTAAAAGTTCTTGATGTTGGTACCTACAGATTCTTACCGAGACGGAAGTGGATGTGAAAAGCAAGAATCGCGTTCAAATGATATTGGAAGAACAGAAGAAAACCTTGAAGACACTCATGTCCAAACCTCAGGTAAAATCATTTTCTTATCGCGGAAATAGATTATTGTTGAATGTCACGCGTTATAAACGCTAGTTAGGTATTAATTCTTAGAAAGCACAGTTCATTTATCGAGAAAAGACTAACCATTAAGCTACGACTGCTTCGGTGGCGTGGTCGGTAGTGCATCCGCTTTCGACGCCGGAGTCTCGGGTTCGATTCCCGGTCGGGACAAACTTTGTGTGAAGACAGATACGTTTGTACTGAAGTCTGGATGTTTCCTATGTATAATATGTATGTATTTACAAAAAAAAATGTATTTAAGTATTATATCAGTTTATCTAGTACTCATATCACAAGCTCTGCTTTTTTGAGACTAGATGGCGTAGTGTGAAGTGTCCTAACGAATTAAAAAAAAAAATTGGTTTGAAGCATAATTTTAAAAACGTTACATAACTGTTACTGATAAAAGTTTAGAAGAAAACACACACACACACACACATATCACGCCTATATCCCGAAGGTGTAGGCAGAGGTCCATTACACACCCACAATTTGCCATTATTTTTAGTCCCACGTAATAGGGGGCAAACCTATTGCCGTCACCGGGCACATTTATAATGGGTTATGTCCAAAATGGCCGAATGAATTTATTTAAAAGTAGCAGCTATAATGTAATTTTGAAAAAAAAAATTGAAATCCGTTGTCTTGCGATTAAATGTTAATATGAAAGGCAACAAAATCTTACGTGCCAGCCGCTATGGGACAGCCAATTAATTTAGAAGATACATAATAATCAAATAAATAAATATTTTTGGACATTGTCATCTAGCCCAAATTAAGCTAATATAAGCTTGTGTTATGGTATCTAGACGACTGATAAACATACTTAGGTATATATTTCTAAATACATATACATATTATACATAGAAAACACCCAAACTCCGAAACAAACATTCGTGGATCACACAAATAATTTGATTCGACCCGGAATCGAACCTGGGACCTCTGGGCCGGCAGTACCACTGCGCCACCGAGGCAGTCTAAACTCATTCAGGTCATTGACATTGAGGAACAAATATGTCAAACAATCTGTCACTGCAAGGTGGGTTGGGTTGGCGGGCCATGTGCTCATTTTGCTTGGTTGTTTTTGGTGACAATGACCTTTTATATCAATCTATTTGGGATCAGGTGTAGTACAGACAGATGCCCGATCCTGTACAAAGAAATGAAATTTGAGGGTGTCTGGTTTGCAATGTTGTGTTTGATCCATTACTAAATGTGAGACAGATAGTTGCTTTATTAAGGCATAAAGTTACTTTTTTTTTTAATCCGCGGCATAAAGTAACTGGGTAAAAGTAGGCGTTAAATATTATCGTCTGTTCATGTAAACATTTATGAAATACAATCCATGACAGATTCAACTAATACTGTACGAAACTCATTCGGCATTGGAGGCAGAGAATCAGGCGCAAGTGACGCGAGCGGTCGCCGAAGCTAACAGGTTAGCGAGGGAGAGACACATGTGGCTCAAGAAGAAATATAGAGTGCAGGTACCTAACTCATTTCTAGAATAGATAATCATCTATACATACCACTTAGTGGTTCTGTGAACCGTATACTTCGGGAGCGGCTTTGTTTAGAATTATTTAATTTTCTTTATTACTCTTTCATTTGTCATCCAATCCAAAAAATATCATTCAAATGTTATTTATTGTAAGCAAGGAGTGTGTGTGTAAAGTTTCATGCAAATCGGTTGATAAATACGAAAAATTGCCAGTCAGTAAATTTATTGTTTTATTTGCCTATTACAGATAGGTTTAAGTGTCAAATTCGACTCACTAGGTTAGGTTAGGTTAGAACTGCGACCACCTACTGCCAGAAACGACTTGCATTAATAGAAAAAAGAGATTGTTTTTAGTAGGTTACCCGGAACTGAACTATTTAGATTAGGTTAATTAATTTCTTCTTTAAACAAAATGGGTAGGTTAGGTTAGGTTAAAACTGTGACCACCTACGCACGAGCCGAGCGAGCGAAGCGAGCGGTGCCGCGGCAGCGGCCGGCGAGTGCCAGAAACGACTTGCATTAATAGAAAAAAGAGATTTGTCCCAGGTGAAAGTGACAACTGTGTAATATGACATTTTCATATAAAAAAATCTTGATTTTAAAAATCTGGATATTGTTTTTCTGGATATCATTTAAGTGTATTTCAAAAATTTGTGTTTTAAAAATTGGGCTTTCGTGCATATGGATTACGGTCATCTGGATTTTTTGCATTTAGATTTCGTGTGTCTGGAACCCATTCGTCTGGATTCTAAAACGTCGTACAAATGAATAAATGGGCAAATGAAATTCGGAGTTGCGATTATATGGCAAACAAAACTTCGGAATTTTTAAAAACGGGAATATGAAAAATGTCCAAACGTTTTCGGGATTATGATATTCGGAATATTAAAATTCGGGATTAAGATAGGTAACCTAAAAAACGTATCACGTCATGTTACACATAAGTATTATGGGTTTTTGTCTATACTATAGCTAGGTACTATGATTATTATTGTAGGTATTAGTTCTCCAGTTCTCACAGCACAAGCTCTAGGTGATCTAGGTGCTCTAGGTGCTCTAGACTAGTGGTTCTGTGAACCGTAGACTTCGGGAGCTTTGTTTAGAAGACTTATTTTTCAATTTTCTTTATTACTCTTTCATTTTTCATCCAATCCAAAAATATCATTCACATGTTATTCATTGTAAGCAAGGAGTTTGTGTGTAAAGTTTCATGAAAATCGGTTGATAAATACGGCCGCAAACATGATCTGACAGAACCCGTAGATCTAGAGATGTAGAGGTACAGACGAAAGAAATTCTCCCCAGTCTGCAAGTTGAATCGGAGACTTCGGTCGCTTCGCTCCCTCAGTCAATAATGTTTTTAATGTCTCTCTAATCAGCTAATCACAGATGTTTTTGTTTCACAGAGTCCTAAAAAACAACACACAGTGATAATCGAAAGCGATTTATTAACGAATGGATCTGACACATCTTTTGACACGTTTAAGTCGAATTATGACAAAGACGAACATATTGAGGACGTTTCGGTATGTGAATCTCAGTCGACGGTTAAAACAATTTCGACGATTCACACTGATTCGAGGAAACGAAGCTCAAGACCCATTTCTCGAACAAGTACAGCCTGCACTAAATTGACCAGCCCCGATAGAAATAGCAAACGAACTGACAGTTTAGATAGACAATCTCGCCCGGGAACTACAAAGGCGAGACCAATTCCAGTATTGCGTACCGATGTGATGCCTCGAGACCCTGACCTAGACAATCCTAATATTTATGTAAGTACGCAATAATCTATACTAAGTAATATAAGTTATGTTCGCCACCGACTCGTCTACGCCCAAGATCATCTACCACTATGATCGGGGTCTGAGGATGGCGGGATACCGGACCTCCGGGGCCTCAGTCCCACAGTACGCAACCAGATTCACTCACTGACGCGGGATAAAACCCTACCCCAACGACGCGGGATTATCATCCCAACCAAACCCCCGAAGAGGCCACAGACAGGTGGTCAAAGTCCGCCGGGCGCCACTGGAAATGCCTTCTGCGTGCTTACCAGAGAAGCCCGGCAACGGACGTGAGAGGCCGCGGAATTTAAAAAAAAGTATGTATATTTTTTTTTAGTTTTTTTGTTTAGTTGAAGCTGATCTCAGGAACCAAGTATCTTTCTGGTTCCTGAGTTCAAATTGAATTCCAAACAAAAAGTTGCGATAGTTGCTTTATAGATTTGAAGTAGAGTTATACATGAGCCGTGATTGGTTACAGGTCCCAGATTGTGATCTGTTCGAAATTACGACGTTACCAAACTTAGGAAACGGTTTAGATATAAACTACATATTAGACAGAGATGGTTGCTACCTTGGTCTCATTCAAAGAAAGGTGAGTACCATTACATTTTATATTTTATGTGGTTTACTATATTACATCAAGAAACGAAGAATAGGTACCTACTTACTCTTTAGAGCAGCCAATTAATTACGTACCTACTAATGAACATTTCCTTTTAACTTGTTACACTTGAGATTCATGAACCGCGACTGTAACGCAAGTAGAGCTGATTGCACAATGATAGGTTGACTGCAGGAGATCACTCGACTGGATGCCAAATATATGATCCGTGTAGCAGAGGAGCGCGGGCTGTTCGGTCAGAGCGCGACGGCGCCGCCGCCACATCGACGCAAGAAGGACGAACCCGTAACATTGTCTCCTAAGCGACGGAGACGAAAGCCAAGTTTTGAGGTAAGTGTAGGGTATAAGGTGTTCCAGCTGGCGCCGGTCCTTACCAGGCACGGTTGCTTTGGTAAGTACCTGTGTCAGGTCGCAAGGACGACCTTCGGTGTCTTAGGCGACCCTCGTTCGTCTGCCACCACAGTGACTGCGTCAAGGACGCGGTGCAGTCATGCATCTGTTCGAATTCTCCCTGGCACCCATCATCCGTTCCATGGTGGCCAGTTTGCCAGTGAGACCACCGTATTTTCTTTCACCGTCGTATGAATCGCACCCAAGACTTCCAGCCTCAATGATCGGGGCCTGGGAGATAAGCACCTGTTCTTTAGTTAGTTATTCTGAGGGTTACACATTATTGCAAATTTCCGTCACAACGCGAATAACTTGTACGTATTAGAACGATAGTCCACGACGACGGTCTCTTTGTATAAATAGTTATTGTTCATGGAACAATAACTATTTATACAAAGAGACCGTCGCACTTAGAGACAAAGTTTGTAATACACTGTCCTTTTATGACACGATATCGAATTGCGCGCGCGGCGCTCTGGTCTAAGCGGCAGGGTTGCCATATAATAGGGATTGAGTATTCGATTAAAACACTAGCTTGGATGAAACAATACTGCTTTATTTAATAATCTGCATTTAATACGAGTATTATATTGGTTACATACATAATGTTACACGTTACATATACGTGCCCTCACGCATCACAACAACACAAAAATCACGTCTTTATTTGCGAAGAGGTAGACAGAGTAGGTAGGTAAGTTTAGGTAATTTTCCAGAGGCTCTTCCATCTGTTAGAAGATACACCGCTTGTAGGTACGGATGACTTGGGTCCTGGAGATGTTGATAGGGCGCTTTAGCATCCTTATACAGTCTGTATGTATGCAGGTGGAGCGTGTGGCGGCCCCCACATACGCGTCGCTGTCCCGATCGACGCGGCGCGGCTCGGCACCGGGCTGGCTGGAGCCGAGTCCCGCGCACGCGCTCCTCGCCCCGCCGCCGCACGTGTGCGAGCGACACGCGCGGCGACACGCCGCAGCCGCCGCCATCACCGCCGCATATTGCAACTGCGATGCTAGGCACAAGTACGTTCGTTCATATATCTACATTTTTATCTCCACCAATGAATGCCTACCCCCCTTTCTTAAATTCTATTCTTTCTACTTTTAAGTCCAAGTAAGTAGAGATAAGTGCGCTCGTTCGCAAGAATTTAACTGGTGGATTCCGTCAAGTTAGAGTCCGTAAGTCTATTGTCTTTGCGTGGACGTTCGCTAATTGTGAACAGACTTAGTAAAAAAGTAATTCATCCACCGAGCCTTTTCCCAACGCAATTGGGGCCGCCTTTCCAGTAGCTGCGATTTGGCTTAACTTTATATTTCACGTGAAGCGATGGGAACCTTTAGAAGTTGATGATATTTATATTTATTTACGATGTAATTTTAAAATATAATTTTAATGTAATTTTTTACGATGTAATTTTAAAACCGGACCATAGTTTTTAGACTTGGAGCCTTTGACTGACAGACATACCTCACGTTATAAAGGCTGGAAATTTCTCAGAACATGTTCCCAACACAGGTGAGAACGGTCAGTGAGTATGAAGTGTCGGTTGTGGTTACTTGCGGATATATCAGCTAGCAAAGATGGATAAAAATTGCACCCCACAGACGTCATTTTAAAAAGCTTAGTTTTTTGATATTTTCTTCGGAATAACAATAGAAATCATGCCACCAAATCCTAGACTCCTGGCACGGTTGCAACCTCCTGCCAGACCAACATGACCCTAGGACTTCCAGACATAAGTCGTGATTTCTCAGAACATGATTGTGCCCAACACAGGTCACGATCAGTGAGTATGAAGTGTCGGTTGTGGTTACTTCCGGAGATATCAGCTAGCAAAGATGATTGTGCCCAACACAGGTCACGATCAGTGAGTATAGAGTGTCAGTTGTGGTTACTTCCGGAAATATCAGATCCATCTTTGCCAAAAGATGGATATAATGGTACCTACCTTCTCAATTTATAAAGCTAAATTTTTTAATATTTTTTTTTATATTTAAATCATAAAGTATATTTACCTACCTACGTTATGGCAGATATAAAAGCTGAGTTTTAAGGTGCGTCCAAATATTGCGCGGCAAGAGCGCGGCAGCAACACGCGGCATGGCCAGGACACAATTCTGCCGCGCTCTAGTTAGGACAATCCAACGAATGTTTACGCGGCAATATGCGAGACACGCCGCAGCTGTTAGGGCTATTTCGTCCCAAAGGTCTTCGCGTTTATTTTTATTAAAATATTCTTTATGTTGAGGATTCCACAACTCCTCAAAATGAAATGAGCCATATAATTCAATTAGTCTAATTGAAGTCACCTGATAAGGAGCTCCGCTCGCTTCGCTCAATAAAATAAAGAAAAAAAAAGGTGAACTACTACTCCATCCTATGGCTTCATGGTCTTTAAAGTAGCCTCCTCCAACTGAAAGTTTCTTAAAAATACGTTTATAAAATAAATTATGGCTCCAGGTCAGGGGTCAGGGTCTCTACCAGTCCGCACGGGTGAATGTCTGCAAAATTACCGATACTAGCCTACCAGCGTTTCTGTCGTCGGAAGAATTAACACGTTCCCTGCGGCATTAATATATCTGTACTTTCCATTACTGCGTTACGAGGCGTTTTGAACCTTGTCCTACCAGACATTGTGTGGCGATACGAGGCTTATTAAACTCCACCGCCCGTAGGAAACTAAAATCCCATTTTTGGCGCCAAATAAGACAAATGTACGGTTTTCCGTTTCGATTATCATTAACAATGAGTTGATTAACCTAATAAATTAACCTATAAAGCTGCCACCGTCCGTGGTTAGTTTTTATAGTTTAGATTCTCTAGTTAGAATAAAATGTGGGATCGAATGAACCTCGTACCGCACTGAAAAAGAGCAGATTTTCATAAAGTTTAGTGATGGGAAAAATTATCGATTTCATTTAGTTGTAGATATTTATTTATTTATCAAATATTTTTTATTGTTATTAATTAATCACTACATAGTAAAAAACAGTCGCTTCCGCTGTCTTTCTGTCCCTATGTATCTTATATATAGCTTAGACCTTTAAAACTACGCAACGGATTTTGATGTGGTTTTTTTAATAGATAGAGTGATTCAACAGGAAGTTTTATATGTAAAATACATGTATAATATATTAGAGTAACATCGATATTTTTAGAGGTTTCTAATGTAATGTCCTAAATAAATACATTTTTTTTGCGTTTTCATTGCAAACGCTGACGAAACCCTACGAGACAGATCAAAATAACGTACTACAGTATTGTACACCATAGAAAGTCTACAAAAAAGACCGCGATAGCATATGTCTATATCTTAAGGATAAATCACAGTGACCATTTTTATCTTTTATAAATGACTAAAAAATAATGTGTCATTTGCCGAGCTATTTTTACAATGCAGTATTATTCCTTATCTAATTGAATACTTTACATACGTTGTGCATTTAATGTAGACCAAAATTGCCATTCAAACCATATAATTTGGACGAATGACTTAAGAGGATCGTGATGAAAAAAAAATACGAGCGCGGCGACGCAGCCGGGAGGTGGCCAATGATGGCAGTGAACACACAGCGATTTTAAGCAATACAGTATAAATCCTTATCCAATTAAGTACCTTAAATACATGTTGCATTTAATATAGATCAATATGGCCCTTCACAGCTTGTAATTTAAATGAATATTTTGGCTAGATATAGAGCTGAAAGAGTAAGAGAATATCAGTTGGTCGTGAGGCTCGCCGCAGCCAGGATCGGGAAAGACATAGCGTTCGGAGAGCCAGAGAATCGTCTGCTGAGCTTGAGGCTCGCCTCAGTCAGGATAGGGGTAGGCATCGATTACAGAGAGCCAGAGAATCACCTGCAGAGCTTGAGGCTCGCCTTAGCCACGATAGAAATAGACATCAAATACAGAGAGCCAGAACTAATTCGTGGGTAAATAAAGAAAATTCTGCCATGAATTACGATCCATCGATTCTTTACAAGGACGATCGTATAGTATCAATAGGTAGCATGTCAGTAGTGTGTGAACATTGTTTGGCATTGGAATTCAAAGACGAATCTAATTCCACAATTCTACAATCAGATATCGACATATTCTGCAGCAATATTATTATCTTGTCGCGTGCGCAGATTCGAATGCGTTGCACAACACTGGCCGCGTGAAGCTAGCGCTAGGTGCGGTACGAGGCGCGAGGGGATACGAGGTGTTTCCAACCTTGTTCAGCACTATATTGAAATTATATTTATTCAGTGCGGCACGAGGTGTAAAAACCCTCGCATAAAACTAGGTATACCAAGGAACTCGGAATCAATAGTACATCTCAGATATATAGTTATCACTTTCCTACACTGAACCAAATAGAAATTACGCCTCCCGCACGACAGAGAAGTTTAATTTTTTCCTTACCGCACTAGAGGGAAGACACGTTCATGGTGTTTTAGACCTCGTATCGCACTGAACGTGTTAAACAGGACAATTCTAACAACACACTGGTTGATTCTGAGGTAAGTCCTGAGGTAGTCCTAAGTCCATCCTGGTGGTAAGTCGTGACCACGTCTAGCGATTGTGGGCCACTCTCACAGCACACAATACTATCGAGAGTGGCCCTCAACTTGACGACCTACTGATGTGCCTCTTCACGCTCCGCTTAAAGAACTCAAGATTATTGGGAGGAAACACGTGCACAGACAGGGCGTTCCAGGCCACTATCGTTCGGCAGAGAAACGACCGTTTAAAACGTTCGGTTCTCGCGAACATGCTATCCACTGTGTGGGAGTGGCATCTCTGCCCGGCACGCGTTGTTCGGGATCGGAAGGAAGAGGGTGGGATCAGATTGAAGAGCTCTTCAGAACACTCACAGTGGTAAATACGGTAGAATGCGGCCAATGAAGCTATTGTTCGGCGCTGAGCTAGCGGCTCAAAGCTTCCCGTTACCTCCGGACAATCTATAATACGGATAGCCCGTCGCTGCATAGTGTCGAGAGCGTCCAGCAGATACTTCGCGGAGCCGTCCCAGAGGTGAGAGCAGTATTCGACGCAGGGTCTAATCTGCGTCTTGTACAGCAGACACCTCTGGTCCGGTGTAAAGAATCGCTTTACCTTATTCAGTATTCCTAGTTTCCGCGAAGCTAGCCCTAAACATCTTTCGATGTAGTTTTTATTATTGAGCTCTTGACGAACGACTATGTCAAGGATGTCAAGGTTGTCCTTCATTGGTAATAATGTATTCTGAAAGGTAGGGGAAGGAAAGGGAATTTCTTCGCTGTAAATGCACACGCCTGTGTTTTGCGGGCATTGAACTCGACCAGGTTCTCGGTACCCCATTGAGAGATACATTCGAGGTTCCCTTTCTTGGGGATTGGTTGTACGTTCTGCGAGGTCCGCGAGCATATCCGCTTTCTCTTGGGCTTTGTGAGCCAGTGTTCCATCTGGGTAACGCAGCGGTGGCAGCGAATGCTGCCAAAGTTAGATTGCACGGTTTTGGCCAGTTGCCAGTATCCACGGCTGCCCGTGGGATGGGAAGTTAGCTCCTGACTAAGCCGCGCGACGCGCTTGGCATCCGCTCTCTTAAAGGCCCTCTTGCTGGATTTTGTGGCCCGGTTGTACGCTGCTTTGAGGTGGCCCACGTTTGGATCGCGCACAGCCCGGGCCCTGATCCAGGTGCGATATGCTACTGCTTTTGCTACTGTTTTTGTCGAACAGCTTTGGCACAATCTTGCCTGAACCAGGGACGGGCTCTGCGGATACTGGCGACATCAGTGAACGGGATGTAATATTCCATCCCAAAACTGATCTCGCCAGCAATCGCAGATGCGCTATCCGAAGGAGCCTTTCCTACAAAGCAGCGCTGGCTCCAGGGGACGGACGCATAATAATCGCGTAGACCGTCCCAATCCGCTGACGAGTAGTGCCATTGACGTCGTGACGTTTGTACAGCACGTGCAGGAGGTGACACCTTCATGCCAGCGTGAACAACACAGTGGTCGGAACTACCCAATGGGGCTCCTACCGAAACACTGTACTGGGCTGGGCGACTCGTCAGCAGTAGATCCAGCAGAGCGGGCGCGTGATCTGACCTGTCTGGTATCCGGGTGATCCCGCATACCATCTGGGTCAGACCGTGCGAGAGAGCTAACGCATGGGCGGCCCTACCTGCATGATCAGTCCTGAGGGACCCCAGCCATTCAATGTGATGGCCATTGAAGTCCCCCAGAAATACTAGGTCAGCGTTCGGGAACCGCACCTGCGCTTCATTAGCCGTCTCGCTGAGGTACTGGAAGAGCTTTGTTGTCTCAGAATCCCCTGTGTGGGAACGGTAGACGCACACGTAGATCTGGCTCGTAGAGCCATGGTCTACGTGCAGCCAAACGACGGAGTTGGAGGGGTTCTCTAGGCAGTGCAACCGGCGGCAGCAAACATCCGCCCTAACGAACACGCACACCTCTAGAAATTGTTCCTCGATGACATAGCTGGGGTAACACAAGTAAGACGTGTCGTCAGGGCGGCGTATTTGTGTCTCCGTGAGGAACATCACAGCGGGCCGTGCCGTCTCAAGGTGATGGTGGACGGCATCGAGGTTCGCATGGAGTCCACGGATGTTAGTGAACTCCACCTCGAAAAGTTGTGAGGTTTCCTGGGGCCGCTGTGAAACGTTTACTTTTTTTTTGTTGCACTGCCATTGTAGATTTGAAGAAGAAGACGCGTGAAGACAGGGCGACATTTGGTGCAGCAGTAAGTGACAAAGCGCAGGGGCTGGCTTTGTCTAGAACCGTGTAGTTAGGTCGGAGCCGACTCGCCGGACGGAAGGGCTCCCAAACCCCCCTGATGCAAGGCTGCCGCTACCCCACTCCGGTTACCACCCGGAGCGGCGATCCCACATTAGGATTATGCGCAACATGTGGGGCAGCCTCCTGGGGTGGTTGGTCCCAGGCGGGCCCCGTGACTGTGTTGCGGGCGGCCGCGGCAACGCCATTGCTAAGGGTCTCCCTAGCCGGCGAATCGACCCACACCACCCACACTAGACTCTGTTTCGCCCCCACTGGTCCCATACCTGCTGCACCATACATCGTCCCGGGCCCGGCGGTGCAGCTGCTGAACCCCTAACGCAACCCAGCCTGGGCTGGGTTACTTGGGGGGCTTTAGCACAGCTGCACGGTGGTACCCACGTAGGGGCCGAAGCCACTCCATAGGTACCTTAAATTAACTAGGCTCGTCCGTTGATCAGCAGGTGCGCCACTAGCAGGTGAGGTCGCTGGAGTCCTAAAGATGTTGGTAGAGCCCCTTTGCACCCACTTGAATTGTATTGTTTTATTATGTATATTGTATAATTCATATAGTACATAAATTAGAAGGAATTATGAATACTAATTAATCAATAATGACGTATAGCAATTCGACATACTTAATAATTTACCGGTAGTTTGTGTCATAATCCGGAATTTTTGTGTCACTGTCTAAAATTATTTTTTTATTGGATTTCTTAATCAACTGCAATAGACTACAACTCTATCCCCAACTCACTCACTCGTGCTTGAATCATCTCGCACCTGCAGCAGACTGCATTACATGCTCAGACTGCAGACGAAAGCTCTTCCAGTACTTCAGCGAGACGGCTAATGAAGCGCAGGTGCGGTTCCCGAACGCTGACCTAGTATTTCCGGGGGACTTCAATGGCCATCACATTGAATGGCTGGGGTCCCTCAAGTCTGACCCAGATGGTATGCGGGATCACCCGAATACCAGACAGGTCAGATCACGCGCCCGCTCTGCTGGATTTACTGCTGACGAGTCGCCCAGCCCAGTACAGTGTGTCGGTAGGAGCCCCATTGGGTAGTTCCGACTACTGTGTTGTTCACGCTGGCATGAAGGTATCACCTCCTGCACGTGCTGTACAAACGTCACGACGACTATGGCACTACTCGTCAGCGGATTGGGACGGTCTACGCGATTATTATGCGTCCGTCCCCTGGAGCCAGCGCTGCATTGTAGGAAAGGCTCCCTCAGATAGCGCTTCTGCGATTGCTGGCGAGATCAGTTTAGGAATGGAATATTACATCCCTTTCACTGATATCGCCAGTATCCGCAGAGCCCGTCCCTAGTTCGGGCGAGATTGTGCCAAAGCTGTTCGACAAAAACAATCGGCATATCGCGCCTGGATCAGGGCCTGGACTGTGCGCGACCCAAACGTGGGCCACCTCAAAGCAGCGTACAACCGGCCACAAAAGCTGGATTTTGTGGCCCGGTTGTACGCTTAAGAGGGCCTTTAAGAGAGCGGATGCCCAGCGCATCGCGCGCCTTGGTCAGGAGCTCACTTCCCATCCCACGGGCAGCCGTGGATACTGGCAACTGGCCAAAGCCGTGCAATCCAACTTCTGTCAGCCCTCGCTGCCACCGCTGCGTTACCCAGATGGAACACTGGCTCACAAAGCCCAAGAGAAAGCGGATATGCTCGCAGACCTCTTTGCGGCTAATTCCCGTGTCGACGACCGTGACCTGCAGCCCCCCCGCCATCGCCAACTGTGGCCACACTATGCCTGACATTGTACTCAGGCAATGCGATGTACGGGCAGTGCTGCGATCACTCGATACGCGGAAAGCCAGTGGCCCTGACGGCATTCCGGCGGTGGTACTACGGAAATGCGCAGCTGAGTTGTTTTCTGTACTAACTCGTCTGTACCGCCTATCTTACTCCACAGGAATCGTGCCGGAGGTCTGGAAGGAGGCGAACGTACAACCGATCCCCAAGAAAGGGGATCGGTCTGATCCAGGCAACTATCGACCCATAGTTGTCACCTCAGTCATCTGCAAGATGTTTAAGCTCATCATCAACAAGCAG
>OY748288.1:17567465-17803292 GCA_963556515.1 Nudaria mundana | reverse complement strand
GGTCGAGTTCAATGCCCGCAAAACACAGGCGTGTGCATTTACAGTGAAGAAATCCCCTTTCCTTCCCCTACCCTCTCTTCAGAATGTATTATTACCAATGAAGGACAACCTTGACATCCTTGCATAGACGTTCGTCGAGAGCTCAATAATAAAACTACATCGAAAGATGTATAGGGCTAGCTTCGCGGAAACTAGGAATACCGAATAAGGTAAAGAGGGTCCGGAGGTAACGGGAAGCCTTGAGCCGCTAGCTCAGCGCCGAACAATAGCTTCCTTGGCCGTATTCTACCGTATTTACCACGGCGAGTGTTCTGAAGAGCTCTTCAATCTGATCCCCACCCTCTTCCTTCCGATCCCGAACAACGCGTGCCGGGCAGAGATGCCACTCCCACACAGTGAATAGCATTTTCGCGAGAACCGAGCGTTTTAAACGTTCGTTTTTCTGCCGAACGATAGTGGCCTGGAACGCCCTACCTGTGCACGTGTTTCGTCCTACATATAATCCTGGGTTCTTTAAGCGGAGCGTGAAGAGGCACATCAGTAGGTCGTCAAGTTGAGGGCCACTCTCTATAGTATTGTGTGCTCTGAGAGTGGCCCACAATCGCTAGACGTGTCGTCACGACTTACCACCAGGCGGACGGCGTCAATTTGGCGAACCAAATATAAAAAAAAAAACACACATATCACGCCTATATCACAGTTAGCCAGTATTTTTAATCCCACGTAATAGGGGGCAAGCCTATTGCCGTCACCGAGCACACATATAATGGGTTATGTCCAAAATGGCCGAATGAATTTAATAAAAAGTAGCATCAATATTGTAATTTTGAACAAAAATTGAAACCCGTTGGCTTGCGATGAAATGTTGATGAAAGGCAACAAAGACTTACGTGTCAGCCGCTATGGTACAGCTAGTTAAACTCCCTGGGCGTCTTGGACTTAACCTTGGTATGTAACACCTGTCCTGGGTTTTAGAATTACAGAGTAACTATGGATTGTCTATAATGCCTGGTCCTACCTGAAAAATTTTCAGCAAATGACGACTTATGTCTGGCAGTCCCAGGGCCATGGCGGTCTGGCAGGAGGTTGAAACCGGGCCAGGGGTAACTAATTATCGCACATGTTTCAAACTTCACACAATTAACAGGTCTGAACTGAACTAAATAATGTGGGTAGATTTGATTTTTAGTACTAAATGGATCAGTGTTAGGCCGACTACTTTTCAATCCACCCTCGTAGAACTATGCAACAAATTTTGCCGATGACTTTCTCCTCTCACTTGTCATTTGTCATGGTACGTTCATTGAATCCGTTTAGCATTATTCCATATTCTAGAGTAAAACAGCAAGTTCGCCGCCCCCAACCAGTAATCGGCCTATGCGCCCTCTGCCCGCACTTCGAGTGAGCGAAAAGAGGGAAATTATAGATTTTTTTTTATATATTTGGTTCGCCAAATTGACGCCGCCCGCCTGGTGGTAAGTCGTGACGACATCTAGCGATTGTGGGCCACTCTCACAGCACGTAATACTATAGAGAGTGGCCCTCAACTTGACGACCTACTGATGTGCCTCTTCAGGCTCCGCTTAAAAAACCCAGGATTATATGTGGGAGGAAACACGTGCACAGGCAGGGCGTTCCAGGCCACTATCGTTCGGCAGAGAAACGAACGTTTAAAACGTTCGGTTCTCGCGAACATGCTATCCACTGTGTGGGAGTGGCATCTCTGCCCGGCACGAGTCGTTCGGGATCGGAAGGAAGAGGGTGGGATCAGATTGAAGAGCTCTTCAGAACACTCGCCGTGGTAAATACGGTAGAATGCGTGCAAGGAAGCTATTGTTCGGCGCTGAACTAGCGGCTCAAGGCTTCCCGTTACCTCCGGACAATCTATAATACGGATAGCCCGGCGCTGCATAGCGTCGAGAGCGTCCAGCAGATACTTCGCGGAACCGTCCCAGAGGTGAGAGCAGTATTAGACGCAGGGTCTAATCTGCGTCTTGTACAGCAGACACCTCTGGTCCGGTGTAAAGAATCTCTTTACCTTATTCAGTATTCCTAGTTTCCGCGAAGCTAGCCCTATACATCTTTCGATGTAGTTTTTATTATTGAGCTCTCGACGAACGTCTATGCCAAGGATATCAAGGTTGTCCTTCTTTGGTAATAATGCATTCTGAAGAGAGGGTAGGGGAAGGAAAGGGGATTTCTTCGCAGTAAATGCACACGCCTGTGTTTTGCGGGCATTGAACTCGACCAGGTTCTCGGTACCCCATTGAGAGATACTGTCGAGGTTACGGTCGAGATCAGCCACGAGTCGTCGTCTCTCCTCCTCAATCTCAGATCGCCCCGCCGTTGGACGAACCGAGTAACTCCCGTGCAGTGTGCTGTCATCTGCATAGTAATGAATGTTCCCGAGGGATAGCATATCATTGATATGCAGAAGAAAGAGAGTTGGTGACAGTACGGACCCCTGCAGCACCCCGGCATTCACCTGCAAGAAGCGAGAAGCCTGGCCATCGCAGAGGACCCGCACTCGGCGCTCGTTTAAAAAGATGGCAATCCAGCTGCACAGTTGAGGAGGTAGACCATATGCCGGAAGCTTGGAAAGGAGCGAAGCATGCCAGACCCTATCGAAGGCTTTGGCGATGTCCAGGCTAATAGCCAAGGACTCGCCCTGCCTTTCCATAGCCCCACCCCAGACATGCGTTACGAATGCCAGAAGATCACCCGTTGATCGTTTTGGCCTGAAGCCGTATTGTCGATCATTGATTAGCGAGTGATCCTCTAGGTATTGCATGAGCTGCTTATTTATAAGGAGCTCAAGAACCTTGCAAATGACTGAGGTGACAGCTATGGGTCGATAGTTGCCTGGATCTGATCGATCCCCTTTCTTGGGGATCGGTTGTACGTTCGCCTCCTTCCAGGCCTACGGCACGAGCACTGAAGAGTATGGCACAGGCGGTACAGACGCGTTAATACTGGAGACAACTCAGCTGCACATTTTCGTAGCACCGCCGCCGGAATGCCGTTTCTTTCTTCCCACTATCAACCCACACATGCCAGTCCTACTATTGGTTGGAGGCTGCGAACTCCATGGTTTGTGTATAATTTCGCGATTTTAATTTGAGTATAGTAAATAATTTAGGCCCAAAGAATAAGTATCGCTATCCAACGTGGCAACACAGCCAGCATTCTGGGAACCTTCCCAGTCGGCAATGACGCGGAGGATTTTTTAAACGATATTTTGTAATGTAAATATTTTTAGTGTATAATTTTTTAGTGTACAATTAATTATTTTTAACTGTTTGTAAACGCAATAAAGATTATTTATTCTGTTGATTCACGTTTACTAATTGTGTAAGTAACATGCATTACCCCGCCTTATAAATCGTACATGATTGAGCTTCGATTAGCCGTAAAATGTATGTACCTAAAAATTAATTTAAGTGCAATTTTATCGAAATTGTTGAATTGTAAAAATAATCTAGGACATGACAAATGTGGAGGCAAGGGCGGCAAAAACTTTACAGCCTTGAAAATTTGTAAATCCGCCACTGGATATCTCCGGAAGTACCTGACCACAACCGACAATTTCCAGCCTTTATAACGTGAGGTATGTCTGTCAGTCAATATTAGGCTCTTGGTATATTTCGTTTTGCACAAACAAGTGTTTAGTGCAGAACCGCCTGGTGAGTTGTCACCGTAACACGCACACGTATTTAAGTACATGCGCTAACTAAATTCGAACCCATATTTGAAAAATGCATCAAAATCTAACTAGTAGTTTTGGAGAAAAATGGCAACATTGATTTTCACAAATATTGGGCGTTTGCACATTGCACGATAACGATATCTATCGTGACGATATACAAATAGTAAGTAGTAGCAGTAACATAACTTAATAAAGATTTAATTTACTATCACTTTAATGCAAACCTAATAATATTAATGTAGTACCTTTGAATATGAATAAAATCCTATTATTTGTATGTGCTACCTGCAATCGGTGCCAAGCCAAATGTTTGCGTACACTCGCTGTTCGTGACTTTGACCGTGATACTTATTTTTTTTTTGTAAATACATACATATCATATATTTACATTATTATATATCGCCTATTATTCATAGTACACCTAGTCAGTTCACCTGGGTGAACCACGAACATAAATTTTTGTTGGTGTACCACCTTAGTCCACCTGGTTGAACACATTTTGAATAAACCAAACTGAGCGAGATAAGAGTTGGCGAGTGCTCTTTTGTAGTTCTGTACTCCTAGTACTTTTGATGTTTGTGTATCTTATAATAGAGAGTTAAGGGACCCAAGCGGCTCTGGTAAGATATATCCATACTGCCCTACTAAGCGCATGATACATTTTTTTTGTCCCGATGAAAAATAAAGAAATGTGTGAACAGGTGCACCGAGTACAGATGAAAATGATTGTCCAGTATAAAAGACACAAACCTCAAATGTACCAGGAATACATAACAACATAAGAGCCTTCAAGATTAGAGAGACTGACCATAATATAAAGTCATAAAATAATAATATTTTAAAGGGTTATAACACCAAAACGGTGAAGTAATACCACGGGAATTTTTTTCTTCCCATAGTACTACTAGACTGCTTGGTAGTACTTACTATGGGAAGAAAAAAAATCACGTGGTACTACCAGTAGGACCACGGGCAACGAAGGTTAAAATCATCTCTTAACCGCTTATTTACCACCGTTCACCTGCTGAAGGTTTTTTTTTACAGCGGGCCACCTGTAATAACCAGAACCTCCTATTCTGTTATGATCGCCTGGTACTTTTTCAGAATAATGAGTTCAAACATTCAATCGGTTTTCACTGAATTTAAAAGAATTTAAAATCTTGAAGGCTCTTATGTTGTTATGTATTCCTGGTACATTTGAGGTGGACGGTGGAAATTTTATATTCCCACGTAACACCCAGGCGGTCACAGGTGGCCCGCTGTAAAAAAAAACTTTCCACGGTCCACCCAGGTGGTCTCAGCAGGTGAACGGTGGTAAATAGGCGCTCTTAACGCATTCACTGCCGGTGATTTTTCCTGTAAATGCGCCAGATGCCGCACTTTTCTGTTTGCCTATTTTCTCTAATGGGTAAACATAGTGACACGTAGATAGGAGACCAGAGTTTTCACAGGTGAACCACGAACCATATTATTTTTGAGATAATTTTTTATGTCCGTTTAGATTGAGGAGCCACATTTCGTATCTTAATGAAATTTATATAGGTATTTAGTAGTAAGTTTAAAAATTTTGTAGCCTCAATCCTCGATTTTGTAGTATAATACTTCAAAAGTTATAAGAACATAAAGGTGGCTCCTCAATCTAAATGTTTAGATTGAGGAGCCTTGTCATAACTAGGAAAATCATGGATGAATATTTACCAAAATTAGGTATGATTTAGTAGTATTCGAGAGTAGTTAGTAGACAAAATCTGAGTTTTGTAGTATTAAAATTAAAAAAGTTATCATACATTATATGTGGCTCCTCAGACCATTACTTACGAGTCGTCATTTTTCATAGAAGGAGTCGTACAATTAATGCGCAATTTCTTGGTAGTAAGTATTTTAGTTTTGTAGGATAAGATTCAGTAATTAATTATGAGTGGATTAGGAGATATGGCACATTTTAACTGGCTCCTCAATTGAGACGCTTAAAAAAATATATTTGCCTCTAATCTACTTATACTTGTAACGAAATTTGTAACAAACACATCAATATTTAGTATCAATTTATACTAAATGCCCGTTATAATTCTACCATAAAAAAGTACATATTTACGAACTTATTAGCTATTCTATAATTTCCCTACAAATTATTTCGTAGGGTGTCCATGAATATATTAGTCCAGAAATATTATTAATATTTATATATAAAAATAAGGCCAAGGGTGAGTCTATTAAAATTTAAACTTTCTAACTATCACGGTTCATGAGATACAGCCCAAGACAGACGGACGGACAGTGAAGTCTCAGTAATAGGGCGTTTGTGCATTAGACGGTATTTTTCGGTAGTATCGGTACGATACTAATAATCAACTCAAACGAGTGAGAAGGTTAACGGAAATAGGCAACTTTTTTATTATTATATTTCTGTATTTGAAAGCAATAAGTTCTTCTACTACTGTTAAGTATTTAGACAAGTATACTTAAATCACAAAAACGTAAATGTCATCGCCAGGACTCGAACCCGTGGCTTAACAAGGGGAATGCTCTGACCACTTAGCTAAAATCAGCAATACCAACTTCATCAAATCTTTAGATTTCTAGATCGAGCTATTTATTACCAGTACAACAATTTTGACATTAAAAAAGGGTTCCGTAATATTATTCAGAGTAACTCCGATACTGGGTTCAAAACAACCATAAAATCACCGTGTATTAGGAAATGTATTGCGATGATTTCAGTTCCTGTGATTAGATTCGATGGGCTTAGATGATATTTTATGATCATCCATACATAAATACAAACATACAAATTTAAAACTGACAGACTACTACGGTGGTGTGCTCGGTAGTGCATCCGCTCTCGACGCCGGAGTCTCGGGTTCGATTCCCGGTCGGGACCAACTTTGTATGATGACACACGTTTGTACCGAAGTCTGGGTGTTTCCTATGTATAATAACCGCTTATTTACCACCGTTCACCTCCTATGTATGTATTTACCAAAAAAATGTATACAAGTATTTATATCAGTTTATCTAGTACTCATATCACAAGCTCTGCTTAGTTCGAGGCTTGAAAGGTGTGAATTGTCCTAATATATTTATACTAGCAACCCTTAGCGCAAACTGCGCAAGTAATAATTTTTTTTTTTCCTTTTTGTCAAATTTCTAATCTTATCGCACCACTTGAGACCACGACCTTTCCAACGGTGTGCCACACTTGACTGTGCGACTCTTAGTTTAGGAGGAGAAGCGGCTTCACTGGCGTATTATATATATATAGATTTAAAAAATATAAATATTATAAAACGTTCTAATACGCAGTTATGTTCAGTTTCATGTACTACTTATCTAGTTTCATACGTTGAGGCTATTTTAGGTCCTAGTTGGACCTAAAATATAAGTAATTTCATGTACTTATAAAAATTTTATTCCTGTAATTTCGCGAGACAAAACTAAAGCACATATTTTTGTTTCACCCAGATGTGTTATTTAATGTTTATTTCTCTCACACGAATCAGTGTTATTTTTAGAAGTGTACAGGATGTGCGATACGCTACAGAATTTAGCTAGGTACCTCTCTGAACTGTAATTATACCTAATTGATTATAAAGCAACCAAAGTAGATGAAAATATATAGTCAGCTAATGTATAGCTATTATTTACATAATAGTACAGTATTGGAATTTAGAAAATTTAACGACAATTGTAGACGTCAATATTCACTACGTCTTCGAATTTTATATTATAAAGTTCTAGCCTTCGCGCGCACTCATTAAGCCGAAGATGATAAATGCCACCTGTATTGATACGCACTTTTAACACACTGCACTTTAACACACTGCACTATAATTAATTACTTTATGATACAGTTTTGGAGAAAATGTCATAGAAAATCTGTATCATAAATCAACTTTTTAGTTTTTTATATTAGGTACATGATTTTGAAATCATAATTCGTACTTTTTGACCTGAGATTAGATAAAATAAATTTCTAAAATCATTCATCCTGTTTTCATTCATATAACATGGTCACCCTTAATAGCAAATTCTTAAGGAATATCGAAAAGTAATTTGGCTTTTAAATACCAAGTGATACAATGTTGTTGTGTACATGTGTATTTAGTAGACATTTATACTAAATGTTAGTGTATCTAGTTTTTGATTCTGTTGTGATCTAAGGTAGGTACAGTCAATTATTCATTATGTAGAACGTCTAGATTGAGGAGCCAGTTAAAATGTGCCATATCTCCTAATCCACTCATAATTAATTACTGAATCTTATCCTACAAAACTAAAATACTTACTACTAAATGACCAAGAAATTGCGCATTAATTGTACGACTCCTTCTATGAAAAATGACGACTCGTAAGTAATGGTCTGAGGAGCCACATATAATGTATGATAACTTTTTTAATTTTAATACTACAAAACTCAGATTTTGTCTACTAACTACTCTCGAATACTACTAAATCATACCTAATTTTGGTAAATATTCATCCATGATTTTCCTAGTTATGACGAGGCTCCTCAATCTAAACATTTAGATTGAGGAGCCACCTTTATGTTCTTATAACTTTTGAAGTATTATACTAAAATCCCGGGAATTCCCATCCCACAAAAATTTCTATATTCCCCTACATGGTTTACGAAAAGCATAAAATATATAGACATAATTTACATTGACATAACTAAATGAAGCATAATGAAAATGATCATAAGGCATGATATTATTAAAAATAAATATTTTGGTATAATGCCCTTTGTCATAAATACTATTAACATAATAATAATGAAGCATAGTTTTATAAAGTATAATGTTAGAAACGCATAATGATATAAACACAATGTTCTTTAGAATAAAACTAAAATCACAACCATGAACCTAATGCTTATCGAGAACAGGTAAGATTTTCATTTTTACTGTCTACTTGTTTGATTATAATTCATACAAAAACAAACATGTTCGCGGCTCATGGGTGGTCGAGACATGCCTTGCATTGCTCAACAGACACACAAATGAAGGAATTTTGAACCGCATTGTTACTTGCGATGAAAAATGGATTCTGTTTGATAACCGCAAGCGCTCAGCAAGTTGGTTGGATCCTGGTTCAGCACCTAAACGAAAACTTACCCCTAGAAAAGTGATGGTCACTGTTTGGTAGTCTAGCGCCGCCGGTGTGATTCATCACAGCTTCTTACCAAACGGGGTGAGCATTACTGCAGATGTGTACTGAGAAGAACTGAACACAATTATGGAGAAGCTGACACATCTCCAACCAGCATTGGTCCATCGCTCGTCTTCGCTGCTCCTGCACGACAATGCGCGACCTCATACTGCACAGCAGACGGTCTCCAAGTTGCAAGAACTGGGGTTGGAAGCTCTCCGTCATCCGCCATACTCACCAGACCTTGCGCCTACAGACTACTACTTTTTCCAGAATTTGGATAACTTCTTGGCGGGAAAGAAATTCAATACCCGAGAGTCAGTACAAAATGCCTTTGAAGAATTTGTTGCCTCCCGTCCAGCTGATTTCTTTAAGAAGGGCATCAATAAACTGCCGCTGCGTTGGCAAAGATGCATTGTTTGCATGGGTGATTACTTCGATTAATACAAATAAAAAATATATGAAAAAAAAAACGTTTAATTTTTTTCAAACAAAACGGCTATTTCATAGGTTAAGAAAGACCTAATATGTAAAATATGAGTAGACGATACTAAATTGAGCGAGATAACATATGCGAACAGTGACGAATCATATAATAATAAATAATAAATATTAAATAAATATTTTTGGACATTCTCACACAACGTCATCTAGCCCAAATTAAGCTAATATAAGCTTGTGTTATGGGATCTAGACGACTGATAAACATACTTATATATTTCTAAATACATACATATTTTACATAGAAAATACCCAAACTCCGAAACAAACATTTGTGGACAAAGACCTTATAATACAATGGACATAGGATCTAGAACAAATCGCAAGAAAATAATGTCCCGAGTCGACCTATACATTATACATAGGTATACATAGATATAAACAAATGTCATATTAAAATTTAAACCTTGAATCAACGGAATAGTGTTCACTTTTGTTTGCACTAATTTATCGCATTACGTACAAGCCGTGCGCATTAACATGGCACCTGGCTCGAAAAGAACCCTCCTCCCTCTTCCCCGCGCGGGGCCCTGCTATCGTCCGGCGAGACCGGTAGGGTCAGAGCGTCATTCAGCGTCACACTCGCCGTTGCACATTTAGTTCCGTTTGAGTAATTTTGTAACTTTATTTGTTATTGGTTTTTATTAATTTTCTCTGCCACACTTTTGATAGCCTCCGTGGCGTGGCGTGGCAGTAGTGCACGCGACTGCCACGCAGGAGGCGCGGGTTTGATTCCCGCTCAACGCAAATATTTATATGCATGAAATATGTCTATTTGCAGTATTATATGATATATATTATATGATAGGATATTTCCGTGCCTCGGAGAGCACATTGTCGCGTCGGTCCCGGTTGCCTTACGAACATCTATGGTGGTCGTTACGGGTAGTTGGAGCCCTCAAAAGTTCAACATACGTACAGTCACGCCTTTATCCCCGGAGGGTTAGGCACAGGTGAATTACTATACTACTTCATTGTAATTGGACCCCAAATATTATAATATATGCCTGTATAATAATCAACTGATTGAATGATTCTTCTTCTTCTTTTTTTAAAAACGTGGCTCCATCGATATTCATCGATGATTTCGCCAATGTCAAGGTAATGCTTGATTAGTTGATAGTCGCGCACAGAAGAACTAGTTATTCCTAACTAGCTCCAGGTGCAGGACAAGAAACGTTGTTCGGTATGTGAGTATCTGGGAGCCCGATTTTTGCGGAGCGCCGGAGGTAACCTAAAAAGCCACCAGCCACGCGCTCAGCAAAAATCGAACTCCCGATTGAATGATTGATCACTAGCGAGTTTTATTACAATGCATGACGATATTCAATGGCTACGGCTGTCACTGCTAAATGCATACAAATCAAAGACAATTTAGCACGTTTTGACGCCAAAGAAGTAGTATAGTAGTTTTTTTTGCACTCATTACTTTAAACGTCATACGTTAGAGCCAGGTGCCATGTTAATTCGCACGAGTTGTAGCTTCTATCTGTCCGCCTGACTAATTCACCTTATGCAGCTTCAACTTGAACTACGTGATCATAGAAACAATGGAGTAGGTTTATTTTGTTAGTCTTTTAAGGATTCCATGATATGTACCTACGTACGCGTAATAATTAATGTAAGACTATAATAAATTCCATAATCTTATAAATTGTTATTACTTGTTTATGTTAGACGAAATAAGCTGAAAAACTAATTAACGACTGACAAAGATTTTTTTTTTCGAGTCAGTTTCATAATAAGTAACTGTAGTGTATGAATAACAATAAGGGAATGAATGAAGTTAACTAATTATAATATTACAAATGGCAAACTTCTTGCGGGTGTCAAAGTTCTTCCGCTTTCATTACTATTTTCATAACGCTATGTCGCGACGTCTACTACAAGATAGCCGTGTTTCAAGTGACTGAATTAGTTGCTAAAACTGCGCGTCATTAATTTATTTTTATCTTATGGTTAATTTTTGGGATACGAAATTATTGGCTACTAGCTGATCACCGTGACTCCGCCCACGAGATATAGTTATCTCGGCCCCGATTCCCGTGGGAATACATTACCGAGAATCCAAATAAAAAAAAAATAACAGTACATACACGAAATAAAATGACATGTGTAATTATGTAATTATATTATGACAAAACAATGATATCCTGTGAAAATTATAAACATTTTTGGGCTTATCTCCTCCATCCCAATCAAAAGAAAAAATTGTATTCAATCAAGGGATTCTTGTACAAGTTTCATAAAGATCGGACCTCTTTTTGTTAGGTCCATAAAATGAGCCGAACAAACAAGATTGTTATTTTTTGGATCAAAATATTCTTCTCGCCGTGCTAGGGCAATAATATTTTTCCATTGTGCACAGTGTACTGGATCCCGAGGAAAACTGAAATAGATGTTGGTTCATATAACGAAAAAAAAATCATAAAGAGCCAAGGCGTCTCCACTATAATCTTTGTTCCAAATAGTTTCATAGCTATCGGTAATCCGAATAAATCTGAATGGTCATTTTGTTAGTATATTATTCAGTGAAAATGAAATGGTCTCTTTCTTTTTACTGAGCTTGGGATGAATTCGAAAGAGACAGATAGATACTTTGGTATTGGACTGGATTGCAATATTTACTTTTGTCTTTTAATTTATTATTGACGAAATACTGTATTTTAAGTGAAATAATAAATTGCAAATGATAAAACAAAAGCTTATTTATTGAAAATATGATACACCTTCTTCAATTTGCTTTTTTTTTCGTAGTTTTTACAATACAGTACGGCATTGTGCAACGTGTTGTCGTTCAGTTGTCAAAATCAGGACTGGCGTGCGATTGTTTCTCTTTTAGCGTTTTGTTTCTCTTTTAGTTCGGACACTTTTGAGCGATGATCCGAAATCCATTGTATATAAAATCATTGTTTGTGGATCACACAAATAATTTGAATCGACCCGGAATCGAACCTGGGACCTCAGGGGCGGCAGTCGCATACTCATACCACTGAGCCACCGTCAAATGCAATATGCTCATATGCTGTTATTAATCACAGGAGAAATCACAGTGACGTGATGAATCATATGCTCATATGCTGTTATTAATCACAGGTGAAATCACAGTGACTCCTTGTGTAGTCACGATATCATCACGATATCGCCACGATAAAGTGGACGATTTCGACACGATATCGTGGCAATGTGAAAACGCCCAATGTTTGCTGCAGCGCTCCTTGGTGAGTTGTAATCGTAACATCTATCTAAGAACATGCACCGATCAAACCTGAACCCAGTGACGTGTTAAATACGTAGGTCACACTATAAGTTTTGCGTAACAGCGTTAAAAAAACAACATGTTGAAACCAAAATAATATGTTTATTGCTTTTCAAAATACTCTTCTTTACATTTTAAACATTTTTCATGCGGTTGAATCATTTTTTAAAACAGGAGGACCACAGATCTGAAGGCATGTTTTCTACGTGCTGATTGAACGCTATCACTGCCTCTTCGGAGTTGGTAAAAGTGAAACCTCTCATCAAATCTTTGATTTTGGGGAAAATACAGAAATCACAGGGTGCTATGCGCAGGATGGGTGACGAGTTGTACTTTTTCGAAAGCTAAAATGACTTTGTTTTGTTGGCCGTGTGTGAAGAAGCGTTGTCATGATGTAGGAGAACGCGGCTTTTGGGTCGTCTTTCGCGAACTTTTTCTGACACCCTGGGTAAACAAATGGTAGAATACCACTCGGCATTAACACTCTTTTGGTCTTCAAGGAATTGTACAGATAGGACCCGTAGCTGAGAAATAAACGCGATCATTTTTTTACCAACGATTCTCGCCTGCCTCACTTTTGTTGGCTTGTTCTCATTGTCAAACACCCATTCACAAGATTGCTGTTTTTTTTTCGGGTTCAAAACAATAAATCCACGTTTCGTCTACTGTGACAATGTCATAAACAGCAACAGAATGTCCGTGGTCGTACTTCAGTAGCATCTGTGAGCACCATTCCACACGAGCCCGCTTCTGCTCCGCTGTCAGTTCATGAGGGATCCAACGACAACAAAGTTTCCGAACTTTCAATTCTTCGTGTAATATTTTCTGGTTTTGACTCATACCAATCCCCAGTAGTCCTCGAATTGTCTCATAGGTAATCCGCGGGTTTTCTTCAATTAACCACTTAACAGTAGCCACATTATTTTCGTTGACGGCAGTTGAAGGCCGCCCTTCACGAAATTCGTCATGTAAAGAAACTCGATCTCTCTCAAATTCAGCAAATCATGGCCTCGCGGTGCTCAAACAAGGTGCTTCTATCCCAAAAGCATTTTGAAGACGAGCGGCACAGTCTTGCGGAGAGATAGAACTTTTAAAATCATAAAAAATCATCGCACTAAAATCTTTTCGACTAATGGTGTGAGGGTACCTTAAACTAAGATACGTACAAAGGTCAGTGTGTGCGTGCGATTTGTATGTGTTCCGTTTCACTGTGTGCGTACGATCGTCGGACAGATGCGCATGGGCATGCGAACCCTTCGAGTTCAAGTGCGTTAATATTGTTCAAAATATGTATTCGGTAATTATATTCTTCGGTTGTGGTTAATCTTTTCATAAGACGGGTTTTACTGGTTTACATTAGTCAAGTTTTTAGTACAGTAGCCAAGTACAGTGAACAAGGACAGTGGTGTAAACCAATCGGACAGTAGCGAGTCAACTTGGCTTGCAAGTGGATCCGAATAGAATGGCTTTCTATTTTTTGGACAGTGATATAATGTGTAATTTATAATTGTCATTTTTGTTGGTATTGTCAGATACGAATTCAAAATTACCCGATTTATATTAGTAGAAATAGGTGTTGGACAAGTCCTAAGAAAATACAGATGTCGCTAATATGTAGTAACGAGTGGATAGTGATGTACCTATAAAGGATGATACGTTAAGTTTATCCAATAATAACCGGTCAACTGTCGGGCAAGGTTTTTGGTATGTTAAGTTAGAATTTCGTGTCCATTTCGCAATCCAATATGGCTGCCAAAAATAAAAAGTTAAAAATATAAAGTTAAAAATTAAAAGTTAAAAATAAAAAATAAAAAGTTTAATTAAAAAGTTTAGAATTAAAAAATATACATTAAAAGTTAAAAATAAAATTTAAAATTAAAAAGTTAAAAATGAACAATTAAACATTAAAAAGTTGAAAGTCAAAAGTTAAAAATTATAAATTAAATGTCAAAATTTTAATAATAAGTTAATAGGCCCCTAAAAATTTCCTAAATAAAATGGGAAAATAAGAAAAGTTTTCTTAGCTGGCACCACTATACACCCACACAACGTCAAACAAGGCGAGTGTATGACATACGCTCACGCACACTAGCATGAGCTGAACTGTTTCTAGTGTAGTGATTGCTTGGTGACGCGCTATCTAGTATATAGTTCATCTAAGCCTGAACCCTATACGTCTGTACCTCTGAACCTGAAAACTGTATCATAAATAATCGGATTAGCAGTTTTGGAGAAAAATGACAACATGTATTTCATAACCAATCATCCTCTCACTCCAAACGCATATATACCGTTTAAGTTCCGTCTTGGGTAATAAATTAAATACAAAACTTACAACTTTCGCTTTTCGTGGCGCCATCTATTGGCAAGTAGCGTAACTAAGACAAATTTTACAACACATTTTATATTTTCCAGAAAGCGTCGGCCATCCGTCAACGTCCCATCGCCCCGGCTCCCCCAACCATGTCGTCGTCCTTTCCCGGTGGTTGTGAACGATTTACGCCTCAACAAGTCGATGAGTAGCCATTGCAAAGTTAGCGCTACGCTCACCTAGAACTTCGAAATAATTCCACGAAAATTAATGTTATGTATTGAAACTTAATGTATCATGGGTCCAAGTGTTGAATTGTCTAAACTATTCTAAAGTTTGAACTATAACACTAATACCTGAAAAAATATATAATTATGGTATAACATTATATAGTATTGACTTCTGAGATGAAATATATCAATAAATTCGGCAAACGCGAAGATCTCTTAGACATCATCCATTTGTTTAGTTCAGGGAAGTTATTATAATTTTTTTACTTTTAGATAATAGTTTATTTTGGATTAAAGCATGGAAATGTATTCAAATAGTTTCAATTTAAAACATAGGCAGACCGTTTCACGGCCAGGTTATTTTTTACTTATTCCGAAGGCGCGTCTTTCTAAAGGCGAACCGAAGGTGCGTCTTTGCATCTACTAAAAATTCGTCAATGCGTTGCGACCCGCCCCTTCACAATGGAAAACATTTTGCGCTGCGCCCCGACCAGCCCCGGCACGCTGCGCCCCGACCCGCCCCGGCACGCTGCGCCCCGACCCGCCCCGGCACGCTGCGCCCCGACCCGCCCCGGCACGCTGCGCCCCGACCCGCCCCGGCACGCTGCGCCCCGACCCGCCCCGGCACGCTGCGCCCCGACCCGCCCCGGCACGCTGCGCCCCGACCCGCCCCGGCACGCTGCGCCCCGACCCGCCCCGGCACGCTGCGCCCCGACCCGCCCCGGCACGCTGCGCCCCGTTCAATAGGACGCGTACTTTAATGGGACAAGTGTCCTAGTTGTCCCATTATTCAAATCATGGGACAACTGGGACGTTTCTATAGGGGGTGTATCCCACTTATCTCAATAAAGTTACCTATCTCATTTACATGAAGCCCGTTGTCTCAAGTTTATAAGTGTACAAAACGCGAAAATTTAAAAAATGTAGTGAGTGAAACAAGCAACGTCAATGTAATCCCAAACGTCCCAGTAGTCCCATGATTTGATATAATGGGGACACCTGAGAAAAAACAAGACTAAACAGTCTCACTTGTACTTCGAAAATCATTCAGAACCTAAACCCTTGTGTATTATCTAGGTGTGATTCTACGTAGCACGACCACGGATGATTATCTTAATTTTCGTGTAGTACAAATTCATGAAAAAAAGTGTACTTTATAGTACCATAGAATAAAATATATGTACTCTGATATTTTCGCTGATATAACGTACATGCCCTGTAGTACCTTTCTGGCACGACCACTACACATTTTAGGTATTTTTATCAACTTTATGGTGAAAAATACTATAAATGTAATTGTACTTAATTGTACTCAATTTTACAGATAATTTTGAGCGGTGGTTTACCTGTTTCAAAGCGTTTTACTTTTTAAGTATAGTACCTACATAAGAAAGTAGGTAAAGTCTTTAATAAAGAAGAAAAAAAAATAATCACTATTATTTTGATACACGTATTACATAATTGTAATAATCATTAAATAGCGGTATACATTAATATTTCCTATCACAATCGGATGCCATGACTTTTTTTCTAAGTCATCGTATAAATGTTCCACTTATACGATTGCTTACAGTGAACCCTAAAATGGCCTGGAATGTGTTCTATAAGAGCAAAAACTGCATATTTTTTTGTGTGTAGAATAATCTGAATGGGAACATTTTTTAGCGCTATCATCATGTCTACGTCGAAAAAGATAATGTCGTTCAAGACCGCCAGAGAAGAAAAAAAAAGTTCATAAAAAAAACATTATTACCGAATAAAATACACACTTGTTTAAACAACACTAGCTTAAATCAGCTGCTTCGGTCATCGGCATCAAAATAGGTACAAATAACAGGTACAAATAATGCGCGCCTGTGAAAAGCCTTCCGTCTCACTCCTGGTAGGAACATTTTGTTTCTGAACACGAACACGAAGCGCTTGGTCGAGTCACGAAGTTTCCTAGAATTTTATTTAAAATCATTTAGCAAGGTCACAGGTCAGTTCAGTTGCATTCATTGCTTTGTGCAGTGAGGTAGCTAAATAATTGTTTAGTGTGTTAATTTGTGAGTTGTGTCAAGTTGTGTGTGATAGTGATTGTGTTATGTAGTAATGGCTCTGAGTAACGAAGAGTATTACGAGATGATGCTTTGTGTAGGAGCATCAGAAGGCAATTTGCCCGGGAGTTGTACCGTGAGTTTTGATACCTAAGAATACTGTGTACGCAGTCGAGTCGAAGCCGCATTTAGCACTGTTACACAAGAAATTAACCTTTCCTATAAACAGGTAAGATATTTCTAAAATTGGGGACAGAGATTTTACTATCACTTGCATGTAGTGCACCTGTCGAACCACAGACGAGGATCTGGGGAAACATAACTATGTGTTGGTCAAAATTTTATTTACATAAATTAAAATAATCCTTTAAGGACGCCCACACCGCCGCGACGCCCGCACAACCGCCAAGGGCATTGTACATACGTACCACGCGCTCATTGTCTAGTTGTAGCTACGTCAAGCCGTAGCGTTGGGACAAGTTTGTTTTGATTTAAAATATATTTTTTTAATTTTTTGATGAACTTTTTGTTTCTTCTTTGGCGGTCGCCATATATCGAAACGGATTATGGTCGACCAGCTGATGATGCTGACTTCGCGTTGATATAACCCTTTCGTAACACCCTGTATAATACTCGTAGATAAAAAATGTTCCCATTCAGATTATTCATCATTCACCGAGCCTTTTCCCAACTCAGCTGGAGTCGGCTTTCCAGTCTAACTGCGATGTGGCTGTACTTCGATATTTTCCGTAAAGCGACTGCCATCTGACCTCCACAACCCATGGGCGATATCGAAGTTCTGTAGTTAGACCGGTCGGATTTTTGATTAAGGGCTCCAACTACCCCTAACGACTGCCATGATGTTCGTATGAAAACCGGGACCGACGGCTAAACGTGCTTTCCGAGGCGCGGAGGGGTCTCAGGGTCTTAAGAAATGGTCACCCATCCTAAGACGGCCTGACTAGATGTTGCTTAACCTTTGCAATATGTTAACATTGTCGGTTACCACTAGACCACGAGCCACTATAAAACGTAATATAAATACAAAACGTAATTTTATTTACTTTTGACTACTTAGAATTAATAGTAATGGCGTAACATTGTGACATTGATGTTACTTAAAAAGTAAAACGCTTTGAAACAGGTAAACCACCGCTCAAAATTATCTATAAAATTGAGTACAATTAAGTACAATTACATTTATAGTATTTTTCACCATAAAGTTGATAAAAATACCTAAAATGTGTAGTGGTCGTGCCAGAAAGGTACTACAGGGCATGTACGTTATATCAGCGAAAATATCAGAGTACATATATTTTATTCTATGGTACAATAAAGTACACTTTTTTTCATGAATTTGTACTACATGAAAATTAAGATAATCATCCGTGGTCGTGCTACGTAGAATCACACTTATCTAGTCTAGATTCTAGCTTGTTACTTTCTATGCCATGATTTTATTTAGTTCGGCTTTTCGTCACCAAGTGGCGCTGGATGTATGTATACATGAAACCGATGAACAGACAAAGGTCGATAATACAATAGAAACTTTAAATACAACAAACTTTATTTTTCAATATTACAAAGACTGCCCGGTTTACAACAACTGTATTGTTCAACAATGCTAAAGCATACCAAATCCTTTGGAGTAACTAATGGCCTTCATTAGTCTGTCTTGTAATTTGTCCTTTGTGGAGTACTCGGGTAGTAAAAGTACATTGAAGCATGTATGTGCGGTCGGTAACCGGTCACAATCCGGTCCGTTTCTGGCTATAACTAGTTTCAAATTACTTAAACCACCTACAGGAACTCTGTCAGAACCGGTTGTGAATTGTAACAGTTTCCTCTTGTCGTCAAGTGGTAAACTGTGGACGATGCCCCAAAAGTCTTTTATTGTTTGTGAGTCTGATGTATAACCGCCGTCGTATTCTGTTGATTTTTCTAGTTCGTTGAAGTCGAAATTCTGAAATAAAATTAAGATATTGAAAACTTTGTCCTCCGAGGAGGGCAGGGATTTGAAATGGTTCTATATTACTTAAAATTCCCAATAGATATGTAGATTCACCGTCTGTGTACATACATTAGGGTACCTAATTGAGCCGTTTGGAGTTGAGACACTGGGGGTCATGGGGTCCGAGTGCTCGCTGCTTTTATAGAGACATTGCTAAACGCTTCATCTCAGGACCAGAAGACTGGCTATTTTCTGTCCCAAAGAATAAGTATCGCCATCCAACGTGGCAATACATCCAGCATTCTGGGAACCTTCCCAGTCGGCAATGACAAGGAGGATTTTTTAAACGATGTTCTGTAGTGTAGATATTTTTAGTATTTAATTATGTATATTGTAATTCTGATTGTAAATAAATACTTATCTCTAGATAGGATATAATTATTTGGTAGATACGATAATTTACTGAATAATTTTTAATAGTCTGAGACGCCCAGGACTTTAATTGGCTGTGCTATAGCGGCTGGCACGTAAAAATTTTTTGCCATTAATAAACATTTCATCGCAGGCAACGGGTATAATTTTTTTTTTCAAAATTACAATTTAGCTGCTACTTTTTATTAAATTCATTCGGCCATTTTCGACATAACCCACCATATGTGTACCCGGTGACGGCAATAGGCTTGCCCCCTATTACGTGGGACTAAAAATACTGGCAAATTGTGGGTGTGTAATGCACCTCTGTCTACCACTTCGGGGATATAGGCGTGATATTTGTGTGTGTCATTTTTAATGTTCCCGGTGTGACCAGGATTTACTTTGAATAATAGACCTCGTCTACATTTCAAGACTGGACAATATTGTGCTTTCGTCTGTCTGTCAGTATTTGTGGCCGCTACCATATTTTTTGCGGATCTCCGCGTAATTGGCAGAATTCTTTTTTTTGATCGTGAGCTTTCTGTAATTGGAGAAAATGGAGGAAAAAGCCCAAATGTTTTTAATGTTCGCGACCTATGGCAAGCCAAGCGTCTAGATTTCGAGACCATACCGGTCAATTTTAATTTAGGCTGTCTATATGTGTGTTCCAGCCTTCCGGGCCACAAATTTTATCTGATCTCCACAAAAATGGCACAAGCGTTCCTTGATTTATTTATCAAAATGGGGCATAAAGGTCAATCAATGTTTTTAATTGTGACCGCTATTGTAATGTACTATGAACTCTTACCTTGCTACCGCATACAAGCATTTCAACTTCCTCAGGCCTAAACAAAGCGGCAAGTGGACTTTCATCGGTCACCATCAAAAAGCCACGTCTGAACGCTTTGAACTGTATATCGATGGACTCGTTTAGCAAGAAGTTGGAATATAGTTCCACAAATTCCTGAAATTAACAAAACCGTTTTAAATAATTAAAATTTATTCTGTCAGATTCTGTTTTGAACTCCCTGTTTTTACTGTCTAATGTCAGCCAGTATAATGAGGCGGAGGATTTTTAGTACATATTGATATTATGTAAATTGTAATTCCATTTACATTATATGTATTTTCATAATATATTAAACTAGTTATCCCGGCGAACTTTGTATCGCCTCAAATATTAAAAAAAAAATAAAAAAAATATTTCATGCAAATGTATGTATTATTAATTATAATTGAAAAACGCGACGGACGGACAGACAGACAAATTATCGTATTAAATATATAGATTATAACATAAGCTAGGTTCGCTCGAAATAAATACTGCTTTTTTATATTTCGACGCTGTCATGACTTCCATCCATCTTTGGCTATGGCAACTCTCCACTCCATATTCTACTATCTATACTATTATATAATTGTAAAGTGGTCGTGTCTGTACATTGGAGATATTTGAAAAAAAATACTTGGCTTATGTTATGTTAACGAACTGAACACGAAAATATATTTTTTTAATTTCCTGTCTGTTTGTCTGTTTGTTCGCGATGGAGGCAGAAACTACTGAACGGATTTTGATGCGGTGTTTTTTGTTAGACAGGGCTTGGTCAGACTTAAAATCTTACGTTTGTTTCATCGCAATCGGTTGATTAGAACCGGAGATGTGCGGGCGGAGCCGCGGGCAACAGCTAGTTATTTTATATTATTATTACGTTCGTCTTAACCGTTGAACTTATTTGGACGCTAAGTTAATAGTTCAAAGGTAAGGTGCACCATTTCAACCTCAGTGATGTTGGGTGGAGTATTCACATAAACTAAACTTACCACCAGACATGAGTCACTATAACCATAAACTGTTCGCGTTAAAAAAATAGTGACTCATCATTGTCACTCAGCTTAGTGGCCACCTTTAATTAATCAGATAATAGTAAATTATAAGGCTGTCGTCACATTTGTCAGCTTTTCAGACATAATAGTCAGTCATTAGTCAATTTTAAAAATGAATACCACACCAATTTAAACAAAATTGGATCCATATTTCATAATGGAGCTGGACAAGTGATTGATAACAATTATTATTTTTTATTAAGAATACCATAGTCTATAATAATAAAACAGTTTACTTTGATTTTTGACTCCTGTATGAATACGTCTTTTCTTGCAATTGTAATGATGAGTCACTATTTTTTCAACGCCAACAGACTATAAAGACAAACTAAAAGAAGTTTTAAACTATCCTACTTTCTTCTCCGTTCCCAAAACTATCCCAATGCCTTTTTCATTCAAATCCGTCCAGTCGTTTGACCGTGACGAGGGTACAAACACACTTTCGGAGTTATAACATTAGTTAGAATGGTTAGCAAAGCAATGTTGCTATATACTGACCTCTTTATTCTCCTGTGTAACAAATATACTGTCCCCATTTTCCTTGAGGTCATGGAATATGGCATTTCCAAACACATCCTGGTAACATATCCTGAATGTTTGGTAATATGCTTCTTCTAAATCACTGCCCTCATATTGTAGTAAATCTTTCAAACCGTTGTATAGAGTCTGAAATTAGAAATGATCATGTTGTAATAATAATTATATGATAGGTATTATTATTATCTTATCCTATATTATACTAGTTGATACCTAGCTCTCAGGTATAATAGGTATACAGGGTGTAACATTCCAATGGGTCAGTATGGGAAAGTCTGAAACTATAAGACATATGAAGAACCATGTCATCGATTTTATTAAAAATAAAAACTGCATTCACACATTAAAAAAAACTTGTACTCAGCTGTCACAAATGAATTAATTATATATTAATGAAAGCATTGTCAAAATCATTTAAGTAGATCTAACAGTACAAACCTCACAATGTTTACCTCTTTACAATAATACATTAAATAATAAGTCAACTTACAGGGTTCCAATCGGCCAAATCTTCGAATGAACCTTTCTTTCCCATCAGTTTCCTATATACCACCATTGGGAAATTAACTGCTAGGATAACGTTATTGTATATAGCTAGACCTAACACTATACCGATGAGCGTGAACTGGGCTTCTGTTTCGAATGATGTCATGTTGAACCTGGAATAACTTAATGATTAAGCTCAGAGGATCAAATTTACAAACTGTAGTTTCTATATAAGCTAAGTTAAGCGTGCGACCGCGGCGTGTGAACGGAGCGGGCGCCCGCTCCAGACCTCCAACGCGGGCCTAGTATCGAGGCAATGCTTCCAGAGTGGCTCCTGGCATAATTTTGGTCTCTAGTGGGTACATTTATATCAGATGGAATACCATAGATTATTTGTTAAGATATTATTTGGCTTAAAACGGTCCATCAAAGTTTTAACATGAGCTGCTTCTCAATGTCAACTACCGACTCAAAGAAAATGTTTATACAAATGAATGTTGCTGCGGTTGCGTTAAATTATCATAACATGAACCCCCTACGGTGAAGGTGAAAATTACATTACAGCAAAAATTATAAAAACCAACAGACTAATATTTAAACATGACACAATATTTAAAAACATATCGTTTGTATTTTATTACTTTTTTTTATTGTTCACAAATTAAAAAAAATAGACATACCATACAGTGTGGAAATCAGCCTGCTGTGTGAACATTCCATAGTCCGCGTTAAAAATTTCTTCGACGATCAGCTGAAAGAATTCCTTACTGACTCCGCCTTCGTCCACGCCTTGTTCTCCCTCGAATTCGACCACCAGTTGTTTCTTCAGGTCTAAAGCTCGTTCCATGGCCACCATTTCTAACTGCAAATACAAAAATCAATGTAACTAAAAACAAATATTTATAAAGTTACAGCTCTAACTCGTTCCGCTCACATCGATGATGACATTTTTTTGTAGTCCGATTTTGAGGTAATAAAGCCAATTTCAAAATCCACATATTTACTAATTTTCTTCATATCCCACAAAACATTTTTGATAAGTCAAGTTTAAGGTATTTTACAATTTTTTTATTTCCTACATTTTTTTTTATATGTTTGGTTTTAAGGTAAGATTTACATACCTATAAGTAGTTTGGTAGCAGAAGTTGCTAACATATGTAAATTTTTCTCGCCGGAAAATAATATATGAAAAAATATGATACTGACCCCCACAAGCGCGTCATCGATGATATGAGCGCGCCTCACTTTGAGCCTCAGGAAGGGCATGGGCGGCGCCGCGCCCACCACCGCGTGCAGCAGCGACACGCGGCGCTCCGAGTACATGCGGATACGGTTCTCGTAGTACAGCCCGAGGGACTTTGTAGCAACCGTCAGGATAAACGGGTACTTTAGAAATGCGAACTTTTTACCTGGGAGACGAAAAAAAGAATTAATAAATAATAGACACACATATCACGCCTATATCCCCGAAAGGGGAGGCAGAGGTACATTACACACCCATGCTTTGCCAGTATTTTTTTGGTCCCACTTAATAACCTAATGCCGTTACCGGACATTATAGCAAATCTAACAACTCTGTCTGTCGAACCAGGAATTTCAATAGCCAGGACAATTGTTACATACCACTTTATAGAATCTTTGCAGTCCGAGCTATAAAAATATTGTATCTTAGATAATTTTTAACTTTAAAAATATTAAGTTGATGCCAGTATAGCTGCTATTTGCGATTGCAAAAAGATACATGTGTTAAATATTTTACAACTGTTATAAATTTTATCGTTTGTCTTAACCATTAAATCGATCTGGATGTTAGTTGGCATGTAGATAGTTCAAAGATAAGGTTCACCATTTAGCCTCTGTGATGTTGGTATGGTCTTCACATAAACTAACCATCAGACGTGAAAGCACTATAACTATATAGACTGTTCGCGATAAAATAATAGTGACTCATTGTTGTCGCTCAGGTTAACCTTTGACCAATCCGATCATAGTAAGTCAGGAGGTCGCGTTCACGTACAGATAATAGGATGCGTTTGTGTGTGCGAACCCGAAACGCCTCGGTTGTTATTTATTTACAATATTTATTAGGCATTAGAATAGGTTGAACATGAGCATAGTATTAGACAGTTAACATATATGGGGCATTTCACGCCAAGCGGACAGGTAAAAAAACTTGATGTTTCCGATTTCCGTAATTTTTGAGTATGTACTGCCCATACATGTACTAGATACATGGACCAAATATTATTGGAATATAATGACTGGTTAAGGAGTTACGGGACTTAGAAATTTTAACCCATCGGCAGTACTTCAAAGTCAATTACGAAGTCTTAAAACTGTAGATTAAAATAATTAAACCATTGGTTTTATTACTTGCTTTAATGAGGTTTTTAACTGTATTTTTGGAAACGAAAAAGAAATATTTTTTCATAAAAAAATACAATTTTATTTTTTTTTCTTAATTTCACAAAGTTCGACACTTGATTTTTTTTTTCCTTTTGAAAAATACAGTTTTAAAGCTCATTAAACCGAGTAATAAAACCAATGGTTTAATTATTTTAATCTACAGATTTAAGACTTTGTAATTGACTTTGAAGTACTGCATACCCACCGGTGGGTTAAAATTTCTAAGTCCCGTAACTCCTTAACCAGTCATTATATTCCAAAAAGATTTGGTCCATGTATCTAGTACATGTATGGGCAGAACATACTCAAAAATTACGGAAATCGGAAACATCAAGATTTTTAACCTGTCCGCTTGTCGTGAAATGCCCCATTATACTCTATTTCAGATAAGAGTCCGGTGACGTTTGGTATTTGTCGTAATACTGTGGAAACACACTCGCGTTAACAAATTTCTAGACATGAAAATGATTGCTACTCTAACATAGTTATCATATGACTAAATATTTATGTACATTATACAATGAATGTGATTAATCATTATAACGAGCATAGTGTAGTTGAGTTATTATAACGCAAGTAACGTCAAATACCAAGGCCGTGTTCGAGGCACATGTTTTGAAAGCGCGCTCTCCGAACATAAGGTAACCGTCACCAGACTCTATAGGATGAAATATAATTACTTACTAGCAACCCTTAGCGCAAACTGCGCAAGTAATAATTATTTTTTTTTTTACTTTTTGTCAAATTTCTAATCTTATCGCACCACTTGAGACCACGACCTTTCCAACGGTGTGCCACACTTGACTGTGCGACTCTTAGTTTAGGAGAAGCGGCTTCACTGGCGTATTATATATATAGATATGCTCTTTATTTTTATATAAAAAGGTAATTAATTACTTTGAGGGAGTTGTTAAATTTTACACCAAACGTAAATGTAAACTATAATTCATTTCTTTAGGTACCTACTTAAGTAAATGTTTCAGGTACCATTCGTAACAATGTCAAAAGCACGTCAGAACGTTTAAAATCCCTGAAGGTCAAATTTTTTATTGTTTACCTTTAGTTAAGTACCTACAGTAATGAAATATCCTACAATAATGTACAATCTAAAATGTTTGGTGTGTGTACCAAACATTTTAGACTCACCTTTACTAATTTCCGTCTTAAAATTACCAAAATCAATGTCCATCTCAATGGTATCACTGAGGGGTTCGTTGTAGAACTCCTCGAATGGCAGGTACGGCTTCCTAGCGTCTAACACTTGTACACCTAATTCAATGGCTGAAACAAAACAATTATTATGCTTTATTATACACCAATTATGCACATCTATACCAAGGGCGGCCTTAACACAATAAGGAATATCTTACAGGTACAGGCAAGGTTCAAAAGTGCATGCAATAACTGGACTGTACGCTGATGCTTAGACAGAAGAGATTATATTAAGTGGTAATGTAACATCCGGGCCCTGGCACAGATGTTAAATACCACTAAAGAATATACTTATTGCCAAAGCTATAATATACTTTAAATAAGAATGAAATAAAATAATGAACAAATCATACCTAAGGGATCAACCGGCTGCGATTGCTTAGAGCCCTTTATAGAGGTGGGTGGGTAGAGATGTCCTAACACATTCTCCAGTGGGTCCTGTTGGTTGTTGATCACTATCGGCTCCTCCCGTAGTGAGTTCGATTCCATCGAACCCGCTAACATATTCGCGTAATATACAATCTGTAAAACACGTCACGGTTATTGGACACACAAACCAAAATTACCGGAATGGGACCAAATTGAAATGGGACCATTGGGAAAACAGTACCTATTAATTTAAAAAAATCGTAATCGGTACACCCAGCCGAAAGTGATGATGTAACAAATATTAAAAAAAAATAGTCAATTTGCGTAACTGTAACTATCTGCCTACTACCTCAGGGATATTGTCATGATTAGGTCAAATCTAATTTGATTTGATTTGTACTCTTTGAAGATATACATTCAAGAGACAGTACTTAAAAAAACAAGAACAAATGGTGGCCTTATTACTAAAGTCGAATATCAACATACCTTCATAAACTTAGTAGCACCAGTTACAATTTCATCGTCCTGCAATTGGTAGTGTCGTGTATAGTTGGTTGATATAACTCTAAGTGTGATCATTTGCTGAAGGGTCTCTAGGATGTGACGTAAGCTGTCCTTACAGTAAGTGGCCCAGATGCGAGCTAGTTTTGCTCGACCTGGGCAAACGGAAAAAGTGCTTAATATAGTGATAGTTAACCTACTAATATGTTGAAATTGTAAACGAGCAAACTATTCCCATAAACAACTGACGCCAAGCTCAAGACATTGGATTTGCGATCTACATAACGTCTATAGTCAATTCGTGTTATAGTGACTCATCGTTGTCACTCAGCTTAGCCACGCCCCTTGACTAATCAGATAATCGGAAATTAAGTACGATACAATTAGACAATTTTAAAAATTTAATAACTCAACAATAGGCTTGTGTCCCAAATTTCAAAAATTTATTAATTCTGTAGTTTTGTATCTATATAGTCACAAAAATGTATTATTTTGATTTAAAACAATCATTTACATAGTTTATTTAGCGATTTAAAAAATATATTTAAATTTGTAACGAAAACGCTCCAATCTGTCATGGCGCCTTGGGTGACGTCACAGGTTGCGAAACAAATCAAAATGTGTTTGACAATGTTATTGTTCCTCGGTTTTCCTTGATTAAAACGTACTGATTATATTCTCTTTGAATTACAAATGGATCCGTTTTATTACAACTATAGTACGAGTATTAAAACTCCGAACAAATTGTTTATACCTGTGTCGATTTTGGGGATATTACTGCTATTTGCCTTGGTAAATCCTGTCTCCGTGTCGATTTATATTGATATTTCGTTTGAGGAACTTTTACTGAGGAAATCTGTTGTATTTGTAAGAAAACGTACGAACAATTAAATTACACAATATCACAGACACAACTTGACACAAGAAGTCAGAGTTCATACACACTTACTCTGTGGTCAGAGACTATGTTGCACTTATGAGTCAAAATTTAGGTACTAACGCGAACAGACTATATGCACAGCGCCATCTATAGAAGTATGTGTGAAATATTTCAACTTGCTCACCTTTTACACTCAAGTATTCAGCGGCGTGACACAACGCCGGCAATGCTATCTCCAAGTAATCGCTACAACCGAGGTCGGGCACTTCGAACGCTATCACAAAACAGGACACAGCCACATCCAGGGGCAGCTTTTTAGTTATCTGCAGATCTATAAGCAAGTTGTCCGCTAATGTCTTTAGAGCAGTCACTAAAGCTGAACTATAATATTCGGATGGCACCTGCGAAATCACCATAAGTAAAATTTGTGAGTTTGGATCTTCAAGATCCAGTTGAAGAATTAGTATAAATAATAATAAATAAATATGTTAGGACAATTCACACAACGCCATCTCAAACTAAGCAGAGCTTGTGATATGAGTACTACTCGTAGATAAACTGATATAAATACTTTTATAATTTTTTTTTAAATACATATATATTATACATAGGAAACATCCAGACTTCGGTACAAACGTATGTCTTCACACAAAGTTTGTCCCGACCGGGAATCGAACCCGAGACTCCGGCGTCGAAAGCGGATGCATTACCGACTACGCCACCGAAGTATGTTCATCAAGTAGCTATGTATAAGATAATAACCTATCTATTTAATTTATGAATAGGAGAATTATAATCTACCAAGTTGCCATTTTAGTCACATTCTGCAGTGGTTTATTACTAACACTACAAAGGGTCCAAAACAAGCGCGACGTCAGAGCACGTCAGCCACGCTTATTTCATTGAACGACTGCCGCGCAGGTCTGAAATAGTCCCGCGGCAATGTGTATTTCGACACTCCATAAGAATTATCTCCGGTTTATCAGGTCTGATTTAATCATTCTTTTCGATTCTTGACGTCTTTCTTTACAATAAGAACCACGATTGACTTGACACTTTACAAGTGAAACACCTAAAACACATCAGCTTCATAGAAATAGACGGATATGATATGTTTGAACTTACTTTGGCAAGGGAGTGAAACGCTCTGCGACATGAAACCACATCTAGTCCTGGTCCTGTCACACTATTTATATCTTTGTCAGGGTCACTCGATAACGTCATCGCTTGCGACTCTTTATCTGAAAATAATGAACATTTTCTTTGACATCAAAATGCCTGTTTTATGTAACACTATTTATTGATTTTAAACTTCTCGATTGCCTAAAGTTAGAGTTTATGCAGAGACAAGAGAATTAAATTAAAAATTTAAAAAACCCCCGACTCACATAATTCATTATTTAATATCAACATACGTATAGTCTATCAACAATTATTCAGAGCTAATGCGAATTGCGCGGAGTGTGGTTACAGAATTAGAAATACATCCCACTCCTCATATCTTTCGAATGGCTAAACCGATTTTCATAAAACTCGCGGTATCGTGATGTAAAAGTTATGACCTTTCATTTGATACCCAACACGGGTATATTTGAAAACATTCAATTTTTCATCACCACATTCACCCCTCATATCTTTGAAATGGCTTAACCGATTTTTATAAAACATAGCTAAGAACACTCTCCCCTAACCCATCTTTCAAACAAAAGAAACAGATTCAAAATCGGTTCATCCGTTTGGGAGCTACGATGCCACAGACAGACTTACAAACACACACACACACACCCACACACACGTCAAACTTATAAAACCCCGTTCGGGATTCCTTCGGGGGTTAAAAAAGGGCAACATGAGACTGTTATTTCAGTTTCGTATCGATTTTCAGGTATAAAACACAGTTATTGTTTCTTTTTTAAGTAGGTATGCAGAGACTAAGGATTTCTCCTATACCTATATCTTTCGCTTCTTCAACTTTCATGCATTTCAATGCATGCTTTTAATGGTACTCTTCGCCTAACATTTTTACAAGATGTCTTCGATTTGATGGTAATACGCCCGATTTGGTCGTCAAACATTAGGAGCATGGCAGTGTCGTAATAGGTCCCGTGAATAGTGCCAGCGATATGTATAAATTTGTCAATCGATCGTGGTAAGGCATTTTATAAACATGAAAATCTCTATATATAAAAATGAATCCCTAATTTCCCTTGGTCACGACATCACGCGTGAACGGCTGGACCGATTTGGATAATTTGGGTCTTAAAATATTCGTGGAGGTTCAGGGAAGGTTTATAAGCAAAATTTCAGGCGGTACGAAGTTCGCCGGGACCTCTAGTATGTAATAAATTAAGTAAATATTAAGTTGTATGAAACCATGACGCTAGCCGGGAGTAGAAAAACCTAAAGAAAAAGCAAGAATTAAAAAAAACATTAAAGAAACTCACCACTACTCTTCCCAGGAGTAACTTGACTACTGCCTACACCCTTACCAGCGAAACTTTTCGCTAAAGTAGTCGGTGTCGTGAACGCTTCACCCAGAGCTCTTATTAACGGTTGCCTGACTTTAGTCTGAAGGCAATCCTCACACAACCGACACAGCTCCTCTTCCGTAAGCGGAGTTCCATCTGACAAAACCAACATTAACGTATCAAGTTGACGAATCAACCTAATGAATCGTGAAGTCGGCATTTTGGACTTTCCGATTGAAATACAAAACACAAGTAATATTTTTAAGGGTTCATCTATGCTTTTATGTAAGTAAAGTACATAATTATGGCTATTAAGAAATCTACTTTATTAATTACCTAGATTTACTAAGGGTTAATTTATTTATGTTATCTAATGACTTTCTTTTCCACTTTTGATTATTCCATTAAAAAATACGAGTTTAATTTTCGTTTTGCTGATTCAAAATTAAAAAATCTTGTATAATTAATAATAATATAATGGGACGTATGTGTGCTCTGGCAGTACCGGTCTACGTGTACGGATATAATTGTATATGTTGAAATCATTAGAATAATTCAAAAAAATTATTTCACTAAATTTAATATGTCATGCATTATCCTAGTGCTAATAGATGCTACTATTTATAACAGTAATGTGAATGTGTTCCGGTGAGAAATACGAACGAAAAAAACTATATATGACGCAGTGCCTCGACATGAGTTTGTGGTCCCAATCGTATGAGGTGGCTTAGTTAGACAATTATTTTATAATTGTTGTGTATATTGTAGGTATGAGAATAAGTCGTAAGGTTTTTTGGACCTTCCGAGCATTCTAGTTCTAAACAGTACTTTTCAAAAAAAAATCTAAATCCACAAAACAATTATTTTCATCGTTGATTCATAGTAGGAAACTTAATATACTTATTTACAATAATTACAACTACAAATCTACTACACTACCACAACATTTTAAATAGGTATCAAATGTACAAAACCATTTACCATTTAACCTCATTGCAAAAGCATCGAATTTACATTCTACAAACAATATGTACAGTACATAGAGAAAAAAAACAAAAATCACAAAATCTTGTGGCAATTTAGTAGACTCCAAACAAACAAATATTTACTTACAATCGTTATTTATTAAGCGCAAGAGCAACTTATTCTTACTGCTAAAACTACGAGATTTGGGTTCTGCTTGGTGAGATATATTATGACTAGTTTGTGGTTCTTGCTTTGACGTGCTCTCTTTTGACGACGTTGGATTGGATTCCAGCCCTTTGTTTAGTTTATTATCTTCTTTATCTTTTACACTTGATGTGTTACATGTTGTGCTGTAAAGTTATTATTGATTTTTCAGAATTCCGGGACAGGGTGTCTTCTAGGGAGAGAATTTGATGACGAGGACCACATTGTAGAAGCTATTGGCTATTATTTTTGTTGTTGTATTGTTCAGTTGCAGCGCAATTGGTCTTTTAGAATTTGCGCACTAAAACCCATCAAACGAAATGCGCAAAGATCCACTGCGTCATTCAGTCAGTGTGCTCTTTAATCTACTGCAATGTGACGTGGTGCGCAAACATCTATACAAATACCTACATACTTCTTTCTACAGCTAACTCTATTGATTTTTTTTGATAATGAATCCTATTTAGATGGGGCACAAACGCTCTTAGATAAAATATAATATTATAAGCCATACACCACCGGTGAATCCGGTGAAAACAACGGTCCGAAGTCCGGTGAAAAATACGCTTGTCTAAAAGAGTCCTTAGGGTGCTTTTCACCAGAGATGTGCTACGCAGCTATGTTGCAAGAATGTAATAGCCAAGTTATCAAACTATGTGACCGTTTCCACTGATGCTAAAGAGCGAACATGGGCCGCGAAGCGCTGAAGAAACTGAGAAGCTGCGCGAGGAAGATACGCAGTTCAAGCTATGCATCCCATAACCACGGTACTAAAAAACTATGAGGATGTGGTGGAATGAAATGAAATTCTATTGACTACTGTTGGCTAAAAAAACAGGCCAAGAACGAGTCGGAGCATTATGTATAAAAACTTTGAGGGGTCCTCCAAGAAGTATAATGGGGCCAATACTAATATAATATTACTTGACTGCCAGACCATTCGGATGGTCACTAAACCGTGCCAGACGCTTTGAAGTTGTGAAAAAAAAAATTAATATAACATAAGTTCCATTATTTGCCAGCTGAGTATTTTTGTGTCTGGCGGGATGTTTGGCTCCTGCTATAAGTCTGGCTGATTTAATACACACTTATAGTAATACCCTGAAGAGATCTACGTAAAACACAGCCTTTAGAAAATAACATAACTTCAATATTTTTTTTTACTTCTTCGTCGTTCTTCTACATCTTTAAAGCGTCTGGCAAGGGTTGGTGCCTACCCGAATGGTCTGGCAGTTGAAGATTATTATTCTACTATAGTAATCGTACAATTATGAAATTTAGCCTTTAGAAAATAACATAAGTTAGCCTCATTTTCGATCAACTTTGTCATTTGATATCTGGTAATCGGCTCCACTTCCAACTTAACGAGTATGAGATCCTTCTAGGTACACACGAGCCCTACCTGAGAACCAAATTTTAAGCTTTAAAAGTAACATATGTCTGGCACGTCTGGGCTCTTACTCTATTCAATCATATTCAGGTCACTTAACAACTATACTAAGAGGCCAGGCAAGTCATGTCGGACACTGATAATGATAACAGAATTAATTAATAGTGTCAACGGACTAGATTCTAGAAATCGGTACTGTATTTTAGTCATATTTAGTGTTGTAATGATAGGTTTAAAAAGTAAGAACAAATAAATTTATCATGAGGAAATTTATTTAGAACTGGGTTTGTTTTATTAGTTAGTTATTGTTGTTAAAGGAATGCTTATTTGACAGTTGGTTAATGAATTGATTGAATAGGTGGTGCTGGCACGTTGTACTTAAAAGTGGACAATTATTGTTCATTTCCCTTATTTATAAGGTAAACTGTGTTCTAGTATAGTAACTACTTGCATACCAAACAATTGAATCTATTCAGGGATTAAAGTGTGATGGAGCACGGTGGAGCAGTTATATCAGTATGCAACTGCCACCCCTGAGGTCCCAGCCTTCGATTCCAGGGTTGAATCAAATATTTGTGTAATCCACAAATGTTTGTTTCGGAGTCTGGGTATTTTCTATGAATATTAAGTTTATATTTATTTATCACAGATATTAAGAGAAGGATCACTCAACACAAAACCCTATACCAACCTACCTATGACAACCAATGGGCGTCAAATGGGTTGAGATGGAGCAAGGAACAACACCCATTCTTACAATAAACTCTTACCTTGTACTAGATTGACAGGCATTTGTTTCAGTGCGAGGTACTTTGTTAGGTAAAGTATCACAGAGGCGAGCCTCTTTATAGAATAATTTTATTGCTTCTGCTGCTGCCTCGTTGGGTGATAAATTTCTTGCCTAAAAACATAAACTTCATTCAATCTAGTTTTCTAATTTCAGTTGTACAAGTTGCAAAATTACTGAAATTATCATATAATAACTTGTAGTTTGTATTTCTCATCACAGCTTTACAAAGACAATTTGATGGATACTTTTCACTTCTCAAATACAAATACTTAATTAAAGTAGTGGGTGATTTCATTATGTTGCAGGGGCAAAAAAAATATTGGTGAGACCGATCATAGAGGAGTGGTTGCAGAGGCAGCAAAGTGGTGTCACATATCCTATAACGTGCGACACAGATCATCACCGGGCAGGGCACGGAAACTTCGGCGAGTATCAGTTTCGCATGCATCGTGAGGTCAACACTGCGAGGCTTCCGCCGACTCAGCGACTCAGCGTGGGCGAGTCAACGCCGGGACCTCGTTGTGAGCCTGGGCATAGATACGCTCTCGCTGGAGACCATGCTGCGAGCTATGGTCTCTAGCGGGAGCCAGTGGAACGCGGCCGTTTCCTTCTGCGAGCATGTTATGTTCGTGAAGGTGGCGGCCGGTAGGATGAGGGCGCGGACCCTCCCCGCTGAGTTATGAAGTGTGCGGCGAGGGCGTCGCAGACGTCACTACGCGCAGAACCAGGGTCGGGTTTGCACCCGACCCCAAATATGCCAGGTGGCCAAGGTCAGCCGGGTGCCACTGGAAAATACTTTAAGTGTTGAGCCTGGAGTTCGGAAGCGTGGTAGACGAGGAACAATATAACAAAGCCAATTGCTTCGAGGCACGTATCTTTACGGATGGGAGTAAAATTGAGGACCGGGTTGGTGCGGCACTATCCTTGTGGAATAGTACGGCTAAAACGAAAGCCCTCAAGTTTGCTCTTCCATCCTACTGCACCGTCTACCAGGCCGAACTCCTGGCCCTCAGCATGGCGGCCAGCGTGGCACTTCGACATGAGGCAACCACATTCGGAATCTTTAGAGACAGCAGGGCGGCTCTCTCGAGACAGTCGTTAGCGATGACTCGCCTTACCCCTTGGGGATTGAGCATCATCCGCCTCTGCAAGGCAGAGGGAAAGAGCGTGTCGCTGTTTTGGGTGAAGAATTGACAGGCACCACAACACAATTCTTGAAGGGGCACGGTGGGTTCTCCGAATACTTGACCCGGTTCAAGTGTAAGGACAATCCATCGTGCGCCTGTGAACCAGGAGTACCTGAGACAGTCCAGCACCTCTCGCTGGACTGTCCAATTTTTGTGAGACTGAGAGACTGAGGTTGGATTTGGGTCTGCGAACAGGAGTGGAGGTTAGCCAGGACAATGTCCGTACCTTAATGGCAGAACACACTGCAGACCTGTTAGGCTTTATTATGGTATCTAAATAAAGGCCAAGACGAGAGAAAAATGTAAACGAAGCTTGGGGGGTTTAAATAAAACATTTTTATTTGTTTAAATCCCTATTCTTACTTATCACTGGCCGTCTGTATTAGACATATATGATTTGTTGGAAGAGTTCAAATCAGACGTATTTATGCCTACATTCTATGATGTTGACAAATAGTTAAAAAGTACAGGAGGCCAACCATCACCTTAGCTAGTGATTGTGTTTTGGTACAACTCATTTAAGGTTCCTAAATTCGCTATAATTTGTACCATGACATAATTTAAGTTGAATCGCAATTGGCTCGCTTAGTGGCATATCGAATGAATGAAAGCCTAAACTTAATCGCATTGATAGAGTGAGATGGCACTATACAGATAATTGTACCAAGTAAAAGAAATGATTAGTGTGCATTCTTAAATATACGGTTAATATTGTACTGAAATATAAGTTATATTTTTATGAAATTGCTATTTTATGAAAGTGCCTCTCTTGGGTTGTATTTCTTATTGTCTTAGTTCAGTTTAGGTCCTAAAATTAATTGCAATTAGAGGTGATGGTAGGCTTCCTGTTCTAAATGCAGCGATAATAACCGCTTGCTATTACAATGTTACTCAATAAAGGTCGATTTGTTGACTAAATTAATCTCGTATTGTTGGCCTTACTTTAAACATAAGTAAACTTTTTGTTGTTTAGGATTATTTATTTGGCACCTTTTATATTAAGTAGGGCTTACCATTAAAAATAATAGAATAGAACATTTAAAACACAATTACCCCGGTATCTAAACAAAGATTGATAAATGACAATTTAAATTTAAAATAAAGAATATAGAATTACCTCTCCACTAGATGCACAATATTGATTGTCACAGTTTGGTTTACCACATCCATCTAATAACTGATAGAAATATCTTTCAATTAGCTGTTTAGCTGCTGCTCGCTTCATAATGTCTTGTGTGTGGTTGGCCACTGAATCCGAGCATAAACCTGAAGTAGACTCCTCTTTAGAGTTATTTGGGGCTGGAGACTTGGACGATGATGCTTCGTTCCCCCTAAAAACCACTTAAGTGTCACACGAATTCTCAACACATTCAAACGCAATATCTTAACAAAACAAAGAACTAAAATAGCAAGTAATGCTTAACCTAACCTGTTATTATTACGTATCATATAAATATTGGTGAATTGTGGAGTGTTATTAACATCACAATGGTAAAAGAAGTTATAAATGAGATGATAGGTACCTTTTAAAACTCTTATAACTTAAATTACCTTGAAGCTTCGTCAGATTCGCTTTTAGAGTTCATAGAAATTATTAGTCTCCGAAACAAAACAACCCCTAATCGTAACGTTACATAAATGCAGAGAGCTAAATCTGTACATTAGCCAAATATCTATCTTTATTGGTTTTTTTTTTTAAGATACCTATACTAACAAAGATGAAAATGAAAAATACCAACAACACTTCTATTCTTTTCCATTCTATTCTTTATTCTGTCAATTTTGTCAACCATTTTGAATTTAGCTACTCCGTTAAACGCAACATTTAATTTAACATTGACATTACATATTTTTGTTTACTTTACTTTATCAAATAATAATTAGTTTAATATTTATAATGCTCTAATGTGCTGTATTCTCATGGAGTTTGATGAATGCAGTAGGTAATTTTCTTTTTTATATTTTTATACTTTTGCTTACTTTACTACTTTTTACTTATATTATTATTATACTTTCTTTTTCTTATTTTTCAGACCACAGATGATGTGTGATCCTATCATAATAATATCATAATCTTCCAAATATTTGGTTCTTAAGGCTCAAAATAATATCCAAGACTCGAATAATTAATAAAAAAAAGAGTATTCTTTTTTTTAATTGACAAATCAAGGTATGGTCAAAAGACTATAGCCTGCCCGGAAGAAGGCGAATAAAAAAAAGTGACGAACTGTTTCACGTCTGACTGACAAGCAATGCTGTCAAGTGTCAAATAAAGTCGACTATTGTTTGCCATTGCCACTTGCCAGCCATTGCCAGCCACTTGCCTTGCCAGGCCAGAGTGTTATAGTCAGTCAGTCTTAGTGTTCATTTTTATGTAATGTAATTTACAATTTTATTTTTTGATAGTTGATAGCGATCTATAATATCTATAATTCCACAATTATTCTACATACACTTTAGGTGAATTAAAAATTACCCTTTAACTTCAACGTCCATACCATGGCAGAAGTAAATCCTGCGTCTTTACCTGGCGAAGATACTATGGATGGAGAGCGAGTGGACGATATCCTCAGAGGATTTCAAGTGTATCCTTTTATAATAGATTTAGCCATGGGATTTTTATAGCAGATGACATCAAGGAATAAGTGACAGCCTCAATGGCTTGTCTCATTTCGAATAGATTCCTTCAGAAGATTTATGGTACCTATTCTACGATTACGTATGTTTTCCTTAACCTTAATTTAACCAGAAACTGGATGACTTTGAGAGATGCAGACACAGGTGAATACTACTTTCTTGCTGTTATGAATACCAGTTTTAAATAATTTCCACCAATGGGCTGGACCAATTTTTATTATTATTATTTAAATCAGGCAGCAGTTGAATCAACTGGTAGAGCCTGTATCCTGCTGCTCTCCACTAGTTTCTATTGGAGTTTAGATATATTATATCAAGCCTATTCTTGAATTGATTTATGCTTTCTGCAGATATCACTTCGTCCGGAAGTTTGTTCCACAGTCTAACAATTCTGTTTGTCAGGAAGTGCTTATGTGGATTGTTGTGTGACAAACTAGTCCGCAACTTTAGATGGTGGCCTCTTAGATGAGTGTTCTCATTCCGTAAAAATAGTCTGTAAAATCCTTCAATGTCATAATGATCATTCAAGATCTTAAATGTCTCAATATGTGTCAAAATGTCTTAAATGTCTCAATTTCCCTAATTCTTTTTTGTTATTATTAGAAGAAGGATCATTTTAACAAAAAAACATTGTGCATAAAACATTAGAAAAATTAAAGCGGTACGAAGTCGCCAGGACAGCTAGTATGTTATAGATACCACAAATATATGTTCTGCATAATATGTTCTTCATATGCAAAGCAATAGTGTCAATTTTGCGCTTTAAATACTTTATGAAATGAAGTGAATGAGATTATGGATACATTTCAAAAAAGACATTGACCTCCTAGAAAAGGTACAGAGTAGCTTCACTAAGGCTCCACAACTATTAAAAAGATGCCCCTATGAAGAACGTTTAGAAGTCGAAGAAGTAGTAAAATCTTAAATGGACACTATGATATTGAGGAATTCGACAGGAGTTTCATAATCAACGACAATGTCCATCTCAGAGGCCACGGTGTGAAATTGTGCACTGGTTTATCAACTAACGACACCCATAAACACTTCTTAATCAAGAAGTGGAGTAAGATACTGGAGGACGTGATCTCAGCTCAAAACATGAACCAGTTTAATAACAGACTTGACAAACATATCTTAAACTCCAAGACTTAAATTAGTAGGCACCAGCAGGATACATGCATCATCAGTTGTTTTTCAACTGCCTGCTTGGTCAAGAATAATAATAATAATTTCCTTTCACAATTGGTGTCATAAAAGTGGCATGCTTGATTTCATACAAATATACTATAGCATCTTCCATGCTGGCCTGGGAGCGAAAGAAAAACATAGAATGTGCCAGCCCTAACTCAACCCAGGGGGGAGACTGCCTGGTGCATAACAACCGGCACTGGTAGGCAGTAGGCACCCAACAGGCGGAGGGAAAACCGCCTACAATAACATTCCCAAGGAGGGTTGACGTCAGGCAGGCGGCCGGTCATAAAAACTCATAGCCAAAACCTTTAGCAACATGACAGGTAAAAAAAGAAAGCGACTTAGAGTTAGGGCGTACCCCACAGGCGACGCGCAGGGACAGCACCCGGTACCTGTGGGAAGAGGACAAGGGTTGTCGCATCGGGGGTGGATGCGACGTAAGACGCAAGCCCATAGCGAAAGAGAAGTAAGACTGAGATATGCAAGTTGGAATGTTGGGTCTATGACTGGGAAAGGAAGAGAATTAGCCGATGTGTTTAAAAGAAGAAGACTAAATGTAGCTTGTTTGCAAGAGACTAAGTGGAAGGGCGCAAGTGCAAGAGAGATTGGTGAAGGATATAAGTTATATTACAGTGGGAGTGATGGAAAAAGAAATGGAGTTGGTGTTGTACTGGACGTTAATCTGAAAGAAGGAGTGACCGACGTGAAAAGAGTGAACGACAGGATAATAGTTGTGAAAGTAGTATGTGAGAGTCTGGTGCTAAATGTGATCAGCGTGTATGTACCACAGAGCGGATGTGATGACAGGGAGAAAGAAAAGTTTTGGGAGGAATTTGATACAGTTATGATGAGTATACCAGAAAGTGAGGAAATATGTATAGGAGGTGATCTTAATGGCCATGTAGGAAGAGTAAATGATGACTGAATGAATATGCAAGCAAGTTTGAAGAACGAGTGGTAAATAAAATGATAATAATGAAAGATATGGTGGATAAATCAGTGAATGAGTGTTGGAATGAAATGGCAAGTTGTATCAGGAAAGAAGCAAAAGAAGTGTTTGACGAAACGAAAGGTAAAAGTGTTATTGATAGGGATACATGGTGGTGGAATAAGGAGGTACAGGAGGTGATTAAAGAAAAGAAGAATGCTTTTAAGGATTGGCAGAAAGAAAAAGGGAATGAAAGTGAAAAAGAAGCAAAAAAGGTAAGGTATAAGGAAGTGAGTAAAAAGGCAAAAAAAGCGGTAGCGATAGCTAGATCCCAGGCTCAAGAACAACTACTTAAAGCCCTTGAAGGACCTAAAGGCCAAAAAGAAATTTACCGCTTAGCGAAAGAAAGAGAAGATAGAACGAAGGATGTGAGAAAACATGTGAGATGTATAAAAGATGAAAAGGGTACAGTTTTAGTAAAAGAAGATGAAGTAAAAAATCGATGGAAAGTGTATTTTGAAAAACTTATGAATGAAGAGAATGCGTGGAGTGGAAATTTAAATGAGGGACGAGTAAATGTAGGTTTAGTGAAGGATATTGCCAAAGATGAAGTAAGAACGGCGATACGAAATATGAAGAATGGGAAAGCCGTAGGGCCCGACGGCATTCCAGTGGAAATGTGGAAGAAATTGGGAGAAGATGGATGTCTGTGGCTGACTTTATTCTTCAATAAGTTATTGTATGAAGTGACGATCCCCGATGAATGGTGCAATAGTTCACTAGTGCCCATTTTTAAAAATAAGGGTGATGTACAAGACTGCGGTAACTATCGAGGAATAAAGCTCATGTCACACAGTATGAAAGTTTGGGAGAAAGTGATAGAGAAACGAGTGCGAGAGGAAAGCGAAGTTACCCAAAACCAGTTCGGATTTATGCCTGGTCGCGGGACTACAGACGCCATATTTGCACTCCGCCAGCTCTGTGAGAAACATAGGCGTGCACACAAAAACTTGCATATGGTGTTTATAGATCTCGAGAAGGCATACGACCGGATACCCAGAACGGTTTTGTGGTGGGCTTTGAAAGAGAAAGGTGTGCCTGGGAAGTATGTAGAGTTGATCTGTGCAATGTATTGTCGATCGAGAACCTACGTACGATGTGCTGCTGGCAACACCGACGAGTTCAGTGTGGAGGTAGGCCTGCATCAGGGCTCAGCGCTAAGCCCGTACCTCATCCTGTTAATAATGGATGCCTTGACATCGGAGATACAGGAAGAGACCCCCTGGTGTATGCTATTTGCCGATGACATTGTTCTTGTCGGTGAAGACGGGCCTGAGGTACAGAGCAGACTGGAGAAGTGGCAGTGTAAACTGGAGAGTGTAGGCTTGAAAATCAGCAGAACCAAAACGGAGTACATGTTCTCTGATTTCGGCGGTCTCTCCAGCTTTACACCCATAACGCTAGACGGCGTACCATTGCCAGTCTGCTCCATATTCCGATACCTCGGCTCTCTTATCCAGGACGATGGGGGAATCGATCGTACAGTGAAGCACAGAATTGAGAACTCGAGGTAGGCCCAAGAAAAGATGGATAGAATGCCTGAAAGAGGATATGACCAGGAAAGGAGTGACTGAGGAGATGACGTGTGTCAGGGATGTATGGAAGATGAAAACATGTTGCGCCGACCCCAAATAAATGGGATAAGGGCAGGCAGATGATGATACTATAGCATCTTTTAGTTGCAAGCACCACATTCTACCTGAATTTTAATTGAGTAATCTTTACTTGACAGGAAAGATAATTTGGCAGAACAATGAAGATATGTCAAGTCCAAGTGTAGAACATGAAGCTCGCGTACCGAAACGCATACTCAAATGTCGTGGTGTTTCTCGTGAGATGAACTTCAGTTCTACAGAGTCTATGGACAAGTTCCGTATAGAGCAGGTACGGTTCTGATGGCCTAATAATGATATTAAAAATGAAATAACGGTGATAAATATTTTTTTAGTAATAATTATATTATAGCAGTCTAGTGACAAAATAAAATCATCGGCGACCAAAGATTATGCAATTTTTTAAGCCTAAATAGTTCATGGCCTGCCTTTTATTTAAGATTATAAGTTAGTTGGAAATAAACTAGGTATGCAATGCATTCTGCTGTTGCAATAATTGAGCTGAGTTTGTCGATCCGGGTCGAACTCCTAAAAGACTGGACCGATCTTTATGAATTCAGATATACTCACGGTGATGGTCACTATGACCGTGCCAAATTTCAAAAAGATCGGTCCAGTCGTTTAGGAGGAGTTCGATCATGAACGAAATACACAAGTCGTCTAAGAAAGAGCTTCGTAAACTCCGCTCAATAATCCTCACTAAAAAAATTATAGTAATCAGGTATTTTTTTTTCCATTTAGCTAGTTCGATTCAGACAGGTGATTATAATATATTATACTATAATCTTTGCATTCATCGATCATTGTTTAGGTTACTTTCCCTCCATGTAGCATGATCTTGGGATGCCCTGTATAATCACAATCCTATCATTCCTGTTGGTTTGTCAATAATTTGATTCAATTAGACAACACAATATTATTTTGTTTGCAGAAAGTGCTGTTCAAAGGCCGATGTTTGGAGGAGTGGTTCTTTGATTTTGGCTATGTGATTGCCAACTCCACCAACACCTGGCAATCGGTTATAGAATCTGCACCCGAGTCTCAGATGATGCCTGCTAATGTGCTCAAGTGAGTTATGTCATACTTATGCATACATCCCAAAACGATTTTGAAAATTCTTTTAATGATATACAGGGTGTTACATAAGGGTTATATCAACCTGAAGACACCCCCATCAGCTGATCGCCCAGAACGCCTTTTAATATGTTTCGACCGCGAAACAAGAAAAAAAAAAGTTCATCATAAAAAAAGTTATAGGCGTTATTTCAAATCAAAACAAACGTGTCCCAACACTAGTGCTTGACGTACTTACTAATAGACAATGGTGGGGGGGCGGGAGGCGGTGTCGCAGACAAAATATTCCAACCAGGAGAGAGAGAGAGAGAGAGAGAAGGTTTTTCACAGGCGCGCTTTACTTACCTTGATGTCGATGACCGTATCAGCTGATTTTAGCTAGTGTTGTTCAAACAAGAGTGTTTTATTCGGCAATAATGTTTTTTTTCTGGATGATTTTTTTTTCTTGTTTGGCGGTCGACACATATCGAAACGGGTTCTGGTCGACCAGCGGATGGGGGTGTCTTCGGGTTGATATAACCCTTACGTAACACCCTGTATAGCTAATGTGTTCTCGTGAAGTGGAAAACGAGAGAAGTAAACACGCAAGCGGGGTCACGGTAATCAGCTAGTACAATATGAAACGCAGTTCCCTTTAAGTCCACCATGACTACTGCCGAGAACTGCGAAATTGCGATCCATATAATAATTACGTTTTTCGAGTTTGGGAGATTCCTGGTGAGAGTCGCTCGGTTTGCTGAGATTCTATTTAGTGGTTTATCAATTTTGATTTGTATTATTGAGTGGTTATGGATTTTCTATCATTCCCGTTAACGACAATAGGCTTGCCCCCTATTACGTGGGACCAACTAAATAACTGACAATGTGTTTGTGTGTAATGAACTTCTCCCTACCCCTTTGAGGATAATAATATAGGTGTGATTAATGTCTGTCTGTCTGTCTGTGTCCTGGTGACTGGTGAGATGGTTTTCACGTCGACCTGGATTCGAGGTATTTGGTTTGGCACAATAACACATTATTAAATTCTAAATTGGTTATCATTTCATACCAGTTTATATCTATATCCAGATATAAATTTTTTATTGTTTTTTTTTTTCAGTGGAAATGTTGTTATTGAAACGAAATTCTTCGATGGAGACACGTTGATCACAACATCGCGGGTCAGACTGTTCTATGTTTAAAATTACGTACCAACAAAATCATATGCATTTCCTAGTCAAAACTTCTTAATGCATTTTTTCAGCAGTTATATATTTTACCACTTATAAAAATATAAATGACAGGCATATTCAGGCACACATATACACAAATCTCTAAGTGATCTTATAATTTAGTGTTATTTTGTATTTTATTTTTGTACCTCATTATCATAATCACCTAGATAGATGCCCTAGATTATCACTAATCACGCACATACTAATAAACAAAAAAAAAATGGAAATACGTACTATGTTCCTGCAAATGCGTCAATTGCATTTTAAAATATGAGCATATATTGTTACCTCCTTAAATCTTTTACATTTATTGTTTTATCAATAATATTTCTACACCTTTATTAATAGGTCATAGTCATAAAGGCCTATGACCAATATTGGTATAAATTATTTTTTTTTCCTTTCGCCATTAATGAAACCTGAGTGATATGATAAAGGACAATATGAGAAATAGCAAAACGAATCAGGTCTAATAACTGTCACCGAAAGAAGTTCACGCGGAAAGCTAGTAGTAGTTTTGCTAGTATATTTTTGTCAGGCGTTACCTATTTTGTATATGGAAATAAAATTTCAATTGACATTTTGAGGTTTAGTCAACACAGCCGCTATGGGCTGTGTACTAATTGGTACAAAGAGTCACTATCTGTGAAGGGTACTCCGAGTGGTAATTAAAAATGGAAACAATAATATGTCGTAAAATACCTTCTTCTAACAAAAATACCGCCTGATTAAACAACAATAGCAATTTATTAAACACTATCTAACTTAGTTCGGTTACGGTTGGTAGACTTTGTTCTTTTGAAAATTGATATCTCGTACAGTCCTCTAACATAATATGCTTTATATTTTTGTATTTCAAAGCAATGAGTTTGCTTAAACTATTCTTAAATAAAGTTTTTGTGATCTATTTATAATTCTTTCTTAATATAATATGCTTTGTTTCACTTTTGGCTAAAAGGAAAAAATAATTATACCCTCTATGTATGGGAAATGGTCATTCTCCTTTTATCAATTTTAAAGCTAATTTTATAAGTAAGCATTCCTAATGCTACACTAGGTGTACTTAAAAAAATGTTTGTCATAACTGAAACAAACAATTTTTTATTTCTGGAATATGTGGGCAAAGTTAGTTTTGATACCAGCAAGTTAAATTTCTCATTGCCTACGGCAGTTTTCCGGCGATTGGATTTAGATCAAGATTTTGAGCCCCTCCATAAACTCTAGTATTCATAAATACTAGGCCAACATTATAATTGGTGCGAAATTATAACGCTAAAATCAGATGTGAATAACATTTTCCGACGTCAAACGTAGTCGTAAGAAAATTTCATCCGTCCAGGATGTGCCCTTGTAGCTCAATTGGTAAATAATTCCCCTTAGTTTAGAAACTGCTTTGAATTTAATTCCTAAAGTGTGACACACTTTGTTATAAAAATTTAACAGCAAAAAATAACTAAACATCACTTTTGATCGAGAAACAAACTTATTTAGTTATTAAGTGTCCCGGGGATGATCAATTTTATTGTCAAGTCAAATAAACCTTATTTCATACTGATACTGTAGAGTTTTGGATATTGTTACGCTCCTTGACGGCGGCGCCTTCTTATGTGTTTGTATGGATTTCTGTCAAAATCACCCGAAAGCGGCCGCAGCTTCGAAGTGGCACCTTAGCGCAGAATCGAGAGCTAAACAAACTTCGTTACATAGACCACTTTAAAGAGGATTTCCATATCAGGTGCATAGGACTAAACCACAGAGGACTGAAATTCAGTTTTCAGTTCTATGTGCCTAAATTAGGACTTCTATAGTCGTTAGTTTCTACAAGAGATAAGAATCAAAATTACTGAATGTTAATGTACTCCATGCAAATCACAGTTAAAATTACTGTGGGTATTCCTTAAAACGTATAGGTAGGTATCATGGTGTCTGGCAGCAAAATACAAATTATCGTGTGATTTTTGCCTAATAAACTAAGAATAGTAAACAGTCTTGATACTTGGATAGGTTCTGTTTGTTTGTCAAGCAACCTATAAATATATTAAACACTCGAATTTTTACGATAATGTATCTGTTTCTATTGATTAGTGTAAGTATAGTAATTAATGTACTTAGTGTGGAATAGATTTAAGTGTGTGATTTAGAATCAAATTTGGCGTAACTGCGTGATACATAACACCGTGCACAATTAAAAGGTATTATGTGGGTAGACCTACATACAATATTATGTATGTAGCTCATACATATTTATTACCGCTGTTCATACATGATTATACGCTAAAATACAGGTATTTTGTTATTATTATTGTAATAATTATAATTTATAAAAGTATTATTATCTTTTTAAGTTCTTAATTCAATTATAAATGTAATAAAAAGTGATATACTTGTGTATTGTTTTTATAATTATTATTTTTATTATTCTTCTGTTAACTTTCTAGGATGTCGACGCAAATGAATTCGTCTTCGAGAGATGAGATCGACGAATTCGTGGCTCCGAGCACTCTTGCCTTGTTTTGAAGGACAGTTAGCTCGTATTACATTTTTAAACACACACAACTCATGTCTTTTTGCGTTACGGCCTGGTCACGGTGATCGGCGTTGCGAACGACGTCGCGGACGAGGCGACTTATCGCCTGGAATCGTTTGCGGGCCACGGGCAGTCGCGTTCGCCGCCGCGACCAGTAAGGAAGTCTGAGAGCGAATTGTCTTCATCAAAGTTCTCTCGATATTGCTTAGAAAGTAATAGTTTTTTGGTTCAAGACTTAATATTTGGAAGAGATTGTGGAGTAAATGCTTGGAATAGGAATCGAGGTATAGATGGAGAATTCCACAAGAAGAACGAGAAATACAGAATGTATCGAGAAAAATTTTTCGAGTACACCAGAATGAGTGTCGAAACTTTCAATTATATTCTTATTAATATTCAACCAGAATTGGAGAAAAATGTCAATGCAGATAGAATTTTAACTGCCTAGTATTTCAGCAATAAAAGTCTAGGTGTTCATTATTCGCGACGAAAACAACTAAACTTGTTTGATCACTGGTCTAGTCGCCGCGACTGACGCTCGACGCCGTGGCTTGCGCCCGTACTGATTCATGTATTTGATTCACTCGCACGCCGCGCCGCCAGTCGCCCGTGCCATTAATTGCCCTTAAAGAGAAGCTTGGAGAGGAAAGGACTGGAGAACTGAAAGGCTGGTCATAGAAAACCAGCAAAAATGTTCCAATAATTTAAGGAATTTAGCAGAGCAACATCAAGGCAGACTCAGGCACTGCTTCAATTATTTGCTGCCATTAAGTGATGGCTGAAAATATAAAAAAATAAAAAGATGTGTGAAATTTAATAATAACCAGACTACTAAAATTTGAATATTAAATTTTATAAGTACTTAGTTTTGCTTACAAGAAGAACTTTCCTGGCATGACGGCCCTTCTCAATAATATTGATGTTCCTTTGGACGTATCATGGACACTATGGTGCTCTTGACACATCCAATGGTCCCAGGAATATTAAATATTGTGAAAAATCTGAAATAACAACAATTAATAAACAAATCTATACTACTATTATAAAGAGGAAAGAATTGATTGTTCGTTACATTATCGCCAAGGAACATAGGCTACTTTTTATCCTAGTAATGTTCCCGTCGGAATTAGAAAAAAAGCCGTGGTGATCAGGCAGTTCTTAATCAAAACAATAATCTGTACCTACTTGGTACTTATCTCAAATAATTACATTTCCTCCAAAACTTGGCGTTCTTCACGATTTTGAGGAAATCTTATATATTTATTTACAATGCTTGAATTATTAAGGGCATGAATCACTTCATGGATTGCTCTACTAGCCGAAGATTGGGACACAAAGGTGTCTACATTTTTGCCAACAATTTTTTTGGTTGCCGCCCGCTAGCCAAAAACGATAGCGCGCATAGTATCTGGAACATCAATTTCAAATAATATAGTCTTGTGTGTGGTGGCTATCTCAATAACTTAGATAAGAAAATAAAAACACCTAGATTACCTACCTTGAGCCTACTACTTAAGGCGGATGCACGAAGTTGCGCAGGCATAAGAGGAGATAAATCGTATTCTAAAGTATTAATCAAATCCTCAGAAAGTAGACGTTGATAAAATCCGTATTCCGAATAATTTTATAGGATTGTCTTATTGTTTCGCTAGTTGAGATTTCATCTTATCGCCTCTTTGCTTAGCTTCTTTAATTAAACTCAACTGTACAAGTAAACGAGGAAAACGAAGCGGACATCCACGCATAGATTTAAGGTGGGCACCATTGACTTATATGTATACTATAGTCTATATATATGTATACTATAGTAAACATATAAGTTTAAGGTGGGCACTGACGATGAAACCATTGGTTTTCGCAACCTTCATTTGTCAGAAATGACGGTTGCACCTCAACCGAATGGTAATGCATCCAAACATGTGACCATTGACGGTGCTACCGTTTGGAACACATGGCCATAGATAATACACATTGTGCATAGCTTCACTATAGAGTAAAAAGGATAGTTCCCCGAAATTTCGTTTACTTTAAGCTCTGAATGAAATACATTTCATGCCTATATCCCCGCAGGGGTAGGCAGAGGTGCATTACACACCCACAATTTGCCAGTATTTTTAAGTCCCACGTAATAGGGGGCAAGCCTATTGCCGTCACCGGGCACACTTGTAATGGGTTATGGCAAAAACGGCCGATTGAATTTATAAAAAGTTTCGGCGCCTCGGACTTATATCCGAAATGTATTAAATCAATTTACAAATTTATCTATGGATCTCAACATATAATGTCAAAAATGCTTCAAAAATGGGAAAAATTCATGAGAGTCAAAGTGGCGGGTGTACCATTGCGAATCATGTTGTACCACTTACCAAAAAAATATACCTAAAATGTACTAAATTGTACCTAGTTCTAAAAAAATAAGTACCCGATTCAGAACGAAATTATTTTGGCATTAAAATACACCCGCCATTTTGACATCAATACGGCGGGTGTACTATAATATTTTATTACTTAACCATTATTCATAAAATATAATTACACCAAAAAAATGTACATAAAAAGTACCTCAAGTAAAAAAAACACTAGATCCGTTGGATAGTTTCTGAGAAATAAAACAACCGTGTCTAGGTAGTTTACTTACGCTTATTATTATAATGAAATAATTATCTAGGTAAGTACATACTTCTATAAAAATTATAATAATATCTAAAGTAACTACTAATTAATAATATGCTCAATCAATCGGTAGAGTCTATGTTATGTGATGATAATAATATTTTGAAATGTCGACGTAATGACTGCAATGGTATATGAACATTAAAATACGATATCTATATCTTCTATACTTGTAATAAATCTGTAGAAGTGAAAATTCTGTACATTGAAAATATCAAAAAAATAAATGGCAGGAGGTGTTACTAGACCGACACCGAACCTAAAAATCTGATTAAAAATTTTTTGTCTGTCTGTCTGTTTGTTCAGGCTTCACGCAAAAACTACCGGTTCGATTACGATGAAACTTGGTATAATTTTTCTTTAATATCCTGGGCACCACACTGGGTACTTTTTATCCCGGAAAAGTATATACAATAAAAAACAAACTTAATTTTGCGGTTCGATCCCTAGACCCGATTACTGTACCAACTGCAAATAATAAGTTTGTCGTAGGTTTTTTTTTTATATTGGATTCGCCAAATTGACGCCGCCCGCCTGATGGTAAGTCGTGACGACGTCTAGCGATTGTGGGCCACTCTCACAGCACACAATACTATAGAGAGTGGCCCTCAACTTGACGACCTACTGATGTGCCTCTTCACGCTCTGCTTAAAGAACCCAGGGTTATATGTGGAAGGAAACACGTACGCAGGCAGGGTGTTCCAGGCCACTATCGTTCGGCAGAGAAACGAACGTTTAAAACGTTCGGTTCTCGCGAACATGCTATCCACTGTGTGGGAGTGGCATCTGCCCGGCACGCGTTGTTCGGTATCGGAAGGAAGAGGGTGGGATCAGATTGAAGAGCTCTTCAGAACAGGTTACGTCATTCGCAGTGGAGTTCACTAAGGGGCGCTGCACACGGCTAAGATACTATAACATTTTAACTCAAGATACAATATCGCTCGCCATATAATTCAATGGACTATCACACACGACGAAGATAATAAATAATATTTCATATTTTCGTATCTTAAGATGATTTTTTATGGTATAATAGAGAATATAATAGAAGATATAATAGAGAAACTGTTGTACCCCGCCTTTATGAACACAATAAAACCCAAAACAATGGTTTTTAGAACTTTTGTCTGTTTGTCTGAATGTTTGAACACGCTAATCTCAGAAACGGCTTAACCAATTTGAATTTTTGATTTGAATTTGCGGTTTGGTTTTCAATCGCTTCATAAATAAAAAGTTATGTAGATAGTAACACGCAGGCGGAGCTGCGGGCAACAGTTAGTATAATATAAAATACGAAATTCTGGGATTAATATAGTTTTTACCGTCTGGCGGCGATGTAACAAACATCCACAATATTGGCCACTCACTATAGGGCTCATTGTCGTCGTAATGCGGAATGGAAATGTTTTGATGACTTAAGAGTCCGTATGCAGAATCGAAACGGGCGGAATTAGGTATTTGACACATTTTGTGCGTGAGTCCGGAGTTACCGATGGTGGTCAGCCAGTAGGTACGGCGATTACATGGTTTTGATCTTTTTTTTTTCATTTTATAATAATAGTGTCTTGTGTGGGGGAGGTGAAAAGAGGGCTAGGAGGGGGGGTGTTTTTTTTCTCTCCTTAAATTCAAGAAAAGACCCTCTATTCTCGTATGATCCCGTAATCGAAACTCCTCTACCTTTCCTCTGTCGTTGCACTCTCAAAGGGGGGGCGAGGGCAAATTTTTTTTCCTAATCAAAATCATTTGACCTCCTCTATACAAAGGGGCTCTACCAACATATTTAGGGCCCCAGCGAACTCATCTGCTAGTGGCGCACCTGCTGATCAACGGACGAGGCTCGTTAATTTACGGTACCTATGAAGTGGCTTCGGTCCCTACGTGGGTATCAGGTGTTGGTCCGGGGGGTGCCACCGTGCAACTGTGCTAAAGCCCCACAAGTAACCCAGCCCAGGCTGGTTGCGTAAGGGGTTCAACAGCTGCACCGCCGGGCCCGGGGCCATGTATGGTGCAGCAGGCATGGAACCAGTGGGGGCAAAGCGGAGTCTAGTGTGGGTGGTGTGGGTCGATTCGCTGGCCAGGGAGACCCTTAGCAACGGCGTTGCCGCGGCCGCCCGCAACACAGTCATGGGGCCCGCCTGGGACCAACCACACCAGGAGGCTGCCCCACATGTTCTCGCGCATAATCCTGATGTGGGATCGCCGCTCCGGGTGGTAACCGGTGTGGGATAGCGGCGGCCTTGCACCAGGGGGGTTTGGTAGCCCTTCCGTCCGGCGGGTCGGCTCCAACCTAACCACACGGTTCCAGACGAAGTTAGCCCCTGCGCTTTGTCACTTATTACTGCTGCACCAAATGTCGCCCTGTCTTCACGCTTCTTCTTCAAATTTATAATGGCAGTGCAACAGAAATAAGTAAACGTTCCACAGCGGCCCCAGGAAACCCCACAGCTTCACTTTTCGAGGTGGAGTTCACCAACATCCGTGGACTCCATGCGAACCTCGATGCCGTCCACCATACCTTGAGACGGCTCGGCCCGCTGTGACGTTTCTCACGGAGACACAAATACGCCGCCCTGACAGCACGCCTTACCTGTGTTGCCCCGGTTATGTATATATGTATCGAGGAACAATACCGGGGCGCCGCAGGGGTCCGTGCTGTCACCAACTCTTCCTTCTGCAAATCAATGATATGCTATCCCTCGGGAACATTCATTGTTATGCAGATGACAGCACATTGCAGGCGTGTGCATTTACAGCGAAGAAATCCCCTTTCCTTCCTCTACCCTCTCTTCAGAATGCATTATTACCAATGAAGGGCAACCTTGAGATCCTTGACATAGACGTTCGTCAAGAGCTCAATAATAAAAACTACATCGAAAGATGTATAGGGCTAGCTTCGTGGAAACTAGGAATACTGAATAAGGTAAAGCGATTCTTTACACTGCATCAGAGGTGTCTGCTGTACAAGACGCAGATTGGACCCTGCGTCGAATACTGCTCTCACTTCCGGGACGGCTCCGCGAAGTATTTGCTGGACGCTCTCGACGCTATGCAGCGTCGAGCTATCCGTATTATAGATTGTCCGGAGGTAACGGGAAGCTTTGAGCCGCTAGTTCAGCGCCGAACAATAGCTTCCTTGGCCGCATTCTACCGTATTTACCACGGCGAGCATTCTGAAGAGCTCTTCAATCTGATCCCATCTTCCTTCCGATCCCGAACAACGCGTGCCGGGCAGAGATGCCACTCCCACACAGTAGGTACATGTTCGCGAGAACCGAACGTTTTAAACGTTCGTTTCTGTGCCGAACGATACTGGCCTGGAACGCCCTGCCTGTGCACGTGTTTCCTCCCACATATAATCCTGGGTTCAGTAGGTCGTCAAGTTGAGGGCCACTCTCTATAGTATAGTGTGCTGTGAGTGACCCACAATCGCTTGACTTCGTCACGACTTACTACCAGGCGGGTGGCGTCAAATTGGCGAACCCAATACAAAAAAAATAAAATAAAAAACTACCTCTATAAAATTATTACTCATTTTGACTCTACTCGGGAGCCCCCCTTGGGGGACTGGAGGGCAAATCTCAAAAACTCGGAATTTTCCCTAGGTCCCCGAACCCCCTTTACATTTCTACAAAAAAAACATAGGTACCTTCCCCTCCACCATCAAGGAGAACAATAAAATTGTGTCAGTGAGTGAGTGAGTAATCCAGCTTTATAAAATATAACAGCTTTTTTTAACAAAAACAATGATAAATACATTCTACATAATCACTTGTTTAATTTAAAAAGAAGCCATCACAAAATAATAACTAATATTACCAAAGTATCAAAATCTCACGCCACGCTATATTCGTCTGTAGACGGCGTCGAATTTTGGCGCGCAGAGCGACGTGTCCTCTCCCTGTAAGCGCTTGGCGCGGACTGTTTACTTGAGGCATGCGTCGAGTATTATAAAGCGAAATTTAGGTGTTTTTAAAAGATTATTTACAGCCTATTTTTTATTATTTAGCTTTCTTTTTTTTTGGAAATGGATTGATTTTGAACCAAGGTTTATTTATGTTGTTTTAATTTTATGAACGAGAGTTTTATGTAGCCGAAATAAGAACCAATTCATTGCCCATTTTCTCTAAAATTTGACTAACTTAAATATTTGTTTACTCAATTTTTTTTTATGAAAATGATAAAAACTAATCCATACATTTGATAGATGACTTTTACAAGAATACACTGTATTTTTGTAATACTTTTTAGACGTCAAAACGATTAGTGAATTTGTGATATTCTAGACCTCTTCCAGCAAAAGATACGAAAAACTACCGATTGTTTTAGGTCGATTAATCAAAATTTAATGACAAAAATAAGAAAGTAGCTCACTTATTAGATCATTATTGAAATGATATTTCATGTTGTGCATTAAAACTTATAAAAATACAGTATTTTCAGTGTAAAAACACGTCTGTAAAATCAGCGAAAACGGTAAAATTTAATAGGAGGACTCTTAAATAATTTTATAACCAAAACTGAGAATTGTTAATTGCATAATGTATGGACGGAAATAAAAGGGTCACAATTATGTTAATTATGTTATGTATGTAATTTTGTCCAGTTATTAAAATCGCGATTAATAATTTTACTAGCGTAAGTAAACTAGACACGGTTGTTTTATTTCTCAGAAACTATCCAACGGATCTAGTGTGTTTTTTTCTTTGAGGTACTTTTTAGGTACATTTTTTGGTGTAATTATATTTTATGAATAATGGTTAAGTAATAAAATATAATAGTACACCCGCCGTATTGATGTCAAAATGGCGGGTGTATTTTAATTCCGAGATAATTTCGTTCTGAATCGGGTACTTATTTTTTAGACCTAGGTACAATTTAGTACATTTTAGGTACATTTTTTTGGTAAGTGGTACAACATGATTCGCAATGGTACACCCGCCACTTTGACTCTCATAAAAATCCCCGTCAATTTTGACAAATGATGATTGCGGAAAACCAAATGGTTTCATCGTGAATGTGGACCTTAACGAACTCTCACGCGTTTCAATCAGGCGGATTCGGGAATCCGTCAGAACTAGAACTAGGGATGTAGGTAGACATGTGGATATTCTTGGTCGTGACTACTACACTACAGATTAGAGATTTGTATTAAAGACTCGTGACATAGCTCACCAATAACGCCTTATATTTTTATTGTAGCAAATCCGGTTACCGCAAAACGTTCACCGTAGCAAATCACAATGCGCACAAAAATGCTGCTTTCAAACCAGGCATTTTTCGAAAAGATAATGAGTATATCTATTATTATATAGGAGGTATATATATAATTATTGTTGTATTCCTAATTAACATATCCTAGAATGTTTATTTATTGAAAACTAGCTGTCCCGGCGAACATCGTACCGCCTTTTTAACCTTCCCCGAACCTCTACGAATATTTCAAGACCAAAGTACCGGGTGCCACTGGAAATCCGGGCGCCACTGAAAACCCGGGTGCCACTGGAAATACCTTTTGCGTGTGAGCCTTGCGTGTGAGCCAGAGACGTCCAGCATCGGACGTGGGAGCGACCGCGGCCTTGGGCCACAGGTATAAAAAAAAAGAAGCGAACGTCGTACCGCTTCAAATTAACCTTAAACCTGAGTTAGTACAAAAATTTTAAGACTTAAATTAGCCAAATCGATCCAGCCGTTCTCGAGTTTTAGCGAGACAAACGAACGGCGATTCTTTTTTTATATAGATATAGACGAGTGCAAGGTTTTGCATAAAATTGAGAGCCACAGCTCAGAATAGGGAATATTAGATATGTAAGCACTTACATAGCCATAGCTTGAAAATAAATATTTATGAATGATCCCAGATGATGCCAGTGGCAGTATTGCGATTTATACGGCAATATATGGCCGCAACAATTATGCGGCCGTGCTTGCTTTGCCGTTAACCACACTGACAAATTACGATACTAGGTATGCAATGCATTCTGCTGTTGCAATAATTGAGCTGAGTTTGTCGAACTACTAAACGACTGGACCGATCTTTATGAATTCAGATATATGCACTCACGGTGATGGTCACTATGACCGTGCCAAATTTCAAAAAGATCGGCCCAGTCGTTTAGGAAGAGTTCGATTACGAACGAAATACACGAGTCGTCTAAGAATACCAGGGACGCCCGGTTTACCAGGGACGCCCGGCAACGGACGTTAGAGCGGCCGCGGCCTTAGGCCGCGGAATTAAAAAAAAAAAAAAAAAAAGTCGTCTAAGAAAGAGCTTCGTAAACTCCACTCAATAAAATACGCAAGAGGTACGATGTTTCAGATAAGGTACTTCAACTTCATAAAGTGAGTCCGAGTACAACAGTAACTTTTCCTTCATTGTTGCCACTGAACCAGCAATTGCCACAAATTGTGAGAGACTTAAGTTGGTATAACACGATACGGCAATTTCCGGATCTAGCTAATGTAACTCATTTTTTTTACAGTAAACAACTCGCTAACTTAATTTCGTTAGTAGTATTGTTAGAACTTATTCTGTGGCATTGTTATGTAGTGTGTTCAAAAGATTTCTACTAGATGGCGGTAGGTGAAAGTCATAAGCCTCGTTAGTTCCTGCTTCAATTTTTATTAGGGTTCCTTACCCAAAGTGTAAAACGGAAACCCGTGTGACTCATGCGACCCTTTGTGCTCGAGTCCGTCTCGCAGTTGGCCGGTTTTCTTATCCTCTTGGAGACCGGTGAATTTTGTAAATGGTTCGAAAATCGAATGGTTATCGTTAATCGTAAAATCGTCATCGTTAGTCTACGGTCCTATATCCTTAGAATATTTTGTTTGATTTCTCAATAAAGTATGGATTTATGAACGTAAGCAATTCAGTAAGTAGGTAGGTTCTTTACAGAAATGCTGCTCATAAAGCTACGGAGGCACGTAGATAGGAAGTCCTACTATAGTTCTCTACCACAATAAAGACTAAAATTATAAATAAAAACTAATTTAATACCTAATACGTCATTGCTCAACCAATCATTTCGTTAAAATTTCGATTATATCACCAAATTAAAACTAAGTATTTTGCAAAGTGGTTGCATTTTTCAGCAACCAACAAAACATCGACTTAAGTCTATGCTATCCTGTAATAAGTAAATTAATGCATAAAGTCATTCATGCAAAGGTTAGATACCTATTACCTACCTATATCCACCTACCTACTTAGTTATTGGTATATCGTGACTGGATCCTGTATCTCATTAATACGCTGACACGTTTAATAACCACTATCGTAGAGGAAATGAAATCGTTTGACGTTGGCGTCGTTCTTACTCGCAGGAAAAGCTTCACTCACGACAGGAACCTTTAGTAAATGAAATCATTGCTGCCGATGCGTACATCCTCCTTAACTAGAACCGGTCTACGGATTTCTTCGTACACCACCATCGCGGAGGAAGCAGTGTAGTTTGAATGCGGTTCACATACAACACTTCGCATATAAATAATAGAAATTATCTAATTATGTGACGGCGAGTATAGTATAGTCGTACTTGTTAAGAATTGTAATAACCTGTGACCACTGAACAATAATAATTACGATATTGCGATGACATTATGATAACTGAACGTTTTTTTTTCGATAGTCAGATCGATGTTATCGTTTACAGCTATTACATTATTGTAATGTCGTGATAAGCTACCTAAGTATGTACATGATATGTTTAGGTAGGTGATTGATATCTTACGTAGTAGGAGATATCATTTGCTGACAAGAATTTTATCATTGTAGGTATATAGAAGTTATCGACGTAGGACTTTGGGTGCAAAGGGGCTCTACCAACATCTATAGGGCCCCAGCGACCTCACCTGCTAGTGGCGCACCTGCTGATAAACGGACGAGGCTCGTTAATTTACGGTACCTATGGAGTGGCTTCGGCCCCTACGTGGGTACCAGGTGGTACAACAGTGTTGGTCCGGGGGGGTACCACCGTGCAGCTGTGCTAAAGCCCCCCAAGTAACCCAGCCCAGGCTGGGTTGCGTTAGGGGTTCAGCAGCTGCACCGCCGGGCCCGGGGCGATGTATGGTGCAGCAGGCATGGGACCAGTGGGGGCGAAACGGAGTCTAGTGTGGGTGGTGTGGGTCGATTCGCCGGCCAGGGAGACCCTTAGCAACGGCGTTGCCGCGGCCGCCCGCAACACAGTCATGGGGCCCGCCTGGGGCCAACCACCCCAGGAGGCTGCCCCACATGTTGCGCATAATCCTGATGTGGGATCGCCGCTCCGGGTGGTAACCGGTGTGGGGTAGCGGCGGCCTTGCATCAGGGGGGTTTGGGAGCCCTTCCGTCCGGCGGGTCGGCTCCGACCTAACCACACGGTTCTAGACAAAGCTAGCCCCTGCGCTTTGTCACTTACTGCTGCACCAAATGTCGCCCTGTCTTCACGCTTCTTCTTCAAAATCTACAATGGCAGTGCAACAAAAAAGAAATAAACGTTACACAGCGGCCCTAGGAAACCCCACAACTTCACATTTCGAGGTGGAGTTCACTAACGTCCGTGGACTCCATGCGAACCTCGATACCGTCCACCACCACCTTGAGACGGCACGGCCCGCTGTGATGTTCCTCACGGAGACACAAATACGCCGCCCTGACGACACGTCTTACCTGTGTTACCCCGGCTATGTCATCGAGGAACAATTTCGAGACAAAGCCGGGGTGTGCGTGTTCGTTAGGGCGGATGTTTGCTGCCGCCGGTTGCGCTGCCTAGAGAACCCCTCCAATTCCGTCCTTTGGCTGCACGTAGACCATGGCTCTATGAGCCAGATCTACGTGTGCGTCTACCGATCCCACACAGGGGATTCTGAGACAACAAAGCTCTTCCAGTACCTCAGCGAGACGGCTGATGAAGCGCAGGTGCGGTTCCCGAACGCTGACCTAGTGTTTCTGGGGGACTTCAATGGCCATCACATTGAATGGCTGGGGTCCCTCAAGACTGATCATGCGGGTAGAGCCGCCCATGCGTTCGCTCTCTCCCACGGTCTGACCCAGATGGTATGCGGGATCACCCGGATACCAGACAGGTCAGATCACGCGCCCGCTCTGCTGGATCTACTGCTGACGAGTCGCCCAGCCCAGTACAGTGTTTCGGTAGGAGCCCCACTGGGTAGTTCCGACCACTGTGTTGTTCACGCTGGCATGAAGGTGTCACCTCCTGCACGTCCTGTGCAAACGTCACGACGACTATGGCACTACTCGTCAGCGGATTGGGACGGTCTACGCGATTATTTTGCGTCCGTCCCCTGGAGCCAGCGCTGCTTTGTAGGAAAGGCTCCTTCGGATAGTGCTTCTGCTATTGCTGGCGAGATCAGTTTAGGGATGGATTATTACATCCCTTTCACTGATGTCGCCAGTATCCGCAGAGCCCGTCCCTGGTTCGGGCGAGATTGTGCCAAAGCTGTTCGACAAAAACAGTCGGCATATCGCGCCTGGATCAGGGCCCGGGCTGTGCGCGACCCAAACGTGGGCCACCTCAAAGCAGCGTACAACCGGGCCACAAAGTCGAGTAAGAGGGCCTTTAAGAGAGCGGATGCCCAGCGCGTCGCGCGGCTTGGTCAGGAGCTCACTTCCCATCCCACGGGCAGCCGTGGATTCTGGCAACTGGCCAAAGCCGTGCAATCTAACTTTTGTCAGCCCTCGCTGCCACCGCTGCGTTACCCAGATGGAACACTGGCTCACAAAGCCCAAGAGAAAGCGGATATGCTCGCAGACCTCTTTGCGGCTAATTCCCGGGTCGACGACCGTGGCCTGCAGCCCCCCGCCATCGCCAACTGTGGCCACACAATGCCTGATATTGTTATCAGGCAATGTGATGTACGGGCAGTGCTGCGGTCACTCGACACGCGGAAAGCCAGTGGCCCTGACGGCATTCCGGCGGTGGTGCTACGAAAATGTGCAGCTGAGTTGTCTCCAGTATTAACGCGTCTGTACCGCCTGTCATACTCTTCAGGGCTCGTGCCGGAGGTCTGGAAGGAGGCGAACGTACAACCGATCCCCAAGAAAGGGGATCGGTCCGATCCAGGCAACTATCGACCCATAGCTGTCACCTCAGTCATTTGCAAGGTGCTTGAGCTCCTTATAAATAAGCAGCTCATGCAATTCCTAGAGGATCACTCGCTAATCAATGATCGACAATACGGCTTCAGGCCAAAGCGATCAACGGGTGATCTTCTGGCATTCGTAACGCATGTCTGGGGTGGGGCTATGGAAAGGCACGGCGAGTCCTTGGCTATTAGCCTGGACATCGCCAAAGCCTTCGATAGGGTCTGGCATGCTTCGCTCCTTTCCAAGCTTCCGGCATATGGTCTACCTCCTCAACTGTGCAGCTGGATTGCCAGCTTTTTAAACGAGCGCCGAGTGCGGGTCCTCTGCGATGGCCAGGCTTCTCGCTTCTTGCAAGTGAATGCCGGGGTACCGCAGGAGTCCGTACTATCACCAACTCTCGTTCTTCTGCATATCAATGATATGCTATCCCTCGGGAACATTCATTGCTATGCAGATGACAGCACACTGCACGGGAGTTACTCGGTTCGTCCGACGGCGGGGCGATCTGAGATTGAGGAGGAGAGACGACGACTCGTGGCTGATCTCGACCGTAACCTCGACAGTATCTCTCAATGGGGTACCGAGAACCTGGTCGAGTTCAATGCCCGCAAAACACAGGCGTGTGCATTTACTGCGAAGAAATCCCCTTTCCTTCCCCTACCCTCTCTTCAGAATGCATTATTACCAATGAAGGACAACCTTGATATCCTTGGCATAGACGTTCGTCGAGAGCTCAATAATAAAAACTACATCGAAAGATGTATAGGGCTAGCTTCGCGGAAACTAGGAATACTGAATAAGGTAAAGAGATTCTTTACACCGGACCAGAGGTGTCTGCTGTACAAGACGCAGATTAGACCCTGCGTCGAATACTGCTCTCACCTCTGGGACGGCTCCGCGAAGTATCTGCTGGACGCTCTCGACGCTATGCAGCGACGGGCTATCCGTATTATTGGTTGTCCGGAGGTAACGGGAAGCCTTGAGCCGCTAGCTCAGCGCCGAACAATAGCTTCCTTGGCCGCATTCTACCGTATTTACCACGGCGAGTGTTCTGAAGAGCTCTTCAATCTGATCCCACCCTCTTCCTTCCGATCCCGAACGACTCGTGCCGGGCAGAGATGCCACCCCCACACAGTGGATAGCATGTTCGCGAGAACCGAACGTTTTAAACGTTCGTTTCTCTGCCGAACGATAGTGGCCTGGAACGCCCTGCCTGTGCACGTGTTTCCTCCCACATATAATCCTGGGTTCTTTAAGCGGAGCGTGAAGAGGCACATCAGTAGGTCGTCAAGTTGAGGGCCACTCTCAATAGTAATGTGTGCTGTGAGAGTGGCCCACAATCGCTAGACGTCGTCACGACTTACCACCAGGCGGGCGGCGTCAATTTGGCGAACTTAATATAAAAAAAAAAAAAAAAAAAAAAAAAAAAAAAAAAAAAGGTACGGTGTTCTCAGTTGCAAGAGACGAGACTGATTTAAAGTTACTGGCGAACAGTGGACAAATTAAGTAGATATATATATGCTTCTGTCTACCCTTCAGGCATACAGGCGTGATTATGTGTAAACGTAAATATGAAATTATATTGACGTATTTCTAAAGTCGTGGTAGCAAAGAGCAAAGCTGACGCCTGCGCGTCGCGTTCGCCGGATGAACACCAAATGTGTGATATTTTTAGGAATGTTGATTGCTCTCTTCCTGTTTCCGGCATGAGCGAGCCGCTCTGATCTGCCGACCGGCTCCCATAGAAAACTGCTAATTAGTGATGAATAATTAATAGTGCTTGCCCGATGACATGTAAATCAGTTTATAGTATTTGATTTGAAACTTAACGTCCCTTCGATTTGTCCTTACGTGATAAAAACTGTACCGATTAACAGTTGTGTTGCTTTACTTTTATAGCGTACTAACGTGTAGCGTGTTCGACATAACCGTTGAAATTTTTCGAAGTCAGTTAAAATAGGTATAGATATGCTAACTTCTAAGACTATAGTGTCCTTGATGTCAGTTCTCAGTCAACGTTCTGCACTGACCCTCGCAATTCCAATATTATGAAATCATCAACTAACTAGCAACGGTTTGTGGACATCCTGCTATTCTGCCACATCATTATTCTATTCTTGAATGTTCTCCAACACTATGTAGTGCCGCTGTAGGTGAGTGATTGTGATTATCCGTTACGAAAGAATTTGTAACCGACACTATAAGAGAACTTGTTCTTTTATTGCTCTGAGGTTCCCCTATTTTTGCTTGGGTAATAATAATCATCGTAAGCTGTGTTAAAATTGTGGTCCACACATTGACGAGCTCGAAATACTCCACGTAATTTTTAAAGGGTCGAGAGTCAAGTCATTCTCACCTCCCCTTCCATGATTAGGTATTTGAATACGTTCTTAAATCAAATAATAATATTTTTTTAAATTTTTATCAAATTGGTACCTAGAACACGTGTTAGACATGAGAAGTTATATAGAGATAGAAAAAAACTTTTATTTTATCATAAAATATCCATTGAAACTGTGAGAAACTCCCACAATCCAGACCCAGGTGAATTAAAACTGCTCACTTCGTAATAACAAGGTATATTCGAACCACTTTCATAGGTAGGTAAATTCCAATAACTTTTAATATGAATTAAAACTCATTTATATTCCACGTCTGTCTCTGTCGAGATGTACGAACAGAATGTTATTTTTAAAACCTCCCACCCACTACAACACATTCACATATTATAGATTCATTTCGTTCAAGAGTGAACTAAATGAATCTGTTTGAACTTCATAGACTATCTTAAGTGAATAGCATTTTGAATCAACTGACTTGCTTACATATAAATCAAATACATTCATCGAATCACATCACGTCGAGTATAATTATTTTGAAAAAATATCAACTAAGTTTACCTGACTTTGTTAAACAATATTAAATAATCAACAATTCATTACAAAACTAGGTTCGGAACCTCATGTTAAAATCTTATAACAACGTAGATAGGTAGTTCATACATACTAGTTATACAAACGAACCTTTAGTAAGTTTTAGACTACCTACTCATTACGCGTAATATGACACACAATCGAAACTTTACTTTTTAAAAATTTCTACATAAAAGTAGTTACTTACTTTGCATAAACTTTTTTAAATAAAAAAACAGCGCTAGTCTATGATTTGTGAGCATGGGCAGAATAAATAACGCGTGTTAGCCAGGATACGGGGCACGATGGCAGCTAGAGTCCGCGGGTCAGCGTCCTTTCGCCTCTCCCCGCGCGTTCTTCCCTCTACGTCACGACTGCTACGTCACTCTTACAAGACGTTTTATCAAACAATGTCACAATATTCACCAACAATATTCGAACATTACAAACCCAGTAGGTACACGTGTACGGTAATTGCACTAAATTATCTATTATTTACCTACATTGATTTTTTGCCCTAATAAGATATCGAAGATGGACAGGGACACACCCCATCTGACTGATTATGTGTCTAGTAGTAGGTATTGCGAATTATATCGTGTTAAAGTGTGAACACTTTAGACTTAGACTGATCCTCGTTACCTGTACCACAGAATAGGGAATAGTACTTACATACCTGTACCTAATTATGTAATTGCAGACTGTTAGAAAAAAGTGGCCGTGAGTTTTAGAATAGAAGAATAGAATAGTCATTTATTTCAGGTAAAAGCCCCCGTGACCTACACATCTAAAATTACAAGCTTATATCAATTTTAGAAACATTTAGTGGTATAGTAATAATATTATAATTAAATTGTCAGCCGTGGTCAGGATCATTACTATTAAGTTAGGTACGTTTTATTGCCAGGTTTTTTTCTTTATCTGATGTCAAATTTTAAAAAGTCATTGCATTGGAAGATTAGGATGTAGTTATCGCCTAATTTGAAATTTCGAATGGTCAAACGTACGTTTGCATAATGTTTCCACTACCAACCGACCATTGCTCTAGTCTAGGACATAGAGCTACACGGATCGAACGGGCCGACATTCGTTGCTCTGTGTTCAACGATGATAACCGTCTCCAGCAAATTCTGTTTACGGCTGACGGAGAGACTATTAAGTAAAGACACTACCTACTTACTTAATATTTTTTGGAGAAACAAAATACTTAATATACCCAACTGATATTTAATTTTCAAAGTTACCAGGTAAGTATTAAGAAAGTCTAATAGCCAATCAATAGGTAGTTTACGGTACACACCTACATAAGCTGATGTTTTTACAATAAAGGTACCTACCATGCAAATTATATGCAGGGAATTTGAACTAACCATAGTATAGCTAGATGACCACTTAAAAATACAATAAAACACAAGTGCAGTGATATACACGCATCAGATCAATAAGCTGTAAGTACCTATGTACTAAATAATTTGTAAATAATAGTAAAATGAATCCTGTTCTTTGATGTCACAGTGGATCCTATACTTGTAAAGTAACCTGTTTGCTTATATAGGTATATTCCGTGACTACATATAGATAGAAAGAGGACAGTTCGGTCAGTTGTCGTGACAACTTCCAGGAGCGCGTACACTGGACCATTACAAAGCAGAGGATAGTTGTAAAAAACTATGTGCATTCAACTATAACAGTATCGTATCCAATTCAACCGATACTTTCTTTTCCTGATGTTTCTTTTTCGGTAGAAATGTTGTTGTTATAAATTAATAGGGATCTACGGCTGTTGGGAATTAGGTATACCTAGTTGCTAAGATAAGGTAAGGTTTTGTTTACTCGATTTTTAGGGTTCCGTAGTAAAAGTCTCGGAACCCTTATAGTTTCGCCATGTCTGTCCGTCCTCGGCTTTTCTCATAAACGGTTAGTGCTAGAAACATGAAACTTGGCATGGATATGTGTATATTTACTACGTCGACAAAGTGTTAAAATAAAATTTGCGACATTTTTATAGTACTTTTCCTCACGTCTATACCATCGTGCCCCCCCTCTCTAAAATCTAAACGGCTGGCGTGAACAACCTGAAACAATTCATGATGGTAGTCTATGTACTGAAATTTAAGGAAATTATTATAGAGGCTATTATGGGTGACTACGGAACCCTATTCTATACGTGGCACGACACGCACTTGGCCAGTTTTTTTAACATAACATATAGCATCACGCCTTTTTCCCCGAAGGGGTAGGCAGAGGTGTGCAAACACACCCACATCTCACCAGCTATGTTAGGTCCCATGTAATAGGGGGCGAGCCTATTGCCATTTACCGGGCACAAGTTCCAGACTCTGGGATAATTATCTAGGTAAAATTCTAAAGAGAAGTATACATTATCCACCAGACCCGGGAATCGAACCCGAGACCTCGAGCGTGGCAGTCCGTCATAGTACCATTGTGCCACCGAGGTTGTATTTTAATATGTTGGCAGTGACTTTTTGGTTCATACCATATGTTGTATTTGTATAAGAAAATTCTCTTGTGTTTACACTTAAGAGAATTTTCAGACCTGTCTGAATTTCTAAACGACTAGAGGTACTTCCGCAGCAACATTTGGTTCTATGGTAGCAAAAACAATGTCAAACATTGGTACAAAAACCGATTTCAGATTACTTAACAGAATGGGACTAAATAATTGTCGGAGTGGGACCAAATTAAAATGAGACAGCACGGGGAAACAGTAGTTTTCAATTAAAAAAAAAGTTAAAATTGGTTAATTAAGTCGAAAGATATGAGGTAGGTACATAAAAAACATGGCTTCGAATTGAGCTCATTCTCAGAATATTATATTCGCAAAACATTACATTCGCAAAACATTACATTAGCAAAACATTATATTCTCAAAATTATTCCTGTACAATGAAACAGAAAATATGTAAAATAATTATGTCTATTTTTTTATTCAAATTGACGAAAAATACTTACAATGAAATAACATAACATAATAAGTCCACACAATGACAACAACAACAAAAAAAACATTGACAGAACATTTTAAAACGATACGAACGAATAACGAACACATTTTTCTATTGAAAATTCAAATATTAAAAAAAATAATTGTTTTTAGAAAAATATCAATTAGCTTTCTATAGCTCCGATAAATCCTGCAAGCATTGTTCGATAGATATTTCACTTTTTAAAAAATTTGAAATTATTTTATCACCTTGATCCGATTTTTCAATATCTTGTGCCGCCGTTTTTTTTTGTTTGCAATGCAATTTACTTTTTTAATTTTAATATTTTGTAATTCCGCTTCTTTTTTCATTTTTGATGTAAAAAGAAATAAATTCGGTTTTTAATAACGATCGAGTTTATTCTTCTGTGATAGCCTTCTAATGCATTATTTGTCCGAAATTTTTCGTTATGACAACTGAATATTATGACGGTTATTAAATTAATCCATTGTTTCATGAAATACTCTTGAAATTTTGAAAATAATTCATTATTAGGAGCTTTTTCACAAATTGATAAAAAGGCCTCTTCAATACAATTCGGTGGGAGTAATAGTAGCATTGTAAAAAGGCGAGTAATATGTTGCCCATCTCTAGATCCAGAAAAAACATTTTTCTTTGAGTTTTTCCATACTGCATTTAAAAAATGATAGTAGCACCCTTTGATGTCGCAACCCGAAAATATATTTTTTACAGCTAGTATAGTAGCCATTTCGTAATCGCACTTGTAAGTCGTAATATTCAAACCTAATCTTTCTTTTCAAATTGTGAAAAGTCTTTCGTACGTCTCTTTATTTTTATTTGGTAACAAAGCAAATATCAGTGGTACAAATCATTGCTATTAGATATGTCTACATGAAGGGTGTATAGCTGATAGTAAGGTTTTGGAGCTAAACGAAATGTGCCATCACCATAAACTTCTGTTTTTGTTTGGATTAGTTCCTTAGCCATTTGAGTGCCGAAAATAATTATTTTGTCTATTCTTCCCTCGTCCCATAAATAGAAATCTTTAACTAGCTCTTCGGGTAGTTTAATATCTGCTATACTCGAAAAAGATGTGCGATTTAAATTCAAAAACTTGTTTCTTGCTCTGTACATTGTATCTTTTTTGAAGAAAATAAAGGTATTTTGTGTTCGAATGATTGAAAATCGCCATTTTCGTTTGAAAAATGCTTTTCAAATATTTTTGGGATTGATTCAAAATTAGTACACACTTCTTTCTTGCAGACATCAATCTTAGCGTCAATAATATTTTTTAAAGTGTCGCGTGTGCACATATGCTTTGCTTTTCTAAAAACACCATTGTTCAAATCTAAAGTAATTGAGGTTTTACATTCCATCTGATTACTACACCTCCAATTCCTAAATCCAGATTTATTTTTCTTAAAAAAATTATACCTGTAACCGTCGTGCTTTCCTTTTTGACTTTTTATAAATAAAACACTTGGTACTTCGTCTACTCCGTTCCACATTGTGATTCGTCTTCAACACCCAGTGTAGTATGTAATAATATTTGCAATAATAATAATAATAACTTTTGGATCAAGTGGGTTCGAAGCTCGCATGAACGCTTGGCAACACAGTATCAAGAAGCCCTCTAGTCTGGTTCCTTACCCGCTTTTATGACCACTGGCATCACCTTTCTGCTCCATAAATCAGGTAGTACCACGGAACCTAAAAACTATAGACCTATCACTTGCTTACCTACTATCTACAAGCTCCTTACATCTATTCTGAGAACTAAAATAAATTCACATATAATGTCAAATAACATCTTTAGATAGTGCTCAGAATGGATGTAGGGTTGGGTCACGTGGTACTAAGGAGCTACTCCTTATTGACATGACCATTAGCCAACAAGTTAAGCGGAATAGGGGCGCCCTCTCTACTGCCTGGATTGACTACAAGAAGGCCAATGATTCGGTGCCTCATTCATGGCTGGGGAGGATTTTAGAGTTGTATAAAATTAATCCGACTCTTAAATCCTTCTTAGTCTCATGTATGGGGCAGTGGACCACAGTCCTTCGTCAACCAGGTAGTGGTGAGTGCGCTTCTGGTCCGCATGACTTGATAAGGATTGAGCGTGGTATATTCCAGGGCGACAGTTTGAGTCCATTGTGGTTCTGTTTAGCACTGAATCCACTTAGCACATTGCTGAAGGATTCAGGGCTAGGCTATCGGTTTCGTAGAGGGGGTGAGGTTATTTCTCACCTGATGTATATGGATGACCTCAAACTATTCACACTGAAGCACCAAGATTTAGTGACATTACTAAAAACTACGGAAGTTTTTAGTAATGCCATTAAGATGGAGTTCGGTGTTGATAAGTGTGCGGTTATGCATGTACAGCGGGGGAAGATTGTAAATTCACCGAATTAACAACTTTCTGAGATAATAAATCTCAGATCTCTCTCCGAGACTGAAACATACAGATACCTAGGTATGTCAGAGTCATTGGGTATAGCGGTAGAGGACATTAAGAAATCGGTGAAAGAACGTTTTTTTGGCCGCCTGACAAAAGTTCTTAACAGTTTTTTGTCCGGCGGTATCAAAATGCGGGCTTTCAACGGTTGGGTAATGCCTTTATTGTTGTACTCCTTTGGCATACTTAGGTGGACTCAAACGGAACTAGACGCCCTGGATAGGCGAGTCCGTCAACAACTGACATTGCATCGAATGTTACACCCACGATCTTCTGTCATGAGACTGTACATTCCACGGAAGTTGGGGGGTCGAGGATTTTTAAATGCCAAGAACCTCCATAACCGTGAAGTGTGCAGTCAGAGGAATTACTTCCTACAGAATGGGTGTGGCATTCATTGCGATGTTGTGATGGTTGACAAGGGCCTGACACCTCTTTCCTTGGCTAACGAGAACTGGCGTAAACCAAAGGTGTTTAGTACTGAAGACCGTAAGGACGTATGGAAGAGCAAGGAGCTACACGGGCGGTTCTGCCGAGTCTTAACAGGACCCGATGTAGACCTGCCCGCATCGGTGAACTGGCTACGTTTCGGTGACCTCTTTGGGGAAACTGAAGGTTTTGCCTGTGCAATTGCAGATGAAGTTATTAAGACGAACAACTATCGGAAATACATCATGAAGGACGGTACGGTCGACATTTGTCGAGCATGCCACCGTCCTGGTGAATCACTTCGCCACATTATTTCCGGTTGTTCGTATCTTGCTAACAGCGAGTACTTGCATAGGCACAATCAAAAAGCCAGGATCATCCATCAGCAACTTGCTCTTCAATACGGCCTTATTGAGTTCGAGGTACCATATTATAAGTACACACCAATGCCAGTTCTCGAGAATGGTCGTGCGTTGCTCTACTGGGACCGATCAATCATCACGGACAGGACTATTGTTGCCAATAGGCCTGATATCGTGTTGGTTGATCGGACCCAGCGTCGGGCAGTGCTCGTCGATGTCGCCGTCCCGCATGACGAGAATCTCGTGAAGGCAGAGAAGGACAAACTTAGCAAGTACCTTGATCTGTCCTTCGAGATATGCCGCCATGTGGGACGTAGACTCGACGATCATTGTGCCGATGGTCATTTCGGCTAACGGATTAATAGCGAAGAGTCTCGACCAACATCTCAAGAGACTCTCGTTAGATTGTTGGATCAATAGTCAGATTCAGAAGGCTGTCATCCTCGACACGTGCCGTATTGTTAGGAGGTTTCTCAGTCTGTAGCCTCCACCGCCGGTAGTTTGGGTCCTACTCCGCTACTGGTGGGTCACTATTTTTTATATTTTTAAATGTATTTGTGTTTTTTATAAATCTATTTAAAAATTTATAAAATAAGAATGTTAATGAATAAACGAATATAATAATAATAATAATATTTAATCAATACAAAATATGTAATGACACTTTGGTCTCGCCAAGATATGTCATATAGGAAAAAGTATCATTACTAATGAGTTTAGTGCCGAGTTTAAATAGCAAAGAGTTTGGTAATATACTCGTAATATAAATTTGCGAATGTAATGTTTTGCGAATATAATATTCTGAGAACTGAAATAAGTTCATCTTCTGCTATATAAAGAATATTTTTGAACTTGATTTTACAAGAATATAATGTTTTGCTAATGTAATGTTTTGCGAATGTAATATTTTGAGAATATAATATTCTGAGAACGAAGCGAATTGAGAACCTGCTCCCTTTTCTGAAGTCGGTTAAAATACATAAATGCCTTTTCATTTTGGTCAGACAATTCTAAAGTGCAATTCAGTACCTAGGTTTATTTCTTGGTGTCAGTTTTTTGTTTCTTAGTTTAGGCACAGAATAGCGAATAGTACTTACATACAGAACTTGCACTCCGACGTTAATTAAAGCACATTCTTTTGTTTACAGAGAACATCATTCGAACGTTAGGGTTGTCCAGTAAAGTAAAATATATACTAGCATAATTTGACCAATAATTATGACGTTAATGCCTCAATAACAACTCTATGGTCAATGCCGTGTCACAAACAAGAGACAACCCTTACTGATTTACAACTTCAAGTTGTCGTTGACGTCACGTATTTTTTGCGGTTGTTATGCGAGTGACATAGGCCTGGTTTAGGTCTTCAAAATTAAATATTGTAACCATCAAACGATAGTATCATACAAATGCACTTCAAATGACCTCCCTTATACAAAACAAACTTTACTTAATGATTCTACAAATCAATTTAGTTAGATCCATTTGGAGTGCTCAAGGATCTTGCACGGTTTGCATTCTGATTTGATTGCGGCATCGCAACTAAGGACTAAGGATACCATGTCTTACATCACACTTCGTTAAGGCGCAATGGATATGAAATATGAAGAAGTTTATCGATTAATTATCGATTCATCGTAAGTTCGCCACCATCTTGGATGTAAGTGCGCGTGGTTCCCGCGCGCGGCTTCCTGCCAGTGCGTGTTGCTGCATGCTAATGTTTGCGTATACCTACATGCGCCCACGCCGTGTCCTGTACGCCGCGCATGTGTGTTCTACTTTGACGTTTGTTTCATCAGCATGGGGTGGTGACATAAAGCCGTTGATTGAGCGACGGTTTTCACCATCTGGTAGCTTGTATATAGTAGGTACCTATCTACTTGCATGACTGCTATGCGTATTTGGGTTGCTTGCTCTAGAGTTTTTTTTATCTATTTTCATTTACTTTTATCAGTATATAGTGTAAAGACAGCTCATTATGGCAAATATGTTAAGAATTTCACCGTGAACTTTGAACCCAGGATCTTTTTAGCTACATTTTCTGTTTAGTGTTGCACTTTGAAACCAAATAGGCTCTTCTTTCCTCTGAGAAAAAGATCTTATTTTATGGTAGTGTAATGCCCAAAACGAATGACCTGGACGGGTAATATATTATCACCACGACTTGAACCATTGTTAATATGACTTTTGTATAGCCTTAATGATCAGGATATTTAGATATGTTTGTATTGCGATATTTGTGACATCCAAAAATCAGATTATTATTTTTATTAAATGTACCTACCTACCAAAATTGCAATTTATATAGGTACATCATAATAATAAAATAAAAACGTAATATAATCCATAAAAATAACCAACAAAAACCTTAAATGAAAATATAATTATGCGTAATTAATAAATAAACTAAATAAAATTCCTCCTCTCTCCAGACAAACATTGTGCTGTGCCCGACAGGGTCCATAATTGTAACTTTACCTATTTTAACATCTGTACCACATTATGGAACCAATAAATGTATTGAGTATTGAACCTATGCTGTTGTGTGTGTTTTGTACGAAATGGTGGAAAGATGCTATTCCCTTTCCTCTTCTAGTTCTAGCTTACTGACTGATATACATCTGTATGGCAGAAACAGGGGTGCATAAACTGTCCCTGTTTACCGTCTCGCTGAAAAAACGTGACTTTATTGGTCCGCGGTTAAGTAAGTTCTATGTAGGATAGAAAGAAAAAAAAGATTTATTATTCCACAAACAATTTAGGATCCACGGCCTCTAAACAGCCATACGATTCAAATCAATGATATCGACCAAAATCAATCCAATACAAGCCGAGTACCTAGTAGGGACTTATTGGATTGACACACACACACACATATCATTCCTATATCCCCGAAGGGGTAGGCAGAGAGAGAAAAATTGTGGGTGTGTAATGCACTTACACACCCACAATTTTTCAGTATTTTAGTCCCACGTAATAAGGGGCAAACCTATTAGATTGATTTTGGTCTTAAATCGTGTAATCTTTTATCGAGAGTCTTAAATCGAAAGTCCAAAAAGTCCCACGCCTTCTAAATATCTCTACGGATGTATCGACTTCCATACTTCATGAGACTGCTGGCCACTTCTATGCGGTTGACAGTGATCCATTCACAAACCAGATTTATAACTAGATAAAAACCTGATCAAAAAACTAATAAACAATATTTTTAATTGCTATTATAATTATTATTACAGTTAATTGCAATTTTTCAAGTGAGCAATTAAAATTATAAAACCTGTTTCATTTGAGGGATGTGATGATGGCAAAATCAAAAATGATTGGTTTTATTTATAACTAGTAGACGGCTTCGCCCGCTTTTATATACTTACACAAAAAGCTTCACCGAGAACCACTCTATTCAATGGTGAAAACCCCATCAAAATCCGTTGCGTAGTTAAAGATCTAAGCATACCTACATACGGACGGAAGTGACTTTGTTTTATAATATGTGGTGTCGTCGTGATATGATAGAGATATGTGGATTCTTTTTCTCGATAAGCGGAGTAATAAGGCTTCTAACACAGGAGGAATTCAGTCAGAGGAACCATGGGCGTAGCCAGGTACACGCAGGGGGGGGGCAGCTGCCCCCCCCCTGCGAGTCCCCTCTCTATGTTATAGTATAGCATAGAGTTAGCTAAAATACTCATAAACCCGTTTGTTAATATTTGGAAATAAATCTAATAAGAAAGGATAAGAAACGACAAAAGCAAAAATCAATAATAGACGCAACGCGGCAGTATCGCATCTCAAAATGTATTCACTTCCTGGAATTTTTACGCGGGATATCTCATCCCGCTTCTGTAGGGGTCACCACCTAGTATAGCACTTGTGTTGAACACGACAGGCGAGGCCGGGAAGGGTAGTGCAAAAGTGCAAGCACATTTAGTTGAAGAAATGATCAAATTCTTTCTTATTCTCTTCTGTGGTGCAAGTGGCGCAACGGGCGATTGCGTACCTGCTTCATTGAGCAATTTCTGAAGAGCAGTATTATTAAAAATTGGATAGGTACGAGTATTTGGAAGCTTTTCAAACGTATGCTTTCAATTTAGTCTTGCCATCATCAGCCCGCGAGGAGCTCCTGGAGACCCTGGAGCGCCACTGAACCCATGGGGGCACCCGTTTATTGAGGTCAAAGGTAAACACCGACTGAGGGCGCTCCCACTGACCCAGATTCTCCAGCCGGATTAGCTAGACGAGCGCGGAGGAGCACTTCCCTCCGGGCATGGCTCGGTCTTAGACGCCCAACGCGGATAGCAGCGGCGAAGACGACGTACCCGAAGTCAGAGAGTTAGGAGCAGTGGTACTTCGGCTCAGTCACCGGAAAATCACCACCCCTGGACCCGCCGGCATTCCGGGCTGTGCATGGGTCGTGGCCCTCAATGAACTCAGGCCTCGACTGCTCGGGGGGCTCTTCAGCGCATGCCTCGAAAGGGGCCTGTTTCCCAAGGTGTGGAGGACGGGGAAACTGGTCCTGATTCGGTAACCGGGGCGGCCAGCGGACTCACCGTCCGGCTACCGGCCGATCGTGTTGCTCAAAGACCCTGACGGAGGTAGCGGGGGCGGGGTGGTGTTGGTGGTGTCTCTTGATATCGCCAACACCTTTAACACCTTACCCTGAAGCTGCGTTAAAGAGGCACTGATCTACCACGGAGTGCCTCTCTACCTCCGTCGTATTGTCGGGGTATATTTATCCGAGAGGGCCATAACTTCCTCTAGCTGGCTCGGGCCAGCTCGTCAAGATGTGTAGTGCGTTGTGCACTCACCGATGCGGGATAAAACCCGACCCTAAGGATGCGGGGTAAACCCCGACCACCACGCAGGGGCCACATAGGTGGCCATGGTCCACCGGGCGCCACTGGAAATTCTCTTAGTGCGTACCAGAGGCACTCGGCAATGGACGTAGTGCGGCCGCGGCCTAGGGCCGCGGATTTAAAAAAAGAAAAAGGTCTTGACATCATGTTTAATATTTTGAATATCCCCCCTTTTTAAAGGGGGGGGGCTCCAGGTTTTACACCTTTAGGGGGGGTACTCACCCCTCCCCCGATTTATTTTAGGATTAGGTTTGCCCCCCCTTGATAGAATCCTGGCTACGCCCTTGAGAGGAACCCGCACTAATAATAATAACTTGAGAACATGATCACTCATATGATCGAAGATTAACCTAGCGAGCATTAAAACATTGTTTGGTATTCTTTCCCCCATACACTACCAATTAAAAAAACTGCCTTGCGTTGCCTTGCAAAGGTTTCCATACCAAAACGTCACAAAATCACGTTTTTTGTATAGAATCCCCCAATATCTAAGCCCCCTTAACAAATATCTAACCTATTATTTATTTTTTTAAATTCAGCGAGATCGCGGCCGTTCCCATGTCCGTTGCTGCGGGCGTCTCCGGTGACCCCAGAAGGTATTTCCAGTGGCGCCCGGCGGACTTTGGCCAGCTGTGTGGCCTCTTCGGGGGTTTGGTCGGAATTAGAATCCCGCGTCGTTGGGGTTGGGTTTTATCCCGCGTCGGTGAGTGAATCTGGTTGCTTGCTGTGGGGCAAAGGTCCTGCAGCACGCAATCCTTCTAGCCTACTTCTGTAAGGACTGCGGGATCTAAGCCCCTTAAAATATTTGTTTTTTTAGTAGATATTTGTTGTTACAGAGGCAACAGAAATACATCATCTGTGAAAATCTTTGTTAATGAGATACACCCAAGACAGACGGGCGGATAGCAAAGTCTCAGTAATAGGGTTCCCGTTTTACCCTTTGGGTACGGAACCCTAAAAATAATACTTGTGCTAAGTTTCTTGGAGATCAGATAAAAATGTGGCCGCTAGCCCGGAACATACATACAGGCAGACACAAAAGCAAACTTGTCCAGTCTATAAATAGACGCTTCGCTCGCTTCTTACAATAAGTTATATCATGCAGCGCTTAGATAGACCATTCACAATGTTCTGAATTTACACTGGATACATTTGATAACCGGTATTGTGTTCTAGAATGACTTAGAAGAATTAGAAACGAAATTCGAGGAATTAGAGTAGATGGTAAGTAAGTTCCTATATCTAATTCAATCCTGATTCCTGACGCACTTGTTATCATGTATCTTCTTGGCCATTTCTTATCAATTCTATGATCTTCACAGACTAGTTCAATAAACTGGTCTCATGACAGTGAACTTTCACATATTGAATGAGCTATTTTTGTGCGGATGTCAAACTCGTAATCAGACTCCTAAGCACATTTTTTTCTCGGTAAAATAATCATATTATTATTAATATGATTACTATCACTCACTGTATACTTTGTTGGCTTCCTGTTAACAGTTACGCGTGTGAAATATAAAAAAGGATTATAATATGCCTAGCAACAGAGGTACCTAGTCAAACTTATTAAAACAATTAGCTTTGCTATTATTATTAGTCTGTGTTCAAAGACCGGTATAGTGGATGTGGGTAATAAGGCAGCGAAACTAAAATGGGAGTGAGCAGGCCACGTAAGCCTGATGGATTCTAACCGTTGGGTGAGTGTCGACCAAGACAAAACTGGCGCTACGATCTGGATACCTACCACGAAGACTGGTTTGAGGTGGCGCAAGATAGAACACATTGGAAGGAGTTGGGAGAGGCCTTTGACCAGCAGTGGGATAGTACAGACTGAAAACATAGGTAGTAATGACAACCATGAGAATTGAGGGAGGCATGAAGGTTCCTAACAAGTTCTGACTGTCCCAATCCCAAGCCTGCACCTGCGAGGGGTATATCGGGTACCCGACTAGCGATAATAGGCCATCTATTCGGCGGTACCTGTGGGAAAAAAAATAATTGGAGACGATACATAATATGACTCTGCCTACCCCTTTGAAGAAAAAGACATGATTTTTTTTTAATAAATATTGTTGGACTTGGTCACAACGTCATCTAGCCCAAACTAAGCTATAAGCTTGTGCCATGAGATCTAGACAACTGATAAACATACTTTGACATATATTTCTAAATACATAAATAACATACATAGAAAACACCCAAACTCCGAAACAAACATTTGTGGATCACACAAATATTGAATTCGACCCGGGAATCGAACCCGAGACTCCGGAGTCGAAAGCCGATGCACTACCGACCACGCCACCGAAGCAGACTATTTAATGTGATGAGAATTTTTTAGCCATTTGCGCTTTCATTTACAGATGCAGAGGATGTCACGCTTTTATCTGGTCGAGTATAAATAATAGACAGTTAGGGACCCATCCCAATGTCCTGTGAAATGTTGAATAATTGGGTCGTTCGTAGGTTCCTAACCTCACTTTTAGTACAAAGTTATTATTATTCGGTTCGGTATAGCTCACAAAGCTAAATTATAGAAATACACTAAATGTGATGTAAATTTCGTATTTCATAATGCCTAACTACTAGCTATACGGTTAAGCAAAGATAATAAATCTGTTTGACAAGGCTACTGCTATGTTTTTATCCATTCTGGACACACGAGCGTGGTATTCTCGTCACGAATGTATGTTCATGTACTTATTTTGTGGTCGTGTGAGACAGCTCGGCTGCGCGAGCGCAGGACGCTGTCACAAAGAGCGATACTAAACTTTTTATCATTATTTACCTACCTACCTTCATTACTTACTATAATTCTAGTTACTGTCCCCCGTTAACGTACTGCAATATATTTTCAGGTCTAGCTAGTCAATCTGATTAGTAGCATAGACGTCTCTTTGTATGTCAAAGACTGGCAATACCAAATATGTACCGGCCGGAAGGCATTAGCATTTTAATCTGACTTACTGATGAATCTTTTCGTTTTTATATTTGGTTCGCCAAATTGACGCCGCCCGCCTGGTCACTCTCACAGCACACAATACTATAGAGAGAGTGGCCCTCAACTTGACGACCTACTGATGTGCCTCTTCACGCTCCGCTTAAAGAACACAGGATTATATGTGGGAGGAAACACGTGCACAGGCAGGTCGTTCCAGGCCACTATCGTTCGGCAGAGAAACGAACGTTTAAAACGTTCGGTTCTCGCGAACATGCTATCCACTGTGTGGGAGTGGCATCTCTGCCCGGCACGCGTTGTTCGGGATCGGAAGGAAGAGGGTGGGATCAGATCGAACAGCTCTTCAGAACACTCGCCGTGGTAAATACGGTAGAATGCGGCCAAGGAAGCTATTGTTCGGCGCTGAGCTAGCGGCTCAGGGCTTCCTCCGGTTACCTCCGGACAATCTATAACACGGATAGCCCGTCGCTGCATAGCGTCGAGAGCGTCCAGCAGATACCTCGCGGAGCCGTCTCAGAGGTGAGAGCAGTATTCGACGCAGGGTCTAATCTGCGTCTTGTACCGCAGACACCTCTGGTCCGGTGTAAAGAATCACTTTACCTTATTCAGTATTCCTAGTTTCCGCGAAGCTAGCCCTATACATCTTTCGATGTAGTTTTTATTACTGAGCTCTCGACGAACGTCTATGCCAAGGATGTCAAGGTTCTCCTTCATTGGTAATAATGCATTCTGAAGAGAGGGTAGGGGAAGGAAAGGGGATTTCTCCGCTATAAATGCACACGCCTGTGTTTTACGGGTATTGAACTCGACCAGGTTCTCGGTACCCTATTGAGAGATACAGCCGCAGCCGGACGAGCCCAGTAACTCCCGTGCAATGTGCTGTCATCTACATAGCAATGAATGTTCCCGAGGGATAGCATATCATTGATATGCAGAAGGAAGAGAGTTGGTGACAGCACGGACCCCTGCGGTACCCCGGCATTCACTTGCAAAAAGCGAGAAGCCTGGCCATCGCAGAGGACCCGCATTCGGTGTTCGTTCAGAAAGCTGGCCATCCAACTGCACAGTTGAGGAGGTAGACCATATGCCGGAAGCTTGGAAAGGAGCGAAGCATGCCAGACTCTATCGAAGGCTTTGGCGATGTCCAGGCTAATCGCTAAGGACTCGCTGTGCCTTTCCATAGCCTCACCCCAGACATGCGTTACGAATTTCAGAAGATTACCCGTTGATCGTTTTGGCCTGAAGCCGTATTGCCGATCATTTATTAGCGAGTGATCTTCGAGGTATCGCATGAGCTGTTTGTTGATGATCAGCTTAAACACCTTGCAGATGACTGAGGTGAAAGCTATGGGTCGATAGTTGCCTGAATCAGACCGATCCCCTTTCTTGGGGATCGGTTGTACGTTCGCCTCCTTCCAGACCTCCGGCACGATTCCTGTGGAGTAAGATAGGCGGTACAGACGAGTTAGTACAGGAGACAACTCAGCTGCGCATTTCCGTAGTACCACCGCCGGAATGCCGTCAGGGCCACTGGCTTTCCGCGTGTCGAGTGATCGCAGCACCGTCCGTACACCACATTGCCTGAGTACAATGTCTGGTATAGTGTGGCCACAGTTGGCGATGGCGGGGGGCTGCAGGCCATGGTCGTCGACCCGGGAATTAGCCGCAAAGAGGTATGCGAGCATATCCGCTTTCTCTTGGGCTTTGTGAGCTAGTGTTCATCTGGGTAACGCAGCGGTGGCAGCGAGGGCTGACAAAAGTTAGATTGCACGGCTTTGGCCAGTTGCCAGTATCCACGGCTGCCCGTGGGATGGGAAGTGAGCTCCTGACCAAGCCGCGCGACGCACTGGGCATCCGCTCTCTTAAAGGCCCTCTTGCTGGATTTTGTGGCCCGGTTGTACGCTGCTTTGAGGTGACCCATGTTTGGGTCGCGCACAGCCTGGGCCCTGATCCAGGCGCGATATGCCGACTGTTTTTGTCGAACAGCTTTGGCACAGTCTCGCCCGAACCAGGGACGGGCTCTGCGGATACTGGCGACATCAGTGAAAGGGATGTAATATTCCATCCCTAAACTGATCTCGCCAGCAATCGCAGAAGCGCTATCCGAAGGAGCCTTTCCTACAAAGCAGCGCTGACTCCAGGGGACGGACGCATAATAATCGCGTAGACCGTCCCAATCCGCTGACGAGTAGTGCCATAGTCGTCGTGACGTTTGTGCAGCACGTGCAGGAGGTGACACCTTCATGCCAGCGTGAACAACAGTGGTCGGAACTACCTCCTACCGAAACACTGTACTGTCCAATGTGATGGCCATATTTTTTTTTTATTATTAAACCTAGCTACCTCCCCCTTGAGTGGAGTCTATTTTACACCTAATTTTCTTTATCATACAATTTCTTCTAGTATGCCTCTCGCACTATTATTCCTCATACTATATCTTTCTTTCATCCATCTCTCATTCATTCCTTAGTGGGTGGGACTCCCACGTTACACCTAATCTGCTAGCTTATAATTTGTTAGGATGTTCTTTATTTATTAATTTCGGGGCAAATAATACAATATCGCTATCTTATCTCTAGTTATGTATTTTTCACTTATTGCTATCTTAATTTCTATACAAGTCTTATTTCTTACTGTTTTCAATTACTTTGCATCGTTCTGCTTTATAATGGGTTCTACATTGCATTCGCTATATTTACAGTTTTTAATACATGTTTTTATATTCTCCCTTCTTAGTTTCAGTTTTTGCTGGTAATTTGACCTTTTAGCTGTAGTATTTACAGTTATTTACTTATTTTGTCTTAGTCGTGTTTTGTGTTTACTATGTGTATATTTTGTCATGTCCAATGTATTGTTATATTATATTTGTGTAGTGCTTCTCATTAATATTCCATAATATTATGAAAGCATACAATTAATATCCTAAGTTTTATTTCGCTCTATCACTATTGCTGCCTCGTAGCGTTCACGTGCGAATATTGGACAGCAGAACAATATATGTGGCACAGTCTCATCAGCATCCGGGTCACAGATGCATGCGGGACGCTCCTTGCACTTGAAACGATTCAAGTATTGGGAGAATCCCCCATGCCCGGTGATGGCCATTGTAGTCCCCCAGAAACACTAGGTCAGAGTTCGGTAACCGCACCTGCGCTTCATCAGCCATCTCGCTGAGGTACTGGAAGAGCTTTGTTGTCTCAGAATCCCCTGTGTGGAAACGGTAGACGCACACGTAGATCTGGCTCATAGAGCCATGGTCTACGTGCAGCCAAAGGACGGAGTTGGAGGGGTTCTCTAGGCAGCGCAACCGGCGGTACACGATCCGTTTCCTGTTCCAGATCGTAGCGTTCACGTGCGAAGATTGGACAGCAGAACAATATATGTGGCACAGTTTCATCAGCATCCGGGTCACAGATGCATGCGGGACTCTCCTTGCACTTGAAATGATTCAAGTATATCATCGAGGTTTGCATGGAGTCCACGGATATTAGTGAACTCCACCTCGAAAAGTGAAGTTGTAAGGTTTCCTGGGGCCGCTGTGAAACGTGTACTTTTTTTTTGTTGCACTGCCATTGTAGATTTGAAGTAGAAGAAGCGTGAAGACAGGGCGACATTTGGTGCAGCAGTAAGTGACAAAGCGCAGGGGCTAGCTTTGTCTAGAACCGTGTGGTTAGGTCGGAGCCGACTCGCCGGACGGAAGGGCTCCCAAACCCCCCTGATGCAAGGCCGCCACTACCCCACACCGGTCACCACCCGGAGCGGCGATCCCACATCAGGATTATGCGCAACATGTGGGGCAGCCTCCTGGGGTGTTTGGTCCCAGGCGGGCCCCATGACTGTGTTGCGGGCGGCCGCGGCAACGCCGTTACTAAGGGTCTCCCTGGCCGGCGAATCGACCCACACTAGACTCCGATTCGCCCCCACTGGTCCCATGCCTGCTGCACCATACATCGCGCCGTACCCCGTATCTTCCGCAACTATTCGCAACCGCATGTCATATTACATTTATTCTGAAGTAAGTATATATACATACCACGAAGGGTTATATTGCGAAATAGATACACACACTATCTATTTTGCAATATAACCCTTCGTAGTGAATAAACATTGTTTTTATTGAAATCTCTGCATGCATCCCGGCCCTGCATGGGGCCGTGAAGGAAATGACATGTGGTTCCCGAATTTTGTTTTGTAAGAATCATGTGGATACGATGGTGAATACGAGCTTGACGTACAGTACGCACAAAGCGACCGAATTTCGGACCTACGGTACCGTATCCATACAGGTAAGTAATATTAAAGTCTCTGTGTATCATTTCAAAGTTAATACACAACACCATCGAGTTTCAAACTAATCAGAGATTGTTCTATTAGAACACCAATAACTTACTTCAGGGCGCCACTGGAAATACCTTCTGCGTATGAACCAGAGACGTCAGCCAATGGACGTAAGAGCGGCGGCGGCCTTGGGCCGCGGAATTAAAACAAAAAGATCTGTATAATACGTATACGATGTACAAGAAATCTAAAATAAAATAGTTAACTTATATTAAACAAACAGTATACATAACAAAAACATTAAAAAGATAATTAACTTATGGATGTCCTTACAATTCTTACCTGTTCCCGAGTCGTACACCTGCCGCAACATTCCTTCCCCATAAACCTTAGAGAACACCCCACCAATTTTAGTAGAGGCCATATTACCTTCGAAACATAAAACAACAATGAAGATTTGATTCACCAACTTTAGAGGCACCTGATTCACTTTTTGTTCCCACTAAATCATAGATAGGTGCCGCTTATGGCCATGTTTATGTTCGTTATCTGATGTCCGTATTTCTTCTTTTTGTTGTATTCATTATGATTTCTGTTGTATATTAATGGGACTAAAATGAATAAGAATGTTTCAGAACTCTCTTGGTAATCGACTTACTGATTAAGCCAACTGTTATCGTCGAAGGTATAGGTATGAGCCTGGGCCTTTAGTTTGAACATGGTCACACTTTACTTCACACTACTTAAAATACGAAGGGTTAGTGGTAACCGAGTAGGTTCATACTTACATAGCAAAGGTAGCATAAGCACACACATAGCATAAGCAACATCTTACATGACCAATGTTGAACCTTGAAATCAAAGAACTTAATGATAAATTCTTTGATTTAATATATGTTAGGACAGTACTGCACGCCATCTAGTCTCAAACTAAGCAGAGCTGTGATATGAGTAGGTACTAGATAAACTGATATAAATAATTATACATTGGAAAATATGATGTTGAATTTTTAGATAATTGCAATGATTTCGCTAAATAGAAGACATTATCAGAGAACAGCTGTTCTCTTTGAGACAGTTTTGATAATGCCTCGTGAGTAGGTGAAACATATGTCGACGTTTATAATGTCTTCTATTTAGCGAAATCCTTGCAATTATCTAAAAATTCAACATCATATTTTCCATTGTTTTATCATGGACTTTCGCCAGGTAACGCCTGACTCCATTCAGTACTTATAGATACTTATACATTTTTTTGTAAGTAAATAAATACTTATAGGAAACACCCAGACTTCGGTACAAACGTATGTGTCATCACACAAAGTTTGTCCCGAACGGGAATCGAACCCGAGATTCCGGCGTCGAAAGCCGATGCACTACCGACCACACCACCGAAGCAGTCACGCTGGTCTAGCCAGGCTGGTCACTTACTTCTGATCGTAAGTCGTTTTTATTTCTTCACGTCAATTGTTTGTGGAGGATTACGAGGATTATTATAGCTGGTGTGACTCTGATGGACAACATTCGAAACAGTACGATAAGAGAACGTTGCGGTGTGTCAGAAGACCAAGGTGGAAAAGGGGATGCTTTGATGGTTCGGACATGTAGGGATGATGGATGACAGGAGACTGACAAAAAAGATACATGACGTGAGTGTGAATAGACCTTGGACAAGCTAGTAAGGAAGGGTCGTTCGAGGTGAAAATACACTGCGAGCAAATCGTAGATTCGCAGAATGCGAGCATTCGCTGCCATTCTATTAGATAAGATCTCTGTTGAATATCGGATAATAGGTACCTAGATAGATACTTATACAATATAAATGCATCTGTTAAAATGAAAAAATACAGCGTGTAAAGGAACAAAGTGTATTTGCTTATAATTTGTATGCGGGGTGGACGGTGCGCAGGGGACTGGCTCGCTTTGTTTGCAGGCACGCGCGCGCGCTGCCGCCAACACAGGGTCCACTCCTGCGCAAGTCCTTGGTCACTCTCTCAAATGTTTGCTTTTAACGTATACCTACTAGCACACTCTTTCATTTTATTATTTACTAAACACATTGTAATAATTGGACGAGTCTGGATGGAGGCACAGCTATATCATATTTTATGTCAAGCTATATAATGTACATACGAAAAACACTATTTTAATTTATTTTTTTACTAAATCATACAATGCGCAGGAATTTGATGTGCACTTTTGAAAATTATACCTACTTAACGTTATTTATCCGTTATTGGTATACCCATGTAGTTATTGGTATATAGTATAGTATAGTATAGTATATAGTATAGTATAGTATAGTATAGTATAGTATAGTATAGTATAGTATAGTATAGTATAGTATAGTATAGTATAGTATAGTATAGTATAGTATAGTATAGTATAGTATAGTATAGTATAGTATAGTATAGTATAGTATAGTATAGTATATAGGTAGTTAGTATTGGTATATAGGTACCTAGTTATAATGTCTACCCCCTTTTTCTTAAATTCTATTCTTTCTACCTTTCCATCCAAAGGTTTGCCTGTAAGAAATTACTTTTTAGTCATAAGGTCGCCATTTGTACATATTATTGAAACCTGGATTGCTTTTGTTATATTATATTGTATTGTTGTTTAAACATAACGTAGGCCTTGGGATGGGATACTTAGATTAAATATTTTGAACGCACTAAACACGAATTTGCATCATTATTTATACACCAATGCAACAAAATGTGATTGTCCGAGATACTAATTCAAGAGTTTGTCCACATCATTGACACATTTATTTGGGCTTCTTGAGGGTGGCTTGATGGGTTCTGATATAACTTAATCTTCTATGATTGGTAATTTCAAAGAAATCTTGAGCAGGCTTGCCGCTTGGTGCCTTTTAACATTTTATAATTATGATTACAAGAATAATGGCGCTAAGTGGTCCTATTACATCTCCGAGGCCCATATTATCCTCACATCCTCGCGGCGCACCTGCCGTCAGACGGTTGGCCTGAAGTGGCAATAGTCTCACCCTCTATTGCGTTGAACCAATATAGTTTATACGGGCGAAATACTGTGTCTTTGTATGCCCTTTCTTGTATAAATGTGATTTTGTGTATTGTGTGTGTAAAAGAATAAGTGCGTCTGGAGTCTGGACATAACCACGTCAGTTGCATTGTGCGTTATATAACGAGTTGCGGGGTTCGATGCCCGCGTCGCAACCTTTAAGGTCGAGCGGGCGGCCTCGAGCCCTTTATTACCAATGCTAGGTATACGCCTGTGGTCCTTGGGATAAGAGCTCACAGTACTTGCATTTGTTAGGACACGTACGGTTTTAAAAACATACGGGTTGTGTTTGAGTTAAAAATGAAATGTTTTGTTTCTTTATTGTGGTTGCAATAGAGGCTTTACTACATAAGTAATTCAGAAGCCGCTCTCGCACCAGTGTGTCTAGTAGTAGTTCATACATACATTTCACACAGTTCCCTGACGTTACCGCTAGGGGCGCTGGTGTGAAATGTATGGGGAATACGAAAACGTATTTCGAGCAAATTAACGTAAGGAACTACTACTAGACACCCTGGTGATTGTCATAATATTATATTAGCTTGTAAGCCATAGCCTAGTTTAGTCTATGCTTAGATTATATCAATATTGTCTTGTCTATGTTCACTTCCTTCTTACTCACTTTGTAACATGGCCGACTGAAATACACGACACGTATTATTACGAGCTCCTGTCTTTTATTCCAAAAACCAACAAACATCAGGTGTGGTGTAAACTGGCGTGTCTAAGGAAGAACTGGATCAACCAAAAGAAAAAAATGGACGAATCTTCAACGTCGTCGGGTCGCCTCAAGCACATGGACGTTCATGCATCCAACATGCCGCTCACGTGGAAAAATTGGATCACCAAATTCAAAATATATCTCAAAGCATTTAAATATGATCAAGAAAGCGAAGATAGGCAAGTTGCACTTTTATTACATTATATAGGACCAGATTGCCTTCACATATTTTATTCTTTCAACCTAGATGTCGAAACAGTCAAGCTACAAGTGTTGATCGACAGATTTGCAGGTTATTTCAGCCCAAAAGTCAATATAACCATGATAAGGCATAAACTTTTTAACAGAAAGCAACTGCAAAATGAACAGCTGGACAGTTATATAACAGATCTCAAAAATATAGCCCATCAGTGTAATTTTGGTGAATTGCAAGACGATTTACTAAAAGATATATTTAGTTGGAATCTAAATGATCAGAATCAATACATTAAAGAGAAAATTTTGCAAGAATTACCTACCACTTTAAATGCCACTATAAATATTGCTAAGTCACTAGAATCGTCCCGGAAAGAAGTTCAAATATTATCAGGCACAAATCCCAATTCATCTGTAGCTAGTATAGATAGTATACATAACAGAAGTAGTCAACAGTCCAGTAGAAGTCATTCACAACATCGTCAGTCAAGAAATCAGTCAAGAAATCATAGTCGTAGTCAACAATCAAGGTATAATCCGCAGTCACAGGATCGTCAATCAAGAATTCAGAGTCACAGTCAACAGTCAAGGTACAATCCTAACCAGTCATACAATACATCCCATTCATCGAGTTATAGCAGTCCCAATGGTTATAAAGGTAACAATCAGTCTATGAATAACTCAATGTGTCCAAAGTGTGGTCAAACACATCGTTTTAAATGTCCTGCTCTTGGTGCAAAGTGTAATTTCTGTCAAAAACTTAATCATTATTCAAAGATGTGTAAGTCCAAGCAAAAATATGTTAATTATGTACAAGAAGATTTTTCTAATGATGATCAAGCTTTTCTAGGTGCTGTTTATCAATGTAATTCTGTAAAATATAGTGACCAATGGTCAATAACCCTAAGTATCTGTAGTCAATCTGTTTGCTTACTTATTCACTCAGGTGCAGATGTGAATTTGATGTCTAAGAAAGCATTTGAAAAACTAGCGTTGCAAGAGATAAATCTTATACAAACACCATTTAACTTGACAACATTTACAGGTCAAAGTATACCTACAATCGGTTATTGTACATTACCATGTAAGTATAATGACAAATCATACAACTTGTGTTTCCATATTACACAGCTAGATTGCAAAAATATTCTGGGTAGACAGTCTTGTCAACAGTTAAAAGTCATAAAAAGAATGCATTCAGTAACCTTTGATGAAAACATATCTGAACACAGTCCAAACTACACACTTAGTCAGCATAGCCAGAACAACAATTTACAGTCAATGTCAAGTCAGTCTAACAGTCAAAGTCAAGTCATATCACAGTCAATGTGTCACAAAGTCCCAGCAGAGTCAAACAGTCTGTCAATACTAAAGAAATATAGTAAGGTTTTTAATGGAATAGGAGCTCTTAAAAACTATGAATGTCATTTAACTCTCAACGAAAATGTCAAGCCGTCGGTAGAAGCAAGTAGAAAAATTCCTTTTAAATTACAGGATAAAGTCAAGGCAGAACTTAATAAGTTAGAAGTCACTGGTATTATTGCTCGAGTTGATGAACCAACTGATTGGGTCAACTCTATGGTAATTGTCTCTAAAAAGGATGAAAGCATTAGATTATGTTTAGATCCACGTAAGTTAAATAAAGCTATTAAACGTTCACATTACCCATTTCCACATATTGATGAAATTAAAGCAGAACTAAATGGTTCATGTTATTTTTCAAATTTAGACGCTAAGTCAGGCTTTTGGAATCTTGTCTTAGATGAAGAATCATCCAAACTATGTACTTTATAAGCCCCTATGGCAGATTTCGTTTTTTAAGGCTACCGTTTGGTGTCAATGCATCTCCAGAAATCTTTCATAAAGAAATGATTTCCCGGTTTGGTGACATACAAGGCATTAAAATAATGATGGACGACTTTCTTATACATGCTAAAACCATTCAAGAACATGATCAAATCCTAGAAAAAGTTCTTTGTCGTGCAAAAGATATAGGTCTAACATTTAATAGTAATAAATGTAACATTTGTCAAAGTGAAGTCAAGTATTTAGGTTTTATATTCAATAAAAATGGAGTGTCTGTAGATCCATCTAAAGTAAATTCAATATGCAACATGCCACAGCCTAAGAATGTCACAGATGTCCAGAGATTCCTGGGCATGATTAATTTTCTTGGCTCATTCATAAAAAATTTATCAAAAGAAACATCAAACATAAGACAGTTACTTAATAAAAACACAATATGGTCATGGAATGACAGTCATGAGAAAGAATTCAATAAATTAAAGTCTCTAATTAGTTCTTCACCAGTCTTAACTTACTTTGATCCTCAAAAACCACTTACTTTGTCAGTAGATGCTTCAAAAGATGCTTTAGGTGCTGTCATCTTACATAATATTAGTCCTATAGCATATGGCTCAGCTTCTTTGACAAAGTCTCAACAAAATTACTCTCAGATTGAAAAGGAACTCCTAGCAATTTTATTTGGTTGTACTAAGTTCCATCAATACATTTTTGGTAACAAAGTCCTAGTGGAAACAGATCACAAACCTATTGTCTCTTTATTTAGTAAACCTTTATTTAATATTCCACCAAGATTGCAACGAATAATGCTTCGTTTGCAACCCTATGATCTTATCGTTACTTATAAACCAGGTAAATACTTATATGTCGCAGACACATTGTCCCGTGCTGCATTACCAGAAAATGCATTAGTAGAATTGGATGAAGATATTAAACTTCATGTTAATTTACTCACTGCTAATTTGTCACTTAGTCCTTTCAAGTTACAACAAATTGAACAAGCTACCAGGTCTGACCAAACTCTTATTAATTACTGTAAAAATGGATTTCCAAATTCAAAGCATAAAGTAGAAGATTGTATTAAACCTTTCTTTCCTGTTAAAGATGATATTCATTATGCTAATAACCTTTTATTTTTGTCAGATAGAGTTATTATACCTATTTCTTTAAGAAAAGAATTCTTAAAACTATTACATGAAGGTCATCAAGGCTTGAATAGTTGTAGAAATTTGGCAAGACATACAATTTACTGGCCTAATATTAGTCAAGATATAGATAATTACATCAGTAATTGTGAAATTTGTCTCACTTTAAGAAAGAGTAACACTAAAGAAAGTTTATTACCACATGATTACAAATACATTCCTTGGCATAAGGTTGGTATAGATTTCTTTGAGTTCAACAAGCATACATACTTAATTGTAGTCGATTATTTCTCAAAATATGTTGAGATAGCAATTTTAAGTAATGGTTACAGTGCAGACCAAGTCATAATCAAGTTAAAATCAATATTTGCTCGTCATGGTATTCCCCATACATTAATGTCAGATAATGGTCCACCGATGAATTCCAAATCTTTTCATGATTTCACACAAGATTGGAATATTCACCATGTCACTTCCAGTCCCTATCACAGCCGTTCAAATGGTATGGTAGAACGGACAGTAGGCATAATTAAAAATATGCTTAGAAAATGTTTACTTGATAATACTGATCCATATTTAGCATTACTGCAATATCGCAATACTCCCAAAAACAATTTATGTTCACCAGCACAACTTTCCATGTCACGTAGACTTCGTACAAAGCTACCTATAGTAGAAAAACTTTTAAAATCAAAATTTACATAAGATGAAAGAGTATTACAACAAAAATTCCAAAGATCTTAAACCCTTGGAGGTAAATAGTCATGTTATGTTTCAAAAACATCCACAATCGTCTTGGTTTCCAGGTATTATACAACAAGTTGGTCCTGAACCTAGGTCGTATATCATAAAAAGTAAATTTGGTACATATCGTCGCAATAGACAATACATAACACTTAGACCAAAGTCTCAATATTCCTTTCATTCACATAACACACAGACTAATAATTTTCACACTCAACCAGTCAGTTCCAATCAAACTTATATCAGTTATACTCCTTGTTATACAAATGATTACTCTAAAATTTCTCATAGTCAATCTCCTCAACGTACTAGCAGTCAACCAATTAAGAAATATTCTAGTTCAGGAAGAGAGATAAGGCAACCACAACGTCTTATAGACACAGTCTTATAAACATTGTTTCGTATTCATTGTCATGTACTTAGTTATAAGTAATTAATTAGTATTAAGTAATTAATTAAATGTTGTAAACCATTGTTTGTTTACATTTAGAAACAATCGTCAAATTGACAACGTCAAATTATGTCAACTGTCAGAATCTATTAAAACGTCAAATTGTCTCGTGTCAAAACACTAAAATGCGTTTTGTTATTTTTATATAAGAATCTAAAATATAAGTTATAAAATAGTTAAAGGGAAGATGTCATAATATTATATTAGCTTGTAAGCCATAGCCTAGTTTAGTCTATGCTTAGATTATATCAATATTGTCTTGTCTATGTTCACTTCCTTCTTACTCACTTTGTAACATGGCCGACTGAAATACACGACACGTATTATTACGAGCTCCTGTCTTTTATTCCAAAAACCAACAAACAGTGATATAGGTTGTTTAACATACCAACGCAAACCGAATGGTTTTACTTAGCTGCTGTCATTTGCATTTCCTCAACTAGTGACGCAATTACACTTGGTGCACACTGTTCTGGTGCACGAAATACCATACTCGACTGAGGGTACCCGAACCATTAAACGAACCTGCGCTGCGCCTGCATCCTATGTCCATGGCCAAAACAAAAGCTGTTCAAATACCTACCTAGGTAGGTAGGTACCTACTCAGTACCTAGTCGGCTCCATTCACTTAGTCGTTTGTCCGAATGCAATCAACTTATGATAACGACTACTGATAAATAAACTATTCAATAAAAGATTTCCAACTTCCTACAGAAATATTCTCCAATCATTATCAAACGGAACCAGCCAGCTCTTTACCTAATGCATTCGATAATACAAATTCTTTATATTGATGAGGTCAACAGATTAATTTATTGGTGTTAGGCTGTTGGGTTTCGCCAAAAGATTAATTATGGGCATTAAAAATATACCTTTTTAAATTTTTCATGATTTCTCTTCTATGTAATTTGTTAGAATTAACGATAACCTGTCCCAAAATGCGACCAAACTTGATTTAATTTTAGTACCTAATTTAGAACGATGCAATTTAGAGGGAATCAACACTAATTTCTAATACCTACCTTTTAACTCGGGAGGGATTTGTATAGATAGATAGATAGATCTGATCTAAGTGCCTTGTACCAGTACCGCAAGGGGCGCTGGTGTGAAATGTATGGGGAATACGAAAACGTATTTCGAGCAAATTAACGTAAGGACGTACTAGACACAGTGCACATGTTCATGGGAGGAAGGAGGCCGAGTCGTTTTGAACATTCAATTATCTACTTGGATGCTTTTGAATCACCTATTCCTCTACTTCTTCATTATTGAGGGTAAATATCACAATGCACCATTTTCGCTATTTAAAAAGGGAAAAAATAATGTAGTATCATACCACAAATATAGATAAGAGAGTACAAAATAAGAAAAGATAACTCCATAAAAATTCCGCTCATAGAGAACTTCACCAGCGACGACACGTGAGCCATCGAAAAAGTATAGGCATGTCAGGCTCAACGGTGTCTCCTTCTCTGCGATATATCAGAAAGACCTGGGTATTCCCCTAAAAGGAGTTCCAGGACAGTGTATGTTTTAACTACGTACTGGTTATCTACAACAATAATCAAGAATTCTATATTTTACAAATTACGCTACTTAAGTATACAGAAATAATTGTGTTTTATCTCGATTTGAGGCATCTGCTTCCTAGCTTTTACAACCAAAACACGCCATTCATTCATTGCCTCAAAAACATACAATATCTACACGTCCAACTTATCATCATAACACTAATAGCATTTACGACCTTGGATCTGTTTCTGTCCATTGTCTACTAAAGTTAGCACAATTTTTCAACAAAATACTCATCATTGTGCTACATCAGGTAACATTTATTGCCATAATAGGACACAATGAGCCGACGGAAGTAATTCCAGTATTCACAAACAAGGACATTATTTGACTAATAACTTTCGAATACATTACTTACTTCCTTCCGGACCTTTGCCAAACGCCCTTTGTGTTACCCAATAGGCTTTTTACACTATTCATAAAAATAATGCGCTTATACACATCTGAACAGTTTCAAAATTGAAACTAAATAGCTATTTTAGTATAATACGTTATTCAATTTTGAACTTTAAGGTTTTGAAGTAAATAATCTAATCCTGTGTAGGATATCAAATATCGCAGATGTCATAAACCGGGACGATTGTGTACAGTACACATAACGGAAGGAAGCATACTGTAAAAGGGATTGCCGGATGTTGCCTTATGAATAGACATTTCGCTATTCGTGCCTTAGCATGGTTTTGCAGATGAATGAGACGGTTTTTACTTTTGACGGGAAGCGAGTGCGTGTGCGATGGATCGATTTGGAGCTTAGCAGAAGCAATGCGCGGGCGTCATGGGCCCGGGTACCGAAGAGGGGAGGTCTGCGGTGCGGGGGATGAAGCGACGGTTTCCGGCGACGCGGGCGCACCGTGGGAACGCGCACACCCACCTACGAAACTGCTCCTCGGATTAAATGACGGGCACTAATTAATTTAAGTTCGCGGCATGTAAAATTGGAGATCCGTGCTAGATAGGTAGCACGGTGAGAGAGGGGAGCTGCAGCACCTATGCAAAGCCTTTACTTTTGATAAGAAGATAGATTTGGCGAGTTGTTTTACAAGTCGAACTACTATAAATCATCACTTGATCACCCTGCTCCGGTAAATGTAGGTACATTAGATACATACCTATTTAGTAATATAAAATTAAGTACCTTCAACATTTTAAAACAGCGCCAAAAGTTTATTTTTGTTCTTCTGTTTAGAACTAATCCCGAAATTCCCATTACCTTCTTAATACGACCTTATATCTTTGACTGCTTCGGTGGCGTGGTCGTTAGTGCATCCGCTGTCGCAAACTTTGTGTGATGACACAAACGTTTGTACCGAAGTCTGGGTGTTTCCTATGTATAATATGTATATACAATACATATGTAATAAAATACATATGTATATACAAAAAAAAATGTATATAAGTATTTATATCAGTTTATCTAGTACTCATATCACAAGCTCTGCTTAGTTTGAGACTAGATGGCGTTGTGTGAATTGTCCTAACATATTTATATTTATTTATTATTTATCTAAAGATATATCTAGATACTTAATTAAGGATTACCTACTTAGTACTGGATATCGTTTGAGCAGCTGGTGGAAAATTTAATGCCTTCCTACTCTCATTCAATTATTATGGGAGATTTTAACACCTGTCTGCTAAAAGATGATCATCGTTCTCAGACATTTTCCGAAATTCTTCAATCTCTAAACCTTTCTGTTCTTCCACTGAATACTACACACCATGTGCCAGGTTGTGTCCCCACGCTGTTAGATCTCATCTTGGTATCCTCAACGGATCATGTCATCAAGCATGGGCAATGTGCGGCCGATGCCTTTTCATTGCACGACCTCATCTACGTATCTTACAAGCTACGTCCTCCTAAGGTTAAGCATAAGACAGCCATGCTGCGTGGTTTCGGTCGTATGAATGTTCAGCAACTTCGTGTGGACGCTGGTAAAATTGACTGGGGTCCACTGTTTGAACCTAGCTCGGTAGATAGTAAAGTTGAAATTTTCACCTCTGAACTTACTCAGATTTATAACATACATGCTCCGATTCGTGCTGTTAAACTTACGCATCTTCCTGCACCGTGGCTTACTGAAGAAATTAAAGCCGTTATGGCTAAAAAAGCAGCGGCTAAAACGAAGCATAAACACCGTCCGACTGAGGCAAACTGGAATAATTATGTCTGTTTAAGAAATCACTGCAACAAGGTGTGTAGGAATGCACAACGCCAATATATCCATACATCTATCGAGAACGGTGATCCAACCAGAATTTGGAAATTCCTGAAAACTCTTGGAGTTGGCAAGTCTAAACAACAACCATTTCCTGATAAAATTGATCTTGATGCTCTTAACAAGCATTTTTCCGCCTCGTCCAACTATGAAGGGACTACTAAAGCTCATGCCCTAAGGCATCTTTCATCACTTCCAACTCCAAATCATCCAGTTTTTGTCTTCTCTCAATTTACCGAATGTGATGTTAAGAGGAGTATAATGTCTGCAACATCAAAAGCCGTTGGAAATGACTGTGTTGGTCGAAATATGATCATGCCCATACTCGACCTAATCCTTCCTGTTATAACCCACATTTTAAATGCTTCAATTTCGACTAGCAGATTTCCATCGGCCTGGAAAGAAGCACTTATTTTTCCCTTGCCTAAAAATCCTCATCCTTCTTCCTTTTCTGAGTACAGACCCATTTCTATCCTACCTTTCCTTTCAAAAGTGCTTGAGCGACTAGTTCTCTTGCAGCTCAGCTCATATCTAAACACGTATTCCCTCTTAAACCCATTGCAGTCTGGTTTCCGACCTGGCCATAGCACTGTGTCTGCCTTGGTAAATGTTACAGATGATATCAGGCTCGGAATGGAATCCGGTAAACTCACCGTACTCTGCTTGCTGGACTTTAGCAACGCGTTTAACACAGTAGATTTTCAAATTCTTGTTAGCAGACTTCGCTCACTTAACATATTTCCAACGGTGATTGACTGGTTTCAAAGTTACCTGTCTGGTCACCGGCAGTGTATTCGCGTGGAAGAGTGTCTTTCTTCTTGGTGCGACATCACAGCTGGTGTACCGCAGGGTGGCGTGCTCTCTCCGTTACTTTTTTCTATTTTTATAAATTCCATCTCGAACAATATAACTTATGCCTATAACCTTTATGCAGATGACCTTCAAATTTACTCACAGGCTCCAGCGAATGAAATATCAGATGCCATTTCAGTAATTAACTCTGATTTAGAACAGATTTTACAGTGGAGCGTCAATTATGGATTGCAAGTTAACCCATCAAAAACTCAGGCGATTGTGATAGGTAGTTCCTGGATGATATCACGCACAGATTTTACTCAGTTGCCACAGATTATTTTTAATGGTACTCCTATTGACTTGAGTATGAACGTTAGAAATCTGGGTATTTACATAGATCGAACCTTATCCTGGGGGGTGCAACTACAAGAAGTTAGCCGCAAACTTTTTGCAGCGGGTGGGTCCTTGCGAAGATTGCGAAACTTTTTACCAACGGCTACTAAACAATCCCTGGCACAATCTCTGCTACTCCCTATCCTGGACTATGCGGATGTCAGCTATCTGGATCTCACTGAGGAGCAACTTAATAAACTTGAGCGGCTTCAAAACTTTTGCATTCGTTTCATTGGATTACGCAAATATGATCACGTTTCTGAATTTCGCCGGACGCTCAGGTGGCTCCCAATTCGCCTTCGCCGTAACACTCATATACTCTCTCTCCTTTACAACGTACGGTTCAATCCTTTTACTCCTCCTTATCTTAAAGAACGTTTTAAGTTCCTTAGTGACTCACATTCTAGGTGTCTGAGGTCATCGGAGAATTTGCTGTTGCAAATACCAGTGCATTCCACAAATTTCTATGATAGCTCTTTTACTGTTGAAGCCGCACGTTTGTGGAATGCACTGCCACTGCAGGTGAGACGCGCACAGTCACTGTCGTCCTTCAAGACCTTGTTGAGAGACAATTACTTGTCGCTTGTCTTATGATATTATGTTATGTTAATCCTATAAGTCTCACTTTTTTTATTATTGTGTACACTACCCGTATAAGTTTAAGTCTATTATTTTATATTGTTTCTCCTTTTCCATCCTAAGGTTGCCTGGAAGAAATCGCTGTCAGCGATAAGGCCGCCCTTTGTACATGAAGCTGTAATTTGTTTAAATGTTGTTTTGTTATGTGGTGTACAATAAAGAATTTTTATGTTCTGTTTTATGTTATATCGAACATCAATCGCATTTGGGAAAATCTTGACAATAAGTTTGCTATGTACCTACCTACTAAGTACTTCTAAGTATGCCTATCTGAGACATCTCGTAGACAGTTTTGCAGAATAGCAGTGGTTCACCCTTTTGTGTGTCCGTCGCGTCGAGTGGCAAGCTGACAGCGCACCTGGCGAGCCAGATGCTCTCATTCAAGACCCGTTCAATTTTATGAATCGGCGACGATCCACTCTCAGGCCTATTCACATGATATTTTTACAATATTTTTTTTTACAAAACATGTGCTTGCTAGTCGTATGTACTTACAAGGCCGTAGGTACCTATAATACAAAATGCCAGTTTTTTATCATATTTATTGTGGAGTAATAAATTATTTCTTTCTTTCTAACATGATTTTATTTTTTTAATTACCTTACCCCTTAGTTTTTTTTCAAAAATGTGTTAGGTACACCTAACACATTTTTGAAAAAAAACTTACTTGTACACTATTCAACAAATATTCATTTTTTGGTAAACTCTGACCGGTTTCGCCTTATGGCATCACCAGAGGTGTTTACTCATACTCAGTCACTCACACAATTCACTTTTGTAACACATTATACCAATATTATTGACTTTTAGATCACATTTCGATAATATTATCACTAAGTATAAGTTCCTATAATGTATTACTATAATATATACTATATACTATAAGTAGGTACCCCAAGTGCCGACAATCGAAAGCATAAATTATATTTACTCCCTGTGTATGCTGGATTCTCGAATTTAATTTACAGAACCTAACTTATTTGTGTGATCCGCAAAAATGTAGAGATAAGAGTAAAAGAAGATAAGAAAATTGCAAGAGACTGCCCGCAATGCGGGAGAGTATCTAAGTTTATCAAAAATATCTCTATCTTAAGATTAAGATAGGTTGTTGGGAACCTCTTCGGGGCTCATCTAAAGCAAAGCTCGAAAGCTAAGCTAAACCATGGAACATATAATAAGTGGCTAAACTACAATAGATATTAGGTACTTAAGTTAGCCATGTCGAAAGTTTGTCAACCCAGGACTTGTCACAGCTAATCAGGTAGCTCACCAGCTGCTATTAAATGCGGGATACCATAATTATCAACGCCCAAAAAGACCCCCAACATGCGCTTAGTGACTCTGTAAATTCGAATACCTACTGCAATCAGTGGACCCATTGATACCGTTAAGCTTTCCGAATTAATATCCATCTTCAATGACATGAGATGAGCCTTAGGGTTATAGTTGAGAGGGCGTACCAGTTAGTCGATAGTCTTGAAATAGTTATTCTTTAGTCAGTAAATAGGTCCTTAAAATAGATTGCAGTTGCACCGGAACTATAAATCTGTCCATGTATGTTTGAGTTAGATATTGACGAAACAAACAAGAGTCAAACGAATATCAAAACAAATTAATGACAACTTACATACTAACGGTTATCTAGTCAGTTCATTCATATAACTTCTTTGATAAGTTGGCAAATAAATCCATTACCTTATCTCGGAGTGCCGATCTCTGACTGTAGTGTATCAACACTGCTGTTCGGATAATTTAACTTTAGGTAACATTCAAGTAGCATCAATGATACATTCTCTACAATATTTCTTACATTATCTAGTAAGTAGTTTAAATTAAAACCAACTGATGCCCGCAGCTCCACTCGCACTGGTATCGGGATATCTCGGTTGTCAAAAAATCTTGGGTCTAGTAGGCTACCCGGCGGCGATTCCAAGTAAGTAAGTAGGTAGGTAGCATGATTAGAGAGAGTGGCCGGCCAGGTTCTTTTCTCATCAACATTTCATCGCAAGGCAACGGGTTTCAATTTTTTTTTCAAAATTACAATATTGCTGCTACTTTTTATTAAATTCATTCGGCCATTTTGGACTTAACCCATTATAAATGTGCCCGGTGACGGCAATAGGCTTGCCCCTATTACGTGGGACTAAAAATACTGGCAAATTGTGGGTGTGTAATGCACCTCTGCTTACCCCTTTGAGGACATAGGCGTGAAAGGATAATCTGACATAATGTAACGTCGGCCAAATGATTAACATACATAATTATATACTAAAAATATTTACATAGCAAAATATCGTTTAAAAAATAGCTCCGCGTCATTGCCGACTGGGAAGGTTCCCAGAATGCTGGCTGTGTTGCCACGTTGGATGGCTCTACTTATTCTTTGGGCCAGAAAATACCCAGCCTTCTGGTCCTGAGAAGCATCGATTAAGCGTTTAGCGTTTATCTCTATAAAGGCGGCGAGCACTCGGACCCCATGACCCCAGTATCTGAACCCCAAACGGCTCAAATATATAATCACTTGCTAGGTTAGCATATTTACGCCGTTTGAGACCTTCAGTCGATGCAGCAGCAGCGCCGGCACGTCCGGATGTCGACCATAGAGATATTGTACTAGGTCCATGGTGTCGATGCTCATTTAAATTTAAAGTGGCATTTGATTAATTCGTATAGATAAACCATAGAAGTAAGTACCTACTTACTTAGTAAAAGGAATTCTAGGTAGGTATATAATACATATCGTGATAAACGTTAAAATCTGATTATCTTAAAGGAAGATAAGAAAAATCACACAATAAGTGGTAAATGGTTAGCGGTTATACATCGAACGAGTTTTTTCCAATACACTTTATGGTATTCGCGGAATATCAACATTAATGCGTTAATGGTACCAAGTCAATTGTCTTTTCACACTGAACGGCGCTTATTGCGGTATAACCGTGAATGTCTTTGAAATTACAACGGTATAATGTTCAGTTACGCATCAATTCAATAGCCCTATATAACAAACAATACATACAATCAAGCTCATATCCCCGACTTGGTATTCAGAGGTGAACACACTCGGATTTGAGAAGTAGTTTGGTTGTCTCCACGTACGTAATAGTACGTATTGCTGATACGGGGCGTACTATACAGTATAATTGTATAAATCAATAACTGTAATGTGATCTATACCTAAACTCTCGTTAGACCCGATGTATCTACGTCCAAGTATTCCGGCATCCATTATTGGGGCATGAGAACGGCGCGTGTTGCTAGCCCATCGTCCTTACAGGAACAGGACAGAAGGGCATAATACCCGACCCAACCTTGACAGAAGCCGTATAGGGCCCTTTCAGGCATGTTTCGACAAAGAGTAGAGTAGCTTCGCGCATGTAAAAACTAATAGGTATTGTAGTCATGTTTTTCCTTTATAAATATCGGTTAGCATTTGGTGACCTCGCAGGAAGTAGGGGCCCCTATCGATCGCAGGCCCTGGGCACGTGCCCATAGTGCTCAATGGGAAAGAGGGGCCTGGATCTAGGTAGCACCCGTTATGTTCCGTTCAACATTTCTGGCAAAGCAAGTTCAACCATCAACATCTTTAGGACAATGACTATTGTTGCTCTAATCGCTGAAATGAGATCTCATTTGTGACGTTTTAATGCGGTAGCCCACACAACGCGATGATAGTGATAAAGTGATAACAGATAACTAATGTCTTTAGATAAGTAGGTACTGTTTTCCAAAGAGAATACTTCCGATATTGATTATACTTTATGACGTCAGATAGCCACCACAAATGATTGTAAGCTGGTTTCTTAAGACTTAATATATCGGCATGCCTGGTGACCATAAGTTACTTGCTATGCTTGGGCCCTGTAGTTCAAAAAGCAGATATTTTGACGTGAGAATTTTCGATTGAAAATTAGGGTGCTTTTTCAATATTAACCCGTTGACCCAACTCGACTTTAAACTTTATTTTTTTATGGGGGGGTTCCCTTTTTAATGGATAAATTCCTATAGGAGGGGGTAGACAGGTTAAGTCAAGATCAGGAAAAAATAAATCGAAAAAATGACAGTGTGCTTAGGATCTGACATAAAGGCTTTGAGGTATAATGAACTACGTACGTACGTAGTACATATACCTCAATGCATAAAGGTCGAAATTATATTATTTTATATATAAACAAAGTCGTTTTGGTTAAGAGATTAATGGCTCGAGAACGGCTGGACCGATTTCGCTTATTCTTTTTTTGTTGTGTTAGTTATTATAAGGAGAAAATTATAAAAATTAATGCGGTACGAAGTTCGCCGGGACAGAAACAAATTAAAATTGATTTTATTCTGTTATTTAGTATTTGTTGTTAGGTAAAGCAGCAACAGAAATTCTATCTATCTATCTATCACGGTTTATGAGGTACAGCCTGGACATGGACAGACGGACGGCGAAGTTTTTACCGACCTATTTTTTTTCGTTTTTACTTTAGTTTTCATTGTTACTTCACTCGTACTGATCGTATCGTAATGTTATGCAGCCTGAAGCGTACCAGAGACGTCCGGTAACGGACGTAGGAGCGGCCGCGGCCCTGGGCCGCGGAATTAAAATAAAAAGCCTAGCCTATCTAGCTGAAGAAGTTTTAAAACTGAAATCGAACAAGTAGTTCTTGAGATTTACGAGTTCAAACACGCGCACGTACGCAACGGATTTTGATACGGTCTTCACCAATGTATAGAGAGGTTCTCGAGGAAGGTTTTTGGGTACCTATATAGTTTGTTAAGCGGGCGAAGCCGCGGGTGTCCGCTAGTTTATAATAATCCGTAAAAATCCGTCGGATTTATCAATGGATTGTTTACCTGTTTGGTTTTTACGTGTTCATTGTTATTATAAATATTTTTATGAATTAAATCTTGAATGAATCACACATTATTCAGTTGATGGCGTACGTAGATAACTACCTATTTACATAAAATTATTATAATTGCTTAAGTAATATTTATACTTGAATGAGAATACTTTAGTCGTAAGTACATGGAGAGGTCGTATGAATGAATATAGTTTTAAGACTTTTGTTTGAAGCATTTCAGTGTAGGTATTTATGACCAACTGTATACGATACAGGGAAGGAAAACTCGACACAAAACCATATACCAAACCGTTTGACCAGAATGGTATATATAAGTTGAACTCCCCCCTCTTTAGGGTAGGCGCCTGCCCAGCAGTGGGCGTCAAATGGTCTGAGATGATGATGATGATACGATAGTCCATATATATATTTTACCTATATTAGTGTATATAAGTTTATGTATGTATGTATGTATGTGTATATTATTATGTATTTATTTATGTATGCACTTATATCTATGTATTTTATGTAAGTATGTATTGTATTTTATGTATTTTTGTTACTTTATTAATTCTGATTAAGTAACCCATTAAGCAATTAAGTATCCCTTTTTCCCAAGAAACTATTTATAATTTTCTTTCTCCACCAATGCCTACCCTTATGGTTATTTTAAATTCTATTAGTTCTTACTTGTCCATCCAAAGGTTGCCTGTAAGAAATCACTTTTTAGTGATAAGGCCGCCATTTGTACATATTTAAACTTGGATATTTTATTATATATGTTGTATTGGTGTACAAAAAACGTTTTGCATATAATACTTCCATTTTGTTTGTTACGGAGATGGCGATTCTACAACCTTTCATCGAAAGTCGATTCTCCATTGGACTATTCACCGTCAGAACCGTTTCGTTTTTAAAAGATTCACCGACAGAACGATTCCCCTATGGACGTTTCGCCGACAGAACGGTTCGCATTTGTGTTTCGACGACAAGCGTTTTCCACTATGGACTATTCATCGAAAGAACTTTTCGCCTATGGATGTTTCGTAAACAGAAATATGCCCGAATGAGTGGTTGCAGAATCGAGATGGCTGCTATTTTTCCAATGAGAAACGAAACTAAGCAGAATGCTATGACAACATCGATCATACATACCTACCTAGGTACCTGAAAAAGTACCTAGGTTTTATACCTACCTATTTATGTAGGTATACTTTTTCGTAGTAACAAAAAATTCCTAAACTCTTACAAAAATATCTTTATCTTGTTATTTGTGTAAGAGTTTGAGTAAATCCCTGGTTGAAATTTCTGATTATTTTTCTGTTTAATGAAATCGCTTCAACAAAATAAACTTCTGATAGTTAAATATACGATGTCATTTTTAAATGCCATTTAGTTATTTTTTAACAGATGTATAGATAATGAATACCTCGTAACGTAATGAAAATAGTACAAGAAACTCGCTGTTGGTCGCTGTATAAAAATACCCTCCCCTCGAATTCATTCACTAACACCGACTAACCGACCGAATGAAAAATGGTTATACATTTTATAATATTATCTAAATACCTGCGTGCTATTGTAAATTGTCGATTTATTTTCATTCATGAATTAGATGTTACGGTTGGTTCCGCCGTTCACAAGTCTCCCACGGCTGTATGAATGGAGTGCCCTTGCACATGATTCAAGGAGTGAAAGAAAGGGGCGCGTCATATCCGGTGTGAGGCGTATGGCGTTACTTCCGGTCGTCACCGGATACGTATGTCCCTGTTCGCATCAATTATTATTTCCTTCATAATGTTTCCATTCATAAATGCTCAGCTTTTTGTAACGTCTTAGATAGTTAACTGTAAGTTTATTATCTAGGAAGCTATTATATTATTCGTGTTTTAGTTTTAATAGCAGCAGCTCTGAGTAGTAGTAGTGAATAATATACTGAATAAATAGATTTCACAGACAATTTACTTAAAAACGTGACGGTAGTAATATTTTTTATTAATGGATAAAACAAAATAAGAAATATACGCTGAGACCTTGGTGGAACCTAGCTACCTTTTATAAAGATATTTCATAACTTTTGCTCAACACTTCTAAGGATTAAGGGGGCTGGTCATTAGACAATTAGTGGTCGGAATAGTTGTCGATAAAGAAGTACCTAGTTAATATCGCGGAGAATTTAAAAAATGGTGTTCATTGAGTTATGCGACCGATATTTTCTGTGATATCATTGGTTATCGACTATATTCGTTATGGCTCATAAAAGCATTGCAGTATGGCAGAAGGCTGTAAGTACATTAGTATTGCAGTACCATGTGGCAAGGCTCCTATATTTCTAGTAACACTGGCAGCCGGAGACTAGGCAGAGGAGTTCTTTGAAGCGTGTTTGTATATTTTAAATCTATACATAACTAGATATAGGTAAATAAAATTGAAGTGACTTCATTTCCAAATTAACACCTTTTCACTAATACGTATTATAAGAAGGTGTAGGTTACCTTACTAACGGCCGGTTTTTGAGTTGAGAATTTGAAGTACGCCAAATGTCAAAATTCAGTAACAAAGTTTGACATTTGACGTGCTTAACGAATAAACAGCCCGATATAAAAAAAATCTGCCAGCAAAAACGGCAATACCGATTTTAACGGGACTTTCACCGGCAGATAGCTGATATTATAAGGAGTAAGTTAGGCTACTTTTTATCCCAGGAATGTGTACTTACTATTCCATGTGGGTCGTGGGCATAGGCTATCATCATCCACCGAGCCTTTTCCCAACGCAGTTGTGGTCGTGTTTCCAGTCTGCCGCGACTGCCATCTGACCTCCACCCATGGCCGATATCGAAGTTCTGTAATTTTTGATTTAGGGCTCCAACTACCCCTAACGACTGCCACAGATGTTGTGCTCTCCGAGGCACGGATGGGTCTCACTATACTCGTATTAAGAAATGGCCACCCATCCTAAGACCGGGCTGACTAGATGTTGCTTAACCTTTGCAATGTTTTAACATTGTCGGTTACCACTAGACCACGAGCCCCTTCCTAGCTAGTTATAGTATAAAAATAAAACATTTGGACGTGGTCAGTAAAGAAGCCTTAAATCTAAATATAGTAGACATTAAAAAGAAACAAATCGTGGGCTTCGCTTACCCGAGTTTACCAAAACGGTATTGTTATGAGAACACTTTCAGATGTTCATGTGTAGATCGTATTGAATTAAACATCACTCTGTCTAACCATAATTTAACACAAAACCAATAGTTTTGTCATCATCATCAACAACAGCCAATAACGCCCACTATTGGGCACAGACCTCCCCCAACGAACACCACGACAATCCGACTTGTGCTGACTGCACCCAGCGGCTTCCCGCGACCTTCACGATGGGCTTTTTCACATTGCACGATATTGTCACGATGTCTTCACGATATCGTGTGTCGTTATCGGCCCACTTTGTGGCAGGGTATACCTACCTACTTCCTACCCACTCTGCGTTTTCTAATAATCCATTTCCTATGTTAAAAGTAATTTTGTACCAAATTTAAATAGCTTTAATAATGTAATCTTTATAAATAAAAATATATAGCTGATTAGATTTTACCTTAGCCAATAAAGTTCCAAAAACTGTTCCTCTAGTCTTCACTAGATGTCGCTATATGTATTTATAAACTATTGATGACTATTTCAAACATGAAATAAGCCATAGAGTAAAGTAATATACTGGGAATATACTGAAATAAGCTAAGGTCGGAGAATGGTTTTCTACCATTCACACTCTTGTGTCTGAAGGGTGGTTCAGATACACTTCCAGTCACAAAAAGTAGCCCTCGCACCTATTCTAATCAAGCAGGCAATATGCAAAAAGAATTATCAAAATCGCATATGCCGTTTTCGAGTAATGGGTGTGCGTACGGATAGACAGTAAGAAATGATAGTCTTAAAGGGCAGCACAACACTCCATAAAGAGATGTGATTGCACACAGATCGACATCTTATTACACTGAGAACAACGTTCCCCATTTGCAAGTCCATACTAATATTATACATACATACCTACCTATAGTATCTCTGTCTGTTACGCTTCTACAGTAAACTTAATGGTACTGTTTATCCTGGTTATGTGATCGTGTGAGTGTACTACCGGAAAATGAACCCACGTGGGTGTAGCCAGTGGCATCAGCAAGTAGATAACATTACTTCATCTATACAAAATACAAGAGTTGTGAATGAAACAGTGCGCGTCCGGCGAACCGGCGAGCGGCGCGAATGGGAGCGGAAGCCCGCGGTTAGTCCACTTCCTGTTTCCTGCAGGGCCGAGAGCGTCGCACGCGCAGCCGAGCGCGCCCGACCGTAGCCGATCGGGCACGAACACGCCCGACCCACTCCGACAACAGCCGAACAAACAACATACATATTACTATAATTTTTCATTCAAATTTACTTACCTACGTCAATGAAAATGGAAAATATATCGCTCGTAAAGACGTAACTTTAAATAATACATGAGTATGATGCATAAGTAGTGTGACTAATGTATTCGACTTGTGGTCAGGTGTGGTAATTTATCCTATTTATCTGACGTAGTTTCTCATCTATTTGTTACTATCGATGTCTTCGAATTTTCATGAAAATTCAATGATATAGAGCAGGTGGGATGACATTATCACGTACTTACGTAGATATTTGGTAAGCGTAATATTTATTGAACGCGAATAGTTTATGCTAGGTATCCGTTTTCTCCCTCCATGGGACCTGGAAGCGAGAGCCCATTGGAACAATGACGCAAAGAGGCGCTGGAGCGGGACCACAGGCCTACGTCTCGAGAAATCGAGGACCAGCGGTCCCAACTCATGGAGTCATGGAGGGTGCGACTTGAGCAACCCAGGTCGGGTACCACCATCATCGCGGCGGTGAGACCTATCATGGACGATTGGCTGCAGAGGCAGCATGGTGACCTCACGTATCGTGCGACGCAGATCGTTACCGGGCATGGATGCTTCGGTAGCTATCTGTTTCGCATCCATCGGGAGGTCACACCCCGGTGTCAACACTGCGAGGTTTCCGGCGACGACACCGCACTCCACACGTTGGTGGAGTGCTCAGCGTGGGCGAGTCAGCGCCGGGACCTCGTAGTGGGTCTGGACGTGGATATCCTCTCGCTGGAAACCATGCTCCAAGCCATGGTCTCCAGCGCGAGTAGATGGAACGCGGCCATGTCCTTCTGCGAGCAAATCATGCTCGCGAAGGAGGCGGCCGAGAGGGAGAGGGAGCGTACCCTTCCCGCCGAGTTCCGTAGTCAGCGACGAGGGCGCCGCAGACTCATCTACGCCCAAGACCATCGACCTCCATGATCGGGGCCTGAGGACGGCGGGATCGCCACCCACCGTCCTTACAGAAGCAGGCTAGAAGGGTTGCGTGCTGCGGGGCCTTTGCCCCATAGCACGCAACCAGATTCACTCACTGACGCGGGATAAAACCCTACCCCAACGACGCGGGATTCTCATCCCGACCTAACCCCCGCAGAGACCACAGAGGTGGTCAAAGTCCGCCGGGCGCCACTGGAAATACGTTCTGCTTGTAACCAGAGACGCCCGGCAACGGACGTTAGAGCGGCCGTGGCCCTGGGCCGCGGAATTAAAAAAAAAAAGAAAAAGGGATCCGTTTTCTTGTCGTCCTTGGGAAAACTCACCGGGCGGCCGGGAGGGTTATTCTAGCGAGGCAGATGGCGTATTTATCTACATTGTGTTTGAAGTTCAAACACAATGTAGGTACTTTTTATACTTAGCATGGACTTTGAAGGACCATGCGCGTGGTAAGCTTTTCTTACAAACCTACTAGGTTTTCTATTAAAGTAATCATGGGTTATCCGTCCGACACTCAACAAGTAGGACAAACAAAAAATATGTTAACCTTGTATAAACCGTAACCGGGAATTATTTCCCCAATTTTACATTTTAATAAATTTCGGACACGCAGTGCTGTGTACATGCAATTTCACAATGGATTCATCGGCGACCACATTTTTAAAATACTGACGTCAGAGCCCTATCGCGACACGCACATTAATTGCCCAAATGCGAATAACATTTTATTATAATATTTGTGTATAGTTTATAGATGGCGATTCGCCCACGCGCCACCTACGCTTCGCCCACGCCTCCTTCTTCTCTTGATCTCGGGCGGACGTAGTAGCGTAGGTTCGTGTTATGGTCGCTAGATTAAGAGTTACACAGACTGGACACTTTATAAATTGTTGGCAATGTGAACAGATTCTGTATGTGACTTTATATCCGTGCAAAAATGTGCGTTATGAACTGCCAAACGCATATCTTGACATCTTATTTCAGTTGTGCGTGTGTACCTAAAGTCGTTTAGTTAGTTCAGCGAAAGAAATAGATATATTGAATGTTAGAAATAGGAATGTAACTGTATAATAAGGGAGAAATGTAAATATATAAATATAAAGACCGATGGCTTATGAAGAGTGTGAATGAAGGTGTGAAACAGATGTATAAAAGTGCGATAGGCACATCAGTGAGAGGTTGTGTGATACAGAGGAGAACCTAAATAAGATTATACACTTAAAGAAGATTAACAGTTAATTTGTTGAACAAGGACCCCTGCAACAGGAGCAGGGGTAATGCTAAAATTCAAAATCAAAATATCTTTATTCATGTAGGTCACAAAGTAACACTTATGAACGTCAAAAAAAGAAAATGCTTCAACATTTACATTTACCGCCAGATTCGCAAGGCAATAGGTAGAACCTGTGAGGAAAGGACCTGGCAAGAAAAACTCACGGCCACTCTTTTTATTCGTCAGTAAATACAATGATTCTGTTACAACAATAAAAAGAGGGCAAGGGCAGTACGTGACCATGTGTGGACCAAGTGAACTTAAAAATTATGGATCTAAAAATTATATATCCCACAACTTTCACCGTTAGCGTCAATGTATCTTAGTCAGACTCCGAAATTTGAGCATCCTGCAATTTAGGTTCATCTTCGCTATTTGGAATGTATTATCTCTTTACCCTACCAGAGACTCTGATGTATGTACTCGGTTGTATTGTCTGTGTATCGTTGCCATCCTAAAGACACCCAACCAATATAATGTATGCTTTCGATTGTCGGCACTTGGTGGAACATATACTTAAATTATGAAATTACTCACTTGTACATATTCCACATTTATTTTAATACCTAACTGGTTTCAAAGGTGTTTTACACAAAAAACCGGCCAAGCGCGTGTTGGGTCACGCATAATATAGGGTTTCGTAGTTACCCATTATAGGCTCTATAACTCCTAAACTAACAAAGTTATCTGGTCCGTTATAGTTTTCAGGTAATTTTTTTCAGATTCAAAGAGCTAACCGTTTAGGTTTTAGCGGGGGAGGACGCACTGTTATAACAAAACAATACGCTTTAAAGTTGAATATCTCGCAAACGAACACCTAAACCAAAAAGTTGTCTTAGCAACCTCCCAATGTTTTAAAAATACCTATCTAATGATACCCTACACGATGGGTTTGGAGTGAGAAATAAATTAATCCCACTTTACTTGTACGGGGAGGTACCCCAGATTTTTTTTTTTTTTTCAAAATTTTATTTTAGCGTTTTTTCGGAATAGTAAATACACATATCTGTACAAAATTTTGTCTTTATAGCACTAACTGTTTGGTGAAAAGCTGAGGACGGACAGACAGACGGACATGACGAAACTATAAGGATTCCGAGATTTTTACTACGGAACCCTAAAAACGAAGGACATCCTGGCCTGATGACTTGGTATCTTGAAACCAACAAAAACATAAAATTTCAAACAAACAGAAAGTCATCCCCGCGACATCCCTCACTGGGATTAAAGAGTACCACTGCAATATTTTCATTGCAATATGAATTTTACATCAGATATAATATTGGATATGATACCTATCTGAATTCATGTGTTCACTTTAGCATTGTGAAGTGTACCTAAATCATATCGTTAATGAAACACTACTTCAATGTCGTCCTTGCTACCGATGTTAGTTACAGAATAGGCATTATACAATAGTTTTTTTATAAGTACCCATTCTTTGCAGTTCATAATCTTTGAAATTGTCCTTTTGTGTCGAACAAGGGGCTAGTGACAAGCCGATTCATTGCGCCAATACGAATTGTTTCTAGAGACTTACTCGCAGTATTAATTAGTTTGTACACACTACTGTTATTATCATCACTCGTAATGCGCCTACCAGTTGTGTTCAGAAATTAGGTTCTTGAGGTGACCAATTCTTACTTATATTTACATTCATAATAATCAAACTTATTGCCAGAACGGATGTCTAGGCAAATAGCCGTATTATTAGCCTACTTTTCATCAGTAACTTTCGAATATCCTTAATGTTTGCCAGAGAGCTTTGTCCATTAATCGGTAGGTGCTCAGTTGGCCTTTTAGATGTAGTTAGCAGACAGTTTACAGAATGGTAGTTACTTAATTGATTGATTTTTATTCTAGGCATACAAACATAGACCTACTAAGTAGTTGTACTCGGCATACTTAATTCTGTCGAAAAAAACAAAAAAGCTACTGGCAAAATGTGAGTGTGTAATGCAATTTTACCAACCCCCTAGCTAGGGGTTAGTCGTGATTATATGTAAGTAAATAGGTTATTGGTTTATTCACATATTGTTGACTGCTAGAAGGTTCAGATTCAGAAGAATCAAAGAATAAAGAATCAATTTCATTTATTCAGTTTAGGCACATAAAGAGCACATATGAATGTCAAAATTTTACAATTTTGTCAAGTAATATTATAAAAATACTAAATTAAGTAAGTACATAAATAACCATTAGAAAATGAGTCTTTCGCTGGTTCGGTAAGTTGGTTCTCCTGAGAAGAGACCAGCAAGAAACTCAGGTAGATTATACATTTTCTTTTTTAATATTGTTTTGTTTACATTGTTACAATTAGTTTATATTGTATTATACGAGTGGCCAACAACAGAAGATTAGGGTGACCATGCATTGTTATCATTAAGATATTCGTCTACATTATAGTAGCCTTTCATCATCAAACATTTTTTAACTACTATTTTAAACTTATTAAGAGGCATGTCAACCAAATCCTGAGGAATTTTATTATAATTTTTTATACATTTGCCAACAAACGAATTACCAACTTTATGAAGTCTAATTTTTGTCATTGCCAGTTTATTTTTATTTCTTGTATTAAAATTATGGTTATCGGAATTTTTTTTGAAGAGATCTATGTTCTTCCGTACATATAAGATGTTGTCGTAAACATATTGAGAAGCAACTGTTAAAATATTAATTTCTTTAAATAATTCTTTCAGCGTGTCACGGGGTCCGAGTCTATAGATTGCTCGTATAGCTCATTTCTGTAATATGAATATTGTCTCAATATCGGCAGCTGAGCCCCACAGCAGCAGACCATATGACATAACGCTATAAAAGTAGCTAAAATAGACTAATCGTGCCGTTTTTTCGTCAGTCAGAGACCTTATCTTTCTAACCGCATAGGCAGCTGAGCTAAGTTTTCCTGCCAAGGCTGTGATATGAGGACCCCATTGTAGTTTACTATCTAGAGTTATCCCAAGAAAAACTGTGGTATTGACTATTTGAACTAATTCATTATTCATAGTAATATGAGTATCCACCTGTCTAACATTGGGCATAGTAAATTTTACACATTTTGTTTTCTTCGCATTGAGCAGCAAGTTGTTACTTGTGAACCAATGCAATATTTCCGAAAGGGTATTATTTACATCGTCAAGTGCTACTTTTTGTCTATCACTTTTAAAAATTAATGATGTACATCAGCAAATAATACTATCTCACAAAGATTTTTAGTGAAATAAGGAAGATCGTTTACGTATACTAAGAATAAAAGGGGTCCTAATATCGAGCCCTGGGGTACTCCCATGACTAATGAGGCGCCAGAAGAGTCGGTGCCATTAATGTTTACTTTTTGTACTCTACCAGTGAGGTAAAACTCGAGTAAGCCAAGTGAGCTGTTCGAAACACCATAATAACCTAATTTTAGTAGCAAAGTCTCATGATCAACACAATCAAAAGCTTTTGATAGATCACAAAATATACCAATGGCATCCTGCTTTTCCTCCCAAGCATCAAATATATGTTTCACAAGTGCAACTCCTGCATCCGTTGTGTTCCTGCCTTTAGTGAAACCAAACTGTTTGTTATGAAGTAACTTATTGTCTGTAAAATGTGAAAGCAATTGATTAAATATTATTTTTTCAAAAATTTTACTGATGGTTGGGAGTATGGAAATAGGTCGAAAATTTGAAGGATCACTTTTGTCTCCTGCTTTAAATAAAGGAATGATTTTACTGTACTTCATAAGATGAGGAAACTGATTTTCATTTATACATTTATTGAATATGAATGCAAGGTATAGCGGGCACTATTGATTTTATTATATTAGTTGAAATGCCCTAAAGATCCTTGGTATTTTTTATATTTAGTTGTTTAAAAGTTTTAAGTATAGTGACAGAGTCAATATACTGAAAATCAAAGTTAATTCTACATTTATCAACACTAGATTTAAGAAGAGAATTGGCTACGTTTTTTGACGAATTTAACTTATTTGTAGTGGTGATTGGAACATTTGTGAAAAAAGATTCAAATGCATTGGCCACTTCAGAATCAGTTTTAATATGTTTATCATCTATTTTAACTCGAAGGATCGATCACGTGACTTTGCTTTACAAGATTCTTTGTTAATAACATTCCATATTGCCTTCGTTTTTTTATCAGATTTTTCAATTTTAACCCGTATATAATTAGATTTAGGTGTTGAACATACTTTTTTGAATAGTTTGGAGTACTTTTTAATCTGTTCAATTACTTGTGGCTCATTAGTAGATGCCTTTGTCTCATATAATTCATATAATTTCCTTTTACTTTTATAGATTCCAGGCGTAGCCCAAGAACAAAATTTAATTTTGAATTGATTTACATTTATTGTTTTTTTAGTGAAAATGTTATCACATTCGTATTTGATTACTCCGAACAAATCTCCGTAATGATCTTTCGGGTTTTTATCATTATTCAACTCCAAAAGAGGTACTTTATTCTTAATGTTTTCTTTAAATTTTTCTAATCTATAAGTTGTGATTGGTCTACAAACAATATTTTTTGATAATGGAACATGTTGGAACTTAAATCTAGCTAACTGACCTGCATGATCTGAATTTATAAAATGTATTATAGATTTCTCATCTACATCGCTGTTAGTTCACAAAAAAGATTTTGTAAGTTAAAAGATTTAAAAAGGTTGAGGAACCTTAGCGCGTTCTGAGAGTTTTCTAAAATATTAATATTAAAATCGCCACAAACAACTATAGTCTTCTTACATTTACATACCTTTTTTAAGGCTTCTTCCATAATGGACTCAAACAGGTAGTAATCTCCAGAAGGAGGTCTATAGACGCTAATAATAATATATTGTTCTAGCTCTGCACATGATAGTTCAATATTTCGCTCACTTGTGAGTGCTACTACGTCTTTACGGTCTTTTGATTTTAATTTGTCATTAATTAAAATGAGAGACTCACCTCTTATAGCGGAATCTCTAGTAAACGCACTAATGATTTTATAATTATCAATATTAACTAAGAGTTCATGTTTTTTTAACCAGTGTTCAGTTAAACAAAGTACATGGATACGTTTTTCATTTAAAAATAATTCTAGTTCTAACTCTTTGCCAGAAAAGCCTTCAATATTTTGATGAATGATATTCATGAACATAGACTTTTCCTTTGTCCTTAAATTTAATTTGCTAGGGATTTCCTCTATTGTCCTACAACTAAGTTTAAATTATTGTCACCCTTTTTTGGAACAGATTCCAAGGTCACAAGACAAACATTGTCACTTTTCTGCTCAATAAAAGTAGATTGTTTAGCCAAGTTTTTGGCTGAATAACTAATAAAATATGATAGCGAAGATGCTGTCTGTCTCCTAAAATATCTATTCAAATAGAATTTATCTTCCGTCAATAACAATTTATTTTCTAAATACATGTTAATGTCAATCAGATGGAATTTATTTGGATTATGAAATGTCAATGTATGTATTGTTTGATTTAGCTTATATCTAAGATTGTTTTCGGCCTGTGACAAGCCACGGCTATAAGGAAGTGTGAAACATCTAATAAGCTCAGTAATTCTAAACAGTTGACAATTTCATTTCTGTCTGCATTTCCCTTATCTCCCACCAAAATTAAAAGTGTAGTTGCTGTTTAAATTACAATTTTTTTTTTTTTTATAATGTTACAGTAAGTTAATCCCGGCATACAATAGTTAGTAACATTTTGTTCTAAATATGAACTAAGTACTGGCCCATTGATTTCCCTAATTCGAGAGGTTTCCTTTTCATATTTGTTGGAATGACGTTTACTCAATCATATTTTAAGTACTACGTACCCTGTCTAAAAAGTCATAACGTGCGCGGAGCTGGAAGGCTGGCAACAATCATTCGAGTCTCAATGCCAATCCTACAAGCCGTCAAAAGTACTATTGGAATCGACACCGACACCCAATTGATGGTTTAAGATGATTTTCATTTTCCAGCTTCGCTAAAAAGTCGTGACGGCTTTTTAGACAGGACCAAAGCCGGAGGATGTCAGGGTGTAGATACCATGAGCATATGGGATATTCTTCTCATCTTGGTTATCTCATACACACTCTCACACGGAGTGTTTATCACCGAAGGGGTAGAAACAAGATATTTCACCTCTGTTTCACCAGTTACACGGTTGATCCTATGTCTTAAGACACATGACCGTTCTGGGAGATTAGTATATCTGCCAAAGATTCTTCCTTCTGTCGTGAGCAACTGAGCATGTTTGGGACCCGGAGATGTTGATAGGTTCAATTGATATGAGCATAATACTTGTACAAATGAATATTTCGTTGAAAAACCTCTTGCGTCATTCAGGAACATTAGCAATGTCATGAAATTCAAATTTCAAGTGCACTGTTTTGTATGTTAAATGTAATGTTATACTCCATTGACGTCATCTAGTCACATTTCATACATAAATATGACTTTTTAATATGGAATCCCATCGGACTTCACCCCGTCGCGAACAAAGGCAAAGCCGTCATTTATTTATATGTATTTCTATAGGTACCTAATCGTAACCGACGGTATAATAAGCACTCATCAGCTTGATACACACGTGCAGTTAAATATTATTCTTTTGGGATCACTAGTCGCTGTAGTTTGCCTGCGATGTTGTCTTGAACTCTGCACTCTAGATATATTTGAAGGAGACGTATTATTTTCAGGAATCAGTTTGATTTTGAAGCAAGGACAATAACTTTTTAAATATTTTAGATTGTAAATCGCAAGATTAGTTCCCTTTGATGCTCTGATCAACTGAGCTACCAAGACCACATGTTGAATAACAGCCACAGATTAGAGAGGAAGGACTCTGTGACACAGTCGAAGACCTAGAAATTGCGATCCATAGCAGGTAGGTACACCTCCCTCCGTAAGATCCATGGTATGTAGGTAGTTACGAAATATGGCAAGTGACACATTTGCCTTAGTTGTAGAGTTTGTTGAGAACTTAAAACTAGGACTCAGAGCGCTATCGCTAAGATGAGGGAAAGTGTTAGGTTAGGACGTGTAGGAGCTTGGCTCTCCATAAGATCTGATTTTTTTACATTACAATCAATACCCTGCTCGATTGGCCTTAGCCTTATATGCAACTAGCTGTTGCCCGCGGCTCCGCCCGCGTGGATGTCGGTTATCGCGACCAAACATACCATCATAAATGTCCTCTTAAGATCTAATAAAAATTGACCAATAATAATAAAAAGTGACATCTCTATATCTCCGTTAAATTCAGTTTATTATATTTTTGGTCACATCTCTGGTTCTAATCAACCGATTGCGATGAAACAAACGTAAGATTTTAAGTCTGACCAAGCCCAGTCTAACAAAAAAAACCGCATCAAAATCCGTTCAGTAGTTTCTGCGTCCATCGCGAACAAACAGACAAACAGACAGGAAATTAAAAAAAAATATTTTCGTGTTCAGTATCGTTAACATAACATAACCCAAGTATTTTTTTTCAAATATCTCCAATGTACAGACACGACCACTTTACAATTATATAATAGTATAGATGTATTGGTGGGATTTTATTTACTCTAGCCATTATCAGATATTCCCCCTGATAGGGACTGACGCTGCCTGATTCAAATCCAATCTAAAGACCTTTATTTTTGTTGTAAACCGTTGAAGTACCTACCTAGATAAATAAATACTTAGTTATACCTAGTTATACATAACTTGCGACGGTTTCGTTGGTTAGAAAAACAGTTTTGTTTGCATGTTGAATAAAAATCCATGAGTAGGTAAGTCGTTTACTAGAAAGAGGTTTCGGGTGAGAGAACCCCCTCCTCCTATTTCCATCCCCGCCGTTTCATTCAGTGAGTGGGCCGAGGGGGGTTGAGATTGCGATGTGTAGCTGAGAGCTATTTGCATAATCAAATTCAAGAGGCCAACTTCGGAATGGTGTGACGAATGATGTTGGTAGGTATGTTTTTAAGGGTCCGAAGATCAAGTCTCGGAACCCTTATAGTTTCGTCATGTCTGTCCATCTATCCGCCAGTCCTCAGCATTCCTCCCCAACGGTTAGTGCTAGAAAGATGAAACTTTGCAGAGACAATTTATATTTGTTACGCCGACAAAGTGCTTAATAAAATTATGAAAAATATTTTTTTCGCGGTACCTTCATGTATAAAGTGGGAATGATTTTTTTGCGCACGTCCAATAGTAGTCCATGTAAGGAACTTTGAAGGAAAACTACCCTATTCTATGCCTGGCCCGACACGGACTTGGCCGGTTTTTGCTATATCTGTGATGGTTAGGAGATTAGATTATTTCAGGTAATATTTACTACTAGAATTTCTTGTATTTGCTTGAAATAAATAGTTATATCTATATATAATACGCCAGTGAAGCCGCTTCTCCTCCTAAACTAAGAGTCGCACAGTCAAGTGTGGCACACCGTTGGAAAGGTCGTGGTCTCAAGTGGTGCGATAAGATTAGAAATTTGACAAAATGTAAAAAAAAAAGAAAAATTATTACTTGCGCAGTTTGCGCTAAGGGTTGCTAATTTATAATAATTTAATAGCAACCATAATATGTAACAGGTAATATAATATACCTATATATACCTATATATAATATACCTAGCACTGAAAAAAAGTTATTTTTTGTATTAGAATTGCACAAATTTAATTAATGTGGAAGTATTTAATGGGGGGTCTACTACAATCACGACATTGTCACCTAAAAATACACGTCAAAAATAATTAATAATAATAATAATAAACAAAATTACCGAAATGGGACCAAATAATTGTCTATGTATATATATATATTTTTTACAGTAAATATTTACAATATACATAATTATACAGGTACTAAAAACATCCACATTACGAAATATCGTTTAAAAAATCCTCCTTGTCATTGCCAACTAGGAAGGTTCCCAGAATGGTGGTTGTGTTTCCACGTTGGATGGCGATACTTATTCTATGGGCCAGAAAATAGCCAGCCCTCTGGTCCTGAGAAGCACCGATTAAGCGTTTAGCAATGTCTTTATAAAGGCGAAATGCATAATTGTCTATAAGTATATAATTTTACCAAATTGAAATGAGTCCACTTGGGAAGCAGGAGCTTATATTTAAAAATTCAAAATCAGTTCACCCATCAGTCCAGAGATGGTAACAAACATTGAAAAAAAACATACAGTCGAATTGAGAACCTCTTTTTTTGGAAGTTGGTTGATAACACCAATCATTGGAGAAGTCTCCCTTGAAGTTTAATACGTGTTAAGTAGATCTATACAAGTTTATACTACCTACGTGTAGGAACCATTGAATGGCAGGGGATGGGGAGGCGAGCGTATATAGGCAGCAATGAATGAACAGCGTCACAAGGCGCGCTCCACGTGTTCCTACAACAATAGACGATCGATAAAACCACTTTAGGGTTGCTTCTGTGAATTTGGTTACACGAAATCGACGCAGGTATGACGTAGGTATGATTTAGTAACGTCATAGCATGGCGGGCCGCGTCAAAATCAATACATATAAAATTACACATATAAAATACATATAAAATACATATAAAATTGTAAGTTGTCGATGTCTGTACATCGAAGATATAATAGAGAAACTGTTGTAGGGGGACTTTATGAACGCAATAGTACCCAAAACAATGGTTTTTAGAATTTTTGTCTGTTTGTCTGTGTGTCTGTTTGTCTATGTGTCTGTTTGTCTGAATATTTGAACACGCTAATCTCAGAAACGGCTTAACCGATTTGAATGCGGTTTTTAGTAATGCGTTGTGGTTTATTCAACTTAACATAAGGTTTGTTTTGTTTTTCAATCGGTTCATAAATAAAAAAGTTATGTCGATCTAAAGTACCACCCAGGCGGAGCTAGTGGTAACAGCTATACATAATAAATCAGTAACTGGTGATCAAGAAAACTATAACACGCAGGCGGAGCTGCAGGCAACAGCTAGTCTCAAATAAAGACGTCCAGAAGAGTACTTTTTATACAGGTAAACCTATATAAAAAGTACTCTTTGCTGGACTGTACTTACAAGTAGATACTAAGTAGGTACGTCCAGTTCTGACCGTGAAAGTGTAAGGACTTTATTTTTGGTTAGCTGTGAGGATAACAGAAGATTAAATCTTATGGTTGACATTGTTAGGAAGTTTTGTAACATTGCTTTTGGATTGTCCCTTATAATATCAAGGTCTGCATAGGATTTACTACTGTACCCTGTACCGGTCAAAAATTTTCACAGACATAAAATCAGATCTTTAGCCTGACTTTTTCCGTCTATGGCGAGCCTATTGCTGTTTCTGAGTTGGCACCTTTGGATTTGCCAGACCCTCGTTCATCTGCCAGCAGGCGCATCGCGTGTGTTGTATGTGGCTCGCCTTACCTTATTTTTTATTTATTTAATTACAACGCACCTTTGCCGATGGCAAAGCCTATTAGACACAATTTTTATTTTACTTTAGCTAGGCTAACTAATGGAGCAATAGCCCTCACAGGGCTCCTTCATTTTTAACTATACTTAATACTATCATCTTTCATTCCAATTCTCTAGGTAACATTCCATTTTTCTTCTATTCCTCTCGCACTTCCATTCCACCTTTCATTCTTTGAGTCGGGATGTCGGGGTATAATTGCGCTTTATTTATTTATTTAAATCTAGTTTTTCTGTTTTTTACATTGTTATCCTTATTCTATTTTATGTAACTTAATTTAACAAAAAAATTTACAAATAAATACTACTTTTATAACATTTTAACAATTTTAACATATGGGTATCTTATTTCTATTTATAAACTTAATTTTTATTTTACATTTCTCTTTTCAGTTCATTTATTCTTATTTGCTATTTTTATCTTATGCTTAGTTGACATGTTGTGGTTGACATGTGGCCTTTTACTCCACATTTATGTAGGTATGTATTTTTATTATTTCATTTTATTTTATTCTTTGTTATTATGTATATATCAAACTGTTACATATTGTTTTCGTTGTTTTTTGTTATTTTATATAAGTACCTAAGTGGAGTAATAAATGTTTTTCTTTCTTCTTTCTCTCTTTCTTTCTATGTTTCTTGTTCGGTTCTATATATATGTAATCTAATATTAATTATAATAATGATTCTATATAACTATTTTCCTCCGTTCCTTTTGTATGCAATTTTAATTATTTTACACGTGTATTCTAGAAACTCGTCTCTATATTCTATGAGCATTTTTGACAAATTACTGAGGTTCAAATTTATATTGTTTCTATATTCAAAATTTAGACGATCCAGGGCATGGACGCCTTACTTTATTATCACATTATAACACTAATTATGGAACCGAATAGTTGTCTCTAATTTACCTACGTCACCCATGGCGACCCTGCCAGGTTAGGATCAATTTTAAAAGAACCAAATCTTTACTACTACCCTTGGCTTACAGAGGGCATTCCAAGTCGCTATTTTACACTCTTAAACTTTAAAAGCTCAATTTGAAAACATTGAAAAAAGAAAATAAGCTCAGTCTGCACAGCAATGATTTCATACATACCTATTTATTGTAAATTATCGGACGCATACGCACTACGTAGGTATTATAACATTTATAACACATTCTATAAACAAAAGGTCACATTGTCAAACGTTTGACGGATGCGGGAGAGGTTGATATCTCCACACCACTCCGGCCGGTGTCCGCCTGTCCGGTCAAACAGGCGGACGTGCGTCCGCTCCGTACCGTCACATCCGATTACGATGGAATCCACACACGTACCTACCTACTCGTGTTGTCGACTAACAACTATGTCAATTGAATTTGTAATACACGTTACAAGAGCTGACACTGGGATCGAACCAAAAATTCGTTAGAATTTGTACTCAAAGTCGGTACGGCACTGGCCACACTGAGGTCCATGGTCCAAACACTCCGATGTTTAGCAAAGCAGAAATACTTACGGCGGAAATACTTTCCGCGCTTGATGATAAAAACCTTTGTAACAGCTTAAATATACTAGCTACAGCAAAAATAAATATACCTACTGAAAAATAGCTGGGCGTGTATATATGAAAATTATCTATTTCAAAACTCGAAAGCAATAATCTATAAAACTTTCAGGTCAGGTAAAAGAGAATTCCAAAATAAAAAAAAATAAAGATTTTTCCGAACGACGCGACGGTTCGGTATAAATTTGTTTTTGGAACGCTTTTGTCCCAGGACGGTAGGTACTTATTTTTTCATGATGTGAACCGATTATACTATCTCGAACCTACTAACTTGTAGGTCTTCTGCTACAAAGGTAATCGTACACGAAGATTGCACTGTTTACTGTTTTACAAATACAATGTAAAGGTTTCATTATCTATGGGAAGTGTTTAGTGAAAATAGTACCTAATGAAAGTGGAAGAATCGAAAGAAGTATGCCAGGATGTTAGCAAGCTATCTTTCAGTGCTTCCCAAAGGCGCTCGGCAATGGACGTAGGTGCGGCCTCGACCTGGTGCCGCGGAATAAAAAAAAAAGATCGTAGCAAGTGGAATTCCATAGTCACTGTCGACCCCAATGGGAAAGAGGCGTAACCGTATGTATGTATGTAATTGACAAGCAAATAAAATAATACCTACTTAACTATATTATTTCTATCTCGTCAAGGTTATCATTGAATGTTTTAATGTACTTTACTTTATTAATATATCAATGTTTTATCTTTCCAGAAAAAGTTTATAATTACACAACGTCAAATGACTAGTAGAAAGGAACACAAAAAATAACTATTTAACTCAAGACCAGAAAGAAGGCTGGTTACTTTTTAGCTCAAAGAATAAGCATTGCCATACAACGTGGCAATGCTGCCAGCCTTCTGGGAACATTGCCAGTCGGCGACGAGGCGGAGGAGTTCTTTGACGCCTGTATATATTGTAGATTTTAATGTGTATAGTATAGTTTTTAGTATGTGTAAATCGTAGATATTTTTATCTACTATTATGTATATTGTAATTCTCTATTGTAAATAAATGTATTAATAATAAAAAATTAATAAAAAAAAACTAATTAACATAAACATTTTGTTAGTTTTAATAAGTCATCGGCTTCATTGGGTCAAAGGTGTTATCAAAGTCACTGCCTATAAGAAACGCTAGATATAATAGAAGTAATATACTCGTAGATATAGATATAGAATATAGTTATAGAAGTAATATATATAATCCTACTAATATTATAAACGCGAAAGTTTGTGTTTATACATACATGTATGGATGGATGGATGTTTGTTACTCTTTCACGTAAAAACTACTGAATGGATTTTAATGAAACTTTACAATAATATAGCTTATACATCAGAATAACACATAGGCTACAATTTATAAAGATATTGTGTGAATTGTTCAAAATATGACGCGGCGCGACGGGAACGGGAAAAATCCAAATTACCACGCGGACGAAGTCGCGGGTGACCACTAGTATAATATAAATAGAAGTAATATTACTTCAGTATTTACAGTCATAGTAGATCGTAGCTCAGTCGTCACAGTACCTTTTAGGGAAAGGCCGATTTTCAGTGACATTTCAGTTTTTGTGATTTCTAATAATTTATATCTTAACTAGTACGGTGTCGCACCACGCCATAGGTTTTGGCCTATAACTTTTGACCCCTTAGGGCTAAGTCAAATTTTCGATTTTTTGGCTTGCCTTCAGATCGAGGGCTATCCATAGAGGGGTCAACCATCATTGGAGCATAACCAGTTCTCGAGAGCTAAGGGGGTACAAAATTTACATTCTCCATTTCTATATATAGATTTAAGTAATTGACCGAGCGAGGAAGCGTCTATATTTCGAAATTGGATAATTTTGCTTTAGCCCGTCTGTCTGTCTGTCTGTCTGTATGTGTGTTCCGGGCTAACAACCACAGTTTTTATCTGATCTTCACGAAACTTGGCACAAGTGTTCCTTGAGTTAATACAATTTTTTCACCGTGAGCTTTTTTGGATTGGAGGGAAAATGGGGTAAATAGGGTCAAATTACGTTTTAATGTTGCTATGGGTTTCTTTATAGTTATCGATTTCAAAAGAAATAATTTAGAAATTCTTCGAGAGCAAATAATTTGGGAATTCCTTTCAGAAATTAATTACAAGTGGTCACCCTATGATAAGTAGACCTCGCGAACATTAAAAACATTTTTTAGGATTTTCCCTGCCCTTTATTAAGCCTTCGAGATAAGCCGATGCGCTGGGGTTATTCTTACGAGTGCGTAAAGGAGCGGATTTAAAAAGAAAACCTTCGTAATAAACTAAATTGTTTAAGATAGTAATGAGTTCACATTAAGTCGTGTAGCATCATGTTCTAGCAACATCGGTCTCAAGTCCGATACCAAAACACTGCGCTATTAACCACCGCTAGTATTTTCTGTACCTATCACTAAAACCAGTATTGGTGGACACTAGTGAAACAGCACCGAGTAACACATAGGTACCTGGTAGGACGAACTATGGCTCCCACGATTCAACCCACGTAAAAACTTGTTTAACTCTAGACGAGTCTATTGAAAGGGTGACACTCGCCTTCTCGACTGCCTTGACTTGACTTAGGCTTTTGAGTAAGTATAGCTAGATCCTTTTTTTCATTTGAGCCGTGAAGTTATATTTAATTTGAATGTTGATTATAATTATTTGTTGTACTTCCTGGCTAGTTTTAGAATAGATTCCGTGATAGTTTTCTCTCGATCATAATTTCACGGAACGGTCAACCTACAGTCCCAAGGCACCACATCGATAGGTTTACTTTATTCTGCAACTAATAATATACGTATGTGCTACTTTAACATTTCGAGTGGATACGATGCGAATGACAGTGTTCATTTCCTCAAGTAAAACCCGATATTTGCTTGGTAATTTTAGAATCCATTCCAACTGACTTCCGCAATGAGTGGAGCTTCGTTTAATATCGCTTAAAGATTAAAAAGTAATTTAGTTGTTATAGTATATTATATAGTACTCGGTACGATATCAAGTACTAGGTACGGTAATGCGGGTACTTACTAGGCGTGGGTATCGGTTTGCGGGGGTAGTCTTATGCAGGCATCCGTTTAGGGAACACGTCTACTACATAGTGAGAGTCACAGTGATATATTGTGGTATAATAGGATACTACCGTTGTTATACAACAACAGCTATAATTATAACAGTTATGGTGTGTGTGATCCATTTCATTCAACGATACTGCTAATTTTGTGGGAACATGGCGGGTAGAAAGAATCACCAATATGATTAGTCTTCTTAGAATATTTATTTTTAATTCTAAATAATACCTACTCTGTTAAAAAATCTACTTGCCTTAAATATATTTTTGATTTATTTATAAAATAGGTTTATTAGATACTATATAGATACGATATAAGATACCTTCTATAATTTTGGTAAACATCATAGATATTAGATGTCTTTGCGAATTTTCATTGGTTTAGCTTACTAATAATGGTTTACATTTCGTGTGATTGTAATGGAAAAAAAAATCTTTATTCATATAGGTCACAAAATGTTATGAACGTTAAAAAAAGGAAATGCTTCTACATTTACATTTACCGCCAGATTCGCAAGGCAATAGGTAGAGCCTGTGAGGAAAGAACCTGGCAAGAAAAACTCACGGCCACTCTTTTTATTTGCCAGTAAATACAATGATTCTGTTTCAACAATAAAAAGAGGGCAAGGGCAGTACATGACCATGTGTGGACCAAGTGAACTTAAAAATTATGGATCTCAATTATTGACAAAAAAAGTCAAATACTAGTTAAAGGAGCCACATAATCTCAAAGTACCCATACCTTACAATATCATAATAATAATAATTTAACAATAATAAGTGAGCTTCAGCAATAAAACAACATTTCAAACAGAAGTAGCCCCTATGTAGCTCGAGTGATGAGCAAGCAACTCATTGCCATTTCTCTGTATCGTTTAAATAATATTTAATAGTATAATATAAGATAGTATAATATGTATTTTTTAGGAGGTGTGTCTTAACAGCCACTTTGAATTTATTCAAAGGAAGGTTCATAATGTTTAGAGGAATTTTGTTATAAAAACGCACACCAAATCCTGCAAAGGAGTGATGAACCTACTGTAAATGATAATACGTCCCAACCAATTTATGAACTGATCTTATTAATCACTTAACAGTTGCAAGTAGAAAATGTACGAACTCGCACGTAACACAAATCTAAGTGTAAACGGCGTGTATGTAATGACTGGTTTACATTTTGTGTGTTAAGTGCAAGTGCTACTTATTTTACTAATCAATCAGCATGCACTTACTCTATCATTTGCAAGTAGAAAATGAATGAAAATTGTGCAGTGATCCCGAAAATTGTGCAGTGTAGACGTGGCGCTTAGCACACTTGGCACAAAGGTCGAAGAATCTTAATACCTACAGCGATAAATAATAAACACTAGTTGTACGTACCTCATACTGTGCTTATATACCTACAGAGTCGATGAAATGAATGGCGTCGCACCGACTCAACTGCCCACTCACAATAACAATACGTAGGTATACATAAGTAGGTACCTACATAAGTATCAACTCAGATAGCGAAACTGAGAAAGCGAAATTGTTGAATCGTAAACTGTGTTATGTAGGTAGGACTGCTTATTTTATTAATGAAAATAGTTTGTTTGTAAGTACCTAACTTACTTACTTATTACTTCATTTATTACTAGTAGGTACGGTGTCTTCGCGCCGCACCAAGCCATAGGTTTTGGCTTATAACTGTTGACATATAATTTTTCGATTTTTTAGCTTGCCTCCAGATCGAGGGCTATCCATAGAGGGGTCAACCATCATTGGAGCATAAGTAGTTCTCAAGAGCTAAGGGGAGGTTCATTCCCCTTTTCTATGTATAGATTTAGTATTATTATATATTATTCAGTATTACATGCATAATGAATCTGTAGCTAGAATAGGTAGCTAGGTACCTACCTACGCCTTTTAGGGTGTTGTAGTAAAAGTCTCGGAACCATTACAGTTTCGTAATATCTGTCGTGTCTGTCCGTCTGTCCGCCCGTCCGTCCGTTATCGGCTTTTCTCCCAAACGGATAGTGCTAGAAACGTGAAACTTTGCATGAATATGTATGTTTACTACTACTCCGACAAAGTGCAGAAATATTTTTTTTAAAAATACCCCTATTCGTAAAGTGGGGATGATGTTATTTTTTTTTGCGTCTACCTTATCTTGTGAGGTATCATTAGATAGGTCTTTTAAATAGGTATATAGAGAGGTTGCTAAGATATTTTTTTGATTTAAGTAAGTATCAGTTTGCGAGATATTTATTTTTGAAGAGCATATTTTTGCGAAAATACGGCTCCCCCCCCCCCTTCCAAAATCTAAACGGCATATGTGAAGAACCTGAAAAAATTCTTGATGGTAGTCCTTGTAATGAACTTTGAAGGAAAACTATAACGGATGATGTAACTCTGTTAGTTCAGAAGTTATAGAGGATTTGATGAGTAACTACGTAACCCTATCTTATGCGAGGCTCGACACGCACTTGCCCAGTTTTTTCTCATTATTATTATTTCATTACATCTCGTCCATTAAAAAATAATCTTTAATCATGTCATGGTCAGGTCACCAAGTTACATTTATGAACGTCAATATTATTATTGCACAAAAACACATACATACCTATACTTTTCCACTGTTATTAACAATAATATACCTATACAAGTAAAGCCATTTAAAAAAATACCTGACAATAAAAACTCAGGCGGCACCTCTTTTCTAGTCAGATAGGAAGATGCACTACAGCAACTTAATTTTTTTATTTTTTTTATTAAGCACACATTGTTTTTACAGGTTATATTGTTATAACTAATACAGCAATGTAGCAAGAGCAAGAGCAAGTAGTTCACTATTCGGCATCGAGCACTCAATGAAGTATCGTACTCGATAAGCGGTGGAACTTCGGACCACATTTCCGAAGTTTGCTCCCCAAAGTGGCCAGAGCCCAGAGATAGTGGGCAGACGCAACTGAGGTCCAACTTAAAGGTACCCTACTCTTCCTGCAGGAGACTGTACCTGGGGATCGGGCGAATCATAGCCGTGTACGGGGCTCCCGTAAGGGCGACGAGATTGACGACCAACAATGCTGCTACATTACACAGATCGTTGAGGGCCTTGACCGTCAGGACAATAAGAGGGTATAGGACGATATCCCTAGAGGCTGCATGTCTCTTAGCCGCGACCCCTTAATTGGACCTGGAAGCAAGAGCCCTTGCGTCATTGTTTCAATGGCACAAGGAGGCGTTGGAGCGGGATCACAGGTCTCCGTCTCAAGTAATCGAGCCTCAGCGCTCCGAACTCCGCCAGTATTTCATGGAGACATGGAAGGTGCGATTTGGAGACTCAAAATAAAGCTCTGCATTCCAAATCCTACCTACTAATCTACTTACCTACATAATATCCATACTGATATTAGCTGACGAAGCGGTACTTGTTACTGGTAATGTTATTAGTCTCATAGTCCACGTAAGGTAAGACTAGGGAAAAAGGTTCATAATATGTGGGAACATTTTTTTTTTTCATATTTAATATCACTTGCGATATAAGAGTGACGACAAAAAAATATTCGGGCTATATGAGTTGACGTCAATATTCGAAGTGGATGTCGTTTCCTTAGCCTCTTGATCTTTTATTTATAAACGATTGATTGATGGACCGAAACGTCTCGTACTCGTATATGAATGAATCGATTTATGATTTTGTTGAGTTTGTACAAACAGTGTCTCCTCAACAAAACCATACCAGTACGCCCGATTGACGTCAGGGAATCTTAAATGAGGCGAGACTAAAATTCCATAGAATTCATAAACACAGTCCATAATATAATAAAACCGCAAGGTTTTGGCTGGATGGATGTATGTTAGGTATTATTTCGTGCGAAAACTACTGAATGGATTGTAATGAAACTTTACAATAATATCGCTCATACATGAGAATAACAAATACCTGGACTACTTTTTATCCCTGAAATTGGTCATGTGGGAATATTTTTGGTGTTAGTTATCTTATCGGGTCCCACCATGATCCTAGAGCCCAAGGCCACCTAACCTCCAAGTCTGCCGATCAATGGACAAGGTTCTGGCACACATAAAAGTCCCCTGGTGGGACTCTAGGACCAAAAAGTTACTAGCGAAAAGCCATGCTAGTTGACATCTACACGAGACGCCCGCGTGTAATACCTATTTATCTTATCTATGTAGGTATATAGGTTTTTATTTTCCAAATACCAAGTCCGCCAAATTTACGTAGCCCGCCTGATGGTAAACCAAGACGACGTTTATTGAAGGTATCTCTCATAGCACACAGTGTTATCGAAATAGGCTCTGAAGTTGGAGGCCTAGTACGAGTACTGTGCCTCTTCACGCTCCACTTAAAGAGCCCGGGGTAGTACGTGGAGGGAAACACGTATGTACCCCTACTTAAATTTTAATTAGATATTACTTACCTACATAATAATCCTTAACAATTTGTATGTTTATGTATCTACGTTTATGATAAGTTAATATGTATGTATTTGTGTATTTATGTAGTTAAAGTGTATGTAAGTTTATTAACCTGAACAACAGTATTAACCTGCACACACACAAGTACCTGATTGAACTCACGTCTCCTCAGACTCTCTCAGGCCTACATGTATACCTAGTCCAGCCATAAGTTTTGTTACAAATGAAAATGCATTTATTTTTAAATGAATTATTAAAATTTATACCTACATATTTATTAAAGTCTTAGCAAGAAAAAAAAAATATTTTAAAACAATGGGGTAAGTAATTGAATTTTTATTTATTTTATTTTATTTATTTATTTATTTTTGTACACACACAGTAAATAAAACAGTAAATGGATACAAACTAACCATGTATAGAATGGCGCCACTTATCTCTAAAGAGATCTCTTCCAGTGGGCCTAAGAGAGGAGATCGTGATGCAAACAGGTCCTGATGTGTGTGCAGGTTAATAAACTTACATAAACTATATCTACATAAATACACAAATACATACATAAAAAGATATATAAACATACATAGACGTACAATAATTAAGGTAAGGAAGCGAGATAGTGTTCCTTGACTCTCTTCTTGAAGCCAGACACAGTTCTGCAGTTCCTTATATCGGTTGGAAGAGCGTTCCACAGTCTGACGGCATGAACGGAGAAAGAGTAGGAGAAGAAGTCAGATTTGTGGGAAGGACAATTGAGGCGGTAGGAGAGGTGAGGCCGGCACGATTCATCTGATGCACGCATCAGTGTGAACCGCTCCCGCAGGTAGGAAGTATATGAGGGATTGTGTAGGACATTGAAGAGGAGACATAATAACCGAGTATTTCTACGAAGACGGATTGGGAGCCACTTGAGTTCCTTGCGAAATTTTGAGACGTGATCATACTTACGTAAGTTAAAAATAAATCGGATACCTAAGTTTTGCAACCGCTCAAGTTTGTTTAAGAGCTCCTCTGTAGCATCCAGGCAGCAAGCGTAGTCCAAGATCGGCACGATTAGTGTTTGGGCCAGCGAGATTTTAGTATCGTGGGGCAAGAAACTCTGGAGACATTTAAGTGTATGAAAGGTGAAGTGGACCTTCTTGCTGACCTCGTTAATATGAGAGCCCCAGGACAAGTTGTTGTCGATAATAACTCCCAAGTTCTTAGCGGCATTGGTGTATTTGATAGGGATATCATCCAGCACGATAGCTGGAAGAGATGCCATATCCAGCCCTGCCAACATCTGCCGACTGCCAATTACCATGGCCTGAGATTTAGTGGGATTTATGTGGAGGCCGTATGACCTTGCCCATAGGCTGATGGCACTCAAGTCATGATTCATGACAGCGATGGCAGTCCGATACTCGTTGAGGGTAAAGTGCCTATACAGCTGTAGGTCGTCTGCATACAGATGGAAGTTGGAAGAAATGACTCTAACTGCGGAGTTGATAAAAATGGAGAACAAAAGAGGAGAGAGTACGCCACCTTGGGGCACGCCCGCAGTGAGATTGCACCAGTCAGACTGAGCGTCATTGTAGCGAACACACTGCGAGCGACCCTGAAGATAGGATTTAAACCAGGTCACAGCCTCCATGGAACAATTCAACGACTTAAGGATACCAAGGAGAATGTCAAAGTCTACCGAGTTAAAGGCACTACTGAAGTCCAGTAGCACCAATACCGTAAGAGATCTACTCTCCATGGCCCAACGTATGTCGTCGGTCACCTTAAGAAGTGCCGTCACAGTGTTGTGACCTGTCCTAAACCCAGATTGAAAGGGACTAAGGAGATTATTCCGTGTCAGGTAACTAGTCAACTGGCGATGTACTACATGTTCAAGGACTTTGGATAGGAATGGTAGAATGGATATAGGACGAAATTGGGACGGGAGAGAAGGGTTTGATGTTTTAGGTAGTGGAATAACTTGTGCCTGTTTCCAAGCACTAGGAAAACAGCCGGAGGAAAGGGAGGAATTAAAGATATGAGTTAAAATGGGGATTACGGACGGGAGAATAGATTTTAGAACACAGCTGATCGTTCCCAACAGCAGAGGAAGTGATGGCTAAAAGAGATTTTTGGACGTCATCCTCACCAACCGCAGAGAGATGAAACGAAGGGCATGATGGGACCGGCAAAAGAGACAAATCGAGCAGAGTGTTGGACCTAACAAGCGGGTCAAGTGTTACAGGTGGGAGAGAGAAGTGCTTATTGAGGGCTCGAACATCGATGTTGTGACAATCAATAGTTGGTGATTTGCCGATTCCATTAGCTTTAAGGAATTTCCAGACGTCTGAAGAGTTGTGGTTGACAAGAGATTCGTGAAAATGACGGCGTTTGGCATCACGACACAGACGACCACAGCGGTTGCGAAGGTTCTTATAACGAGCAAAATTGAAGTCAGTCGGACTACGCTTGAGCCTCCTTTTAGCCCGGTCACGGTTAGCCATGAGCTCTTTGATTTCAAGCGTAATCCAGGGAGCGGGGACATGCTTTAACCTTACCCTACGCAGCGGTGCATGCCGATCATATAAAGTGGTAATGGCATTATTAAAAAGTTCTACCTTCTGGTCGACAGCTTCACAATGAATGACGTGTCCCCAATCTAAGCTGCCAGCATCACCGCGTAAAGCCTCCAGATCCATGCTCCTAAAATTCCGGAACACAGCAAATTGTGATTTCCGTTTAGATGAACGAATAAATAGAGATGCATAAATGAGGTCATGATACGAAAACGGAGCAGTGAGTTGACCATGTGAGGCTACATGATCAGGTGAAGATACAATCAATAAGTCGAGTAGAGAAGGTTTACGATTAGGGACATGGTGAGTAGCAGAAAGGGGAAGGATATGTAGATTTATAGAAGTTAGAAGAGAGTGTAAGGAGTGGGTACGATGGTCGTCTTTAATGAGGCATGTGTTAAAATCGCCCATCAGAACGATTTGATTATAATTTGGGCACAAGTCATTGAGCAGCGCATCTAGTGCATCAAAATAATCTATGCGAAGACTAGGGCTATAGAACACACCCAGAAACATTTTGCAGTGATGTACAGATATTTCCAAGAAAAGATGTTCTGCTGCATTAGTTGTTGGAGACGAGGTACTAATAATGCGAAAGGGAATGTCTTCACGCAGATACATCGCTACGCCGCCACAGCCTTTGCCAGCCCTGTCATTACGAATTAGTACAAACCCCGGGAGGGCAACTAGTGATGATCGATGGGACGGCTTCAGGAACGTTTCGGATACCAAGACTGCGTCCACGCGTACACTGCTAAAGGATGCTAGAATATCAGAATGATGGTGGGAAATACTCTGGGCATTGATGTGGACTATGTTAAGGTTCTTAGGAAAGTTTGAGAAGATTGAGGATAGCTCGTCGTTCAAGGTCAAAGCTGCAGAACTATGGCTTGCTGCACTATCGAAACTGGAGTCAAAAGAAGAACATGAAAGAAAGGTTTCATTATCAAGGCTATCGAACGAATTATTCATAAATATACTATATAGATAAATATAATATAATAAATAAAAGTATATATATATATATATATATATATATTAATTTAAAAAGATAAGTAAATAAATATATGTAAATTTAAATTAAATGTCTATTGAAGGGGAAAGTATAAATATTAACAGGACACACCAGCCCCCTGCACTGGAAGAGATGACACACAATGTTTCCTACGTTTATAATACACACAAATAAAAAAAAACAACAGTTGAAGACAGCTTGAGTATAAAGAAGCGCATGTCGATCTAATTGACGAAATAATAACAAGGAGGTATGGTCATAGACTATAGCCTGCCCCAGAAGAGGATAAAAAATAAAGATTGTCAACTTGACAACGTCATGCGTGGTGTCAAATAGACGTCACATACACAATAATTACATCGCGGGCTCAAACTAAAAGAATAACAATCGCGGGTATTGAATTTACAATATAAAATATGTAGGTACCTATATACTAATATACCTATACCCATGTTTACATTGTTTTAACGAACATACAACTAAATTAAATTGCTCGGTAGCGAAAAATGAAAGTAACACGAACCTAAAAGTACACAATTATAGTTAACCGTCCAATTTGAGAAGTAAATTATGAATGTAAACAAAACATTGTACCGGTCAATATTTACGGCAGCTTCTCAGCGCTTTGGTCGCAGTTGTGGAAGACGCAGCAGGTGCTCCCGGGACCGAAAACATAGGTGCAGAAGCCTCAGCGCCACCGCTCACAGTAGAAGAGTCAGGGAATCGCGCAATAAGAGTACTGAGTTCGGCCGATTCGATCTTGTGGCGCACTTTATCCGGCGTTATAATATTGATCGTCCCATTGGTTGTCCACACATGTTTCACTTGGAAGTGCTTACGTGAATCCATGAAAACACGGTGCCTAACCCTAGTAAGAAACTCGGAAACAGTAAATCCAGTACCTTTCAGTGTTGTTTTGTTGTCCCAAACTAAGTGTCGGTGGTCCAAGTCTTTAAACCGGATGAAGATGGGACGAGGCTTGGCCAGGCCTGTTCCTAGACGATGGCAGCCCTCAATGCTAACCGAATGTGCATCAGGCAACTTCATTCGGTCGGTCAATATGGAAGTGACGGTGCTGTGCAGAACCTCGCCCTGCTTTTCCGGTACACCATGGATGAGGAGGGTCTTCCGACGCATGACAGTTTCATGTCTGTCCATTCCCAAGGACAACAGCTGTACCTGTGTACGAAGATGTCCAAGAGACTCCAAAATGCACTAATTTCGCTAAATAGAAGACATTACAAACGTTGACATATGTTTCACCTACTCACGAGGCATCTCAAGACTGTCTCAAAGAGAACAGCATAAAATATATTTTATTCTAAATGACCACCTTTGGCTTTTATACAGTATACAGGCCTTTAATCTGTTTGGCCACGAATCTATGGATTTGCGCACTGTTTCCAAGGGAAATTTTGCCTCTGCTTGCTCCAAAGATTTTTTAAGAGACTCAATGTCGCCGTGTCGTTTAGAGCAGGCCATGTCCTCTAAAACTGGCCATAATTTGTAGTCTAAAGGGTTGAGGTCTGGGCTAGATGAGACCCAGTCTTCAGCTCTTATAAAGTGCGGAACGTTGATTTCTTGGCCAGGCTTGGGTAGTTCGTGTCTTGTGACCAGGAGCAGAGTCCTGCTGGAAAGTCCACAGTATATTTTTTAAAAGTGTAGGTATTGCTGAGAGGTTTCACAACATGATCCAAGACAGTATCTTGATACACTTTGGCTGAAATTTTCACTCCTTTTTCACAAAAATGTAGTTTTGTGACTCCCTACTATACTCCCCTGACTCCCCTGATAAGACACGCCCCACCAAACCATCACTGACGCAGGATGATGTCCACATTGTACCTTTACGCCCACTTGAGCAGCTTCCTTAGAATTGTGAGCGTACACTTTATCATTTTACTTTTTGTAGTGTTCTGCAATCGTGAAATTTTTTTCATCGGTAAAGAGGATATTTCTGTGCCTTTTACCTGCGTATCGCGACAGAAGGCGCTTTGATCGATACACTCTCTTTAACCGTAAAGATTGATTTAGGGCATGTCCTGTATACCTATCAACGATAAGCACCGAGCTTCAGGTCTTGTTTTATAATACGTGACAGAGTCCTAGCGGGAATCTTCATTTCTCGCGATAAGATTTTTGCTTCCTTATGGGGTTTCGACGAATTCGGGCTTTAACAGCATTAATAGCCTTTGTAGTTCTAACAGTACGCGGCTGCCCGCCCCGATCTTTTCTGGTCTTCGACAGACGAAGTGTTTTTGTATCTATTGATAGTACGATATACGAACATACGGCTGATACCAAGTTTTTGAAGTGTCTGGAATATGAACGACGGCTCTATTACGACTTTGTGCAAGGCGATCTCTGCGATCCTATTTTCTTTTACACGCCATTCCATATTGTAATTCGATAATGAACACGAAAAAACATGTGAAATGGCGCGACATCGAAAGAAGTTTTTAACATAATATACCTACGTATTCCAATTAAAATAATTAAAAAGTTGAAAAAAAGAAAAGTTTTAATGCAACAGTATTTATGGCCAGACTAGTTTATAATGTTTCCATTCACAATATTGTATAAACTGTGTGTACATAAATAAATAAATAAATAAATAATATTATGTAGGTGGCTACAATATCTAATTCTACACTCCATAATGATGCATATCAAATACATTTGTAACGTAATGATAGTTTACCCAGTAACCGCTTGCAGTACGAGACCAACTGCCCGTACTGATTGCCCATTACCCAACAGTCGTTATCTGTCAGTTAGTAGAATGTGGCCCGTTTGATGCGCCCGCTACTTCCTGCGCGTTGACCTGCACGAGCACGCTATCGACTAAGCATGCTCTCCCGCTCTGAAGGGGTAGGCAGAGGATCATTACACACCCATACATTGCCAGTAATTTTGTTGGTCCAACATACCTAATAGAAGGCAAGCCTAATCAAAACAAAAAAACCCAAAATCCAGGACAAATGTTAGACACAACTGAGACATGAAACGCATGTCATTATATAACGAGAGCTGGTAGACATATCAGAAAAGGTCCTTGAGGCAATCTGAAATCTTGTCAGATTGATGTCCTATAATATCCTAACACAACAACGCAGACCATACCTTCAGTTAACTGTGAAGTAGATAATATTCCGTTAAGCGACTGCTATCTGAACTAAACCCATTGGCGCTATCGAAATTCTGTAGTCAGATGTTTTCCGGATCCGACTACCCGTAACCATTGCTATAGATCCGAGTCGTGGGGCTCAAAATGAAACGGTGAGCAGTTTTGAGTCACTAAGTGAATTTGCGTCATCGGTCGCCGATAGTGCTTGCAGGGCGAAACGCACCGTCGCCGTCGCTGTCCCTGTTGCAACAGCGGTAGCGGAGAACGTTGTGTGTCATGTAGGTACGTTAACACCAAGTCGTGCCTACGCTGACGTAACCGCAACCAAGAACCCCGCGGGAACTTCAAAAAAACGACAGGAGGCCTCTGTGCCAAAACTGAGGCCCTCGAAAAAGGATGCGTGCGACGAGGATGGCTTTATAAAGGCGGAGAAGAAGAAAAGGAAGCCTCCTTGTCGAAACCAGTGCGGTACAGGACCAGCATGATCTAATATGCTGTTACGTGCTGCTATACCATGTACGCTACTGTACGTGTCCCGGCTACATCACTCCACGAAGGATAATGAGATCGTGGAGTACATTCAGACGAAAACCAACTGGACTTTGAGAGTCGAGAGGTTGGAGTCGCGCCATAACACGAACTTCAAGTCGTTCGTGATTAGGGTACCGACTCAATATCTCGACAAATTCCTTAAAGAAGAGTTTTGGCCGAAAGGTGTCGTGTATAGACGTTTTCGCGGCACGTTACCTAACGCGAAGTGTCACACGACACCCGTCTAGTAAAATACAGGTTTAGTGTTTATTTATATTATTTAGATAATTATATTATTATGTATTCTTAGTTTTAAGGTATGTCTATGGGTCATAGACATACCAGTATAGTAACTTTTCTTGTGTAGCCTGAAAATAAATTATAAAATAAAATAAAAAAAATAAAAATAGATGTTTGTAAGTCAACCGAGACCAACACGTGATCGCAGAGTCACGGATAAATTAATACCTACATATTTGAATGAAAATAATCTTAGTCATAATAATGTTGTCATTCACCTTAGTACCTACACTAGGTGCCTCCTTTTCATTGTTTGATAGTCTCACACATTCAAGTACCTACTTATAAACATTTCAATTGTTAATTTTTAAACCTGTCGTTTATAAAGAATATTTTATTGTTAGAAAATACAATAGCATGTGTCAGTGGGTCGGAATGCCCAGCCAATGATGGAAAGCAGTCAGGTCCTGCCGATTATATTCTTTATAAGGGATTCTTAATGTGTAGGTAGGTCCTACCTATGTAATTCATAAACCAATATCATTAACATACCTATATTTAATAAAGTCCCTTTATAAATTTAAAATAAACACACATAGACACATAGGCTTAGATCAAAAATACTGTAGATATTGGATTCAGTACAAATACAACGCGGAATCTTGGCACTCGAATACTATATTGGTAATGATTAAATATACCATCTATAAAATGAACAAGATTGTACATTGATGGTTGACAAAGAAATAATTCGTAATAAGTAAAACAAAAGCATCAATGTACAGCGCCGTTGTCGCATCCCTCGAGAGTCAGCAAGCGGAATAGGAACTTAGTACGGAAGCGGTTGAAGCGCCCAGGTGTGCAATGACCGAGGTTAAGTGGTGCCGTTTTTAAAGCACTGATCGGTAATCTTGGTATTTTTGATCTAAGCACATAAGCGTTTATTAGATACCTACCTACATACGCCCTTTTTACGGCGCCCGAGGTAAACACTCGGACACTTCCCTGTGGCATACCTGCGCCCTATGATAAGTACCAATATACAAATTACTTACGCTCAAAATTCGCCAGAAACTTTGTCGGTCCACTCCTACGTAATAGGGGCGAGAATTATGCCGTTTCTAATTACTTTCCGCAGGTGCACCGCGGAAAGTGCTTGGATAGAACCCCTAGCACCGTTGAAATAATGGTTATCAATTTATCAATATATCTACCGATGTAAACGTAGTATACAAACTAAGTGTAGGTTACTTAAATCTTCATCCACCGAACCTTTTCCCAACGCAGTTGGGGTCGGCTTTCCAGTGTAACTGCGATTCGGCTGAACTTCGATATTTTCCGTGAAGCGACTGCCATCTGACCTCCACAACCCATGGGCGATATCGAAGTTAAAAGTTACCTACTTAAATGTAGGTATAAAAATACGAGTATATTGAACAAACAAAATCAAAATAGAAGTGGATGATGCATCATTTTAGGGCACAGGTCACAGAATGCGCTCGATAACTGACACGATTTGACAGTGAAATGATAGCCTTGTACCAAGGGTCATAACCAGAATGTATCACAAATGGCTGATGTGGTTACAAATCAACCTCACAATGGCATGAATGATCCATCTTAAATCAAAGGTCAAAAAAGCTACCTGACGCATAATAAATAAAACCAACCAAGTGCGAGTCGGACTCGCACACGAAGGGTTCCGTACGTATTATGTATAAAAATGGCTAAACAAATAACGTTCGTTGTATGGGAGTCCCTCTAAATATTAATTTTAATCTGTTTTCTAGTATTTTTGGTTATAGAGTTCAAATAAATAGATCATGTGTAAAACATTCATCGTTCTAACTATCACGGTTCATGAGATACAGAGTGAAGACAGACGGACGGACGGACATTGAAATCTCAATAATAGGTAGAGTAGGTAGGGAGAACAAGGAGAGTTGTGACAATTTATGATTTAAAGGACATATCTCACTATTTAAACGTTCCACGGTTATGAACTATATAAATTAATGTAGCAAAATTTCTTACCTTTCCAAAGTAATCAACAAAATTATTTAAGGTATTGTGGTTGCCGAGAAAATCAATACAAATGAAAACTACTCCCTCTGTCACAACACTTCTGCAACCGAGGTACTCGTAAGTTGTGACCGGCCTAAGGTGAGTTAAGACAGCTTTGTATTAAGACTATTTAAAAAAAAATATTACTCATTCTATGAATACATAAAACAACAAAGTAATAATCATATAAGGTATCATGGAGAGGTCGCGGCAACAAATGAAGCCTCTAGGGAGCTCATGCATACCCTCTTATTGTTCTGACGGCCAAGGTCCTCAACGTTCTGTGTAATATAGAAGCGTTGTTGGCAGTCAATCTCGCCGTCCATGCGGGAGCCCCGTATGCGGCCATGCTCCACACAATCCTCAGGTACAGTCTCCTGCAGGAAGCGTTGCGTCCCTTTTTTTCTTGCGTGAACCCCGAAGTGTGCGGTGACATTAGATAGGTCTTTTAAAAACATTGAGAGGTTTAAGGATTTAAGAATTCGTTAGCGAGATATTCAACTATAAAGCTCATGTTTTTGGTAAATCAGAGCCCCCCCCCCCATTTCTAAAATTTAAATGGCTACCCTAAAAAATCTAAAAATATTTGTGTGGTATTCATTACCCATGTAATCAACTTTAAAGCAAAACTATAACGGATCCGATAGCTCTGTTAGTTCAGGTTATATAGGTTATTATGTTTGACTACGGAACCCTATTCTATGAGTGGCCCGACACGCACTTAGCCGGTTTTTATTTCTTCTACAATCTAGTAGACTATCCTGTGCTGTTATTTTATTAATAGTTGCTCACAGTGTTATCCATTGTATTGTCATCCTAACCAAATGTGTCTACATAATTTCAGTTCAATCGGCTAAGGAAATCTGTTTTTAAATTGAGTTTCAATTTAGAGTGACGTCACTTTAATTTTCGAGTTAGGTAGGTACTCTTAGTAAGCCCTTTCATTTGATACCCATATTGTAGAAGTGCATTAAATATTATTAGTCCACCATCTTGTATCTGCCGCCATGTTGGATTTAGAAAGACGTCACAGTGTGAACCATTGTCATCCAAACCGAACGTGTATACAAAATTTCAGCTCAATCGGCAAAGGGAAACTGCTTCAAAATTGAGTTGCAAGATTCCACCCGAACAAACATACTTACTTACATACAAACATTGCAAGCTAATAAAAAGCTTGTAATAAAAAATTAATCATTTTTGGAGGCTTTCCTGTTAAGCATCCTGGAAAAAATCTGGAAAAATGTCCTACTCTCATGCTCTACGCTTTGATCGCTTTGAACCTACTGTTATAATCTATGCCTCGGAGAAATTTCTTTATTTTTGTGGTTGGTTTGTATTTAAACTGTTAATAAGTTTCGACATGGGCTTCAAGTGAACCCCGCAAAGACCCAGGTGATTCTAATAGGTGGCCCTAGGACGATGTCACGTAACGACTTGTCACAGTTGGCCCAAGTTATCTTCAACGGAACTCCAATCGAAGTAAGCAACAGAGTAAAGAACTTGGGTATTTACCTGGATAGTACGATGTCTTGGGATTGTCAAGTGCAGGAGGTTGGACGCAAAATCTTTGCATCAAATGGCTCACTGCGCAGGCTGCGAAATCTCCTTCCAACAGCTATCTTGACCTCACGGAGGAGCACCTTGATAAGCTTGAGCGCCTTCAAAATGTCTGTATTAGATTTATATTTGGCCTACGCAAGTATGATCATGTGTGTGAGTTTCGGAAAACGCTCAAGTGGCTCCCAATTCGCCTTCGCCGAAATACACACATTCTTCCACTGCTATATAGTATACTCTTCAATCCTCGCACTCCCCAATATCTTAAAGAACGGTTTAGGTTCCTTCATGACACACATTCAAGATCTTTGAGGTTATCGGCAAATTTGATGCTGGAAATGCCAGCACACTCGTCTACTTACGCAGACAAATCTTTCACGGTCAGGGCGGTTCGTTTGTGGAATGCTTTGCCACTTCACATCAGACGTGCGCAGTCTCTTACTTCTTTCAAAAATATGTTAACTGATTACTACCTTTCTCTAACCAATATTTAGAATGCTTATGTATTTTGTGTATTTTAAGTATTTATGTACCTAAGTATTCTTTCTTTTCCTATGATATTATTACTACCTGGGTAAGTTTATTAGTTCATTTATATTTTTATCCTATGTACTCTTTCTTATCTTTATTTCATTTTTTACTAAGCTTTATTTTTCTTTTCTCTTTCACGTATTGTATACTACCCTTTTAATTTCTTTAACTCGCTATCCATCCAAAGGTTGTCTGGAAGAGATCGCTTTTAGCGATAAGGCCGCCTTTTGTACTATCTTTAAGTTAAGTCTCCTAATTGTATGTTTTCTTTTGTGTGTACAATAAAGAGTATTTGTATTGTATTGTATAAGTACCAAAGGTTTTTATCTTTAAGCGCGGAAAAAATTTCGGCCACTTTCCGCGCCAGTGGGGGGCTAACGTGTCACACCATAATAGTCATGGGTGCCTGTGCTGTATCTTTGAGTGGCTAATCATTGATTTTTTTAAACATTAATTCAGGCCGAAGAGCGTTGTGAAAAAAATTCTAAATCTATGATTTGGGCAATGAAAATGATATAAGGCATAAGTTGATGGCGCTATGGCCAACTTTAAATAAATTAAAAAAATATGATGGCTAGGTACCTATAGGTAATACCAACATTAGATATTATGATAGTTCGTCGCTTTAAAACTCCGTAGAACGTCGACCATCGTCCAAAAATATTCTGTCAAATTATTGTCCCGTATGTACTTACGTACTAACATTATCTGCAAATGAAGATCTTTCTTATCTTAATATAGTATAAAACGAAGTCACTACCCGCTGTCTGTCACTATGTATGCTTAGATATTTCAAACTACGTAACGGATTTTGATGCCGTTTTTTAATCGACATAGTAATCAAGAGAAAGGTTTTACTATTTAATAATATTTCAAATAATAGGTAGGCTACTTACTTACTTTGCATTAGGTATGGGCAACATTTCAGGAGCGATTGGTCGTCTTCACAGAAAAACTTCTTTGTTACTACAAAGAAGTTTTTCTGTGTGTCCAGTGTGTAGACGACATACAGACAGTCCTAGGTTTACCTAACTATCTCCTAATAAAAGTTTAACTTTTGAAACTAAGTATCAATACAGGACCTATTCACTAAATCATTACGATAACTGAATGAAACATAAAATCTAAAAGAGCATCTTAAACCCCATTTACTATAACATCCAATAACCAATTCTTTAATCACAAAGCCAGGCCTCATCCGGCCATCAAAAGCGTTGTCGACAGCCTGTCAACATCTGTTGTTCCAATTTAAAACGATCTACAGTAGCCGGCACTCATGACGTGTTAAATTAGCAGCGGAGAACAATCTGGTCGTGAGGGGACCAAATTGTTTAGCAGAATCAACTGTGTGTAAAATACAAATATATAGTCCTAAGTATTTTGCTGTTTTGTAATACCTACCTGAAGTCTTTGGTTTTGATTATAAGGAAGTAAATATTATTATATAATTATAGACAGGTACCTATGTTTGTTTCTGCATTTAAATGCATGCTATACTCCTATGAACTACTTGAGGACTCCTCCGTACCTTTGTTGTTCATAAGAATCGCATACTTAGTTTAATACGTAAGCTTAATAATTAATCATAGGTATCAAAATTTACTCCAATTTCAAAATGTACTTAGGTATCGCAACTGTGTTGCTGTGAAGTAATATTTATCGTTGAGTTTTGAGCAATAATACTAATCTTAGTACCTACCGACCACCGACATACATGTAATATTTTTTGTCAAAAGTATCATTGTGATATTTATAAAGTTCTTTTTTTTATGTTCAAAGTAGTCAGATCCAGTGCCAACGTATTAATTGGTAACACTTCCTAACAATCAATAGGACCCACCTTAGCCCCTTTATCGATTCTATACACGGGAGTAAAAGGAAGGAGTCCATCTAAAAGGAGGTGTGCTTCGTGCATCCCGGATGCTGACGCTACAGGAAACAGGCGCGACAAAACGCACCGCTCTGATGAGGCGTTGCGCGCCATGCCGTCGCCACTTCCTTTCAAACACAGATAGTTACCTACTTATCTTTTACTGTAGATACATTAAGTTATACTTATATTTCCTGCTTTGATGCTAGTAATAAAAACAAGATTCAATGATTTTTTCCTAAACAACAGTTTACAGTTTAACCTTCATATAACCAGCACAACTGTAAATTATATAGAGGTGAATTATAGTAGGGTTGTGTTAGAGCTCATTTAAATCTATTTAAAACTTTTTAAAATCACTTCAATTTTAGATAGTACCTACCTAAATTATGCCTAAGTATTACTATTTTTGTGTATATTAATCACAAACAATAATGTAAGCACAATGGTATGGCTAAAAAATGAAGTAAATTTATATTTAACCCCAGAACAATCTATGTAGTCAAATTGACACACATTATCATTGTTGAGGGAAGATTTTACCCAAATTTTCAAAAAAGAGATGGCAACCCTTTTTTTGACTTGCTTGGATTGACAATTGACACTATATTGACAATGACAATCATGACATTTCAAAATCCGGCAAGCACTAAAAATGAAAAATTATTTTGTACCTATTTAGTAAAAGCCTTTGCGTTGATTAGCAAATTGCTGCGACTATATTAAGTCCTATTTTCAGCTTTAAACTTATGGACTCTGCTTGTGTAGTAATATTTCGTTTAAAATAAGTGATTTAGATACTGGTCTGTGTCTTGCTATGTAGTTTTAGATGTGCTATTATAGTGATTTTCTAAATTCTGATGGCTACTTTGGTCTACTTGCATAATAATGGTAAGTAAGTTTCGCACTTATAGGTTTTTGTAAAAGTTCTATAGAATTTGGTTGTCTAATGTTTTTAGGTTCTTGTGTATAGACAGTCACTATTATGTATATATTCAGTATGGTATTAGTTTACTGATTAATTTATCAACATCATAGGAGAACTTAGATCCTAATAAAGTATACACATGGGTCAGTCTCATCACGGTATATTTATTTTTGTCTTACAAATGTGTAAATATACCCCATGCTTTTGTAAATATCATTTCAATTCCGATGTATGTACAAAGTATACATTAAAAACAGCATGAATGTGACAGTAGAGCATTATAAGATTTGTCAAGCACAACATGGTGCTCCTGTCAAATTATCTATACTTAGGTACATTAATTTTGTTAGCTCAGTGATCAAATCACCTACAAGTAACATCAAGATATTAATAAAAATATATACATGTAAGTTCATCTTATAATTAACTCTTGTTCTTCTCACATATCAATATAGTACAATTAACGAGTAGTTGAAGAAACTCAAGGTATGTATAGAAAAAAACAAACATAATGTAGTAAACATTCGTATTTATAATATAATGTCGTCGTTTTATTTACAAATAAATACAAATTCAGTTAATAAATAAATGGTAAATTATCTACATCTTAATAATTATGTTCTATATCTCATGTCTAATCTGCCTCAGATCTGCATGGAATCCAAAATACTAACGTTAACGTTTTCATATGACACGTTACGGTCTCAAGAAAATTTGAGACTTGGGACGTTCGGGCGACACGTTCACGTACATTCACACCATACGACTATATTTACAAAGTACTCTTACACGTACACGTCACGATCACTCGGCGGGCGCGGGCCGTTCGTCCGGCGCCGGCGCCTGGCCCACGCCCCTCACGGCACTCGTCAGGCACGGTCACTGAGTCCACCCCGGCGCGACCGGGCCCGCGGCGGCCCGCTCGCAAATAAATATTTGTACACGGCGGTCGCTCGGCGGCGGCGGCGGCGGGGCGCGGCGGGACTAGATAATACTGGAGAGGCGCGGCGGGTCCGCGTGCGCCGGCGGGCAGCGGCAGCCGGCGCGCCGGCAGCGCCCGTACAGCGCCTGACCGACGGCGGCGGCGGCGCGCAGCGGCCAGTACAGCAGCAGGCACGGCAGCGGCAACGTCAGCGCGCCCGCCAGCGCCAGGCGCGCGCCGCACGCGCACGGCTCGCGCGCCTCCTCCTCGCCGCTGCCGCAGTGGTACAGCAGCGCCTTCACACAGCACATGCACGACGCGTAGTCCACGCACGCCTCAGCGCTGCACAGGCACGAGCCGCACAGCCAGCGCGACGGTAGCGGCCTCGGCCGGGCGCACTGCTCGCAGCGGCAGCGGCCGCACGTCTCGCACACGATCGAGTCGGCCTGGGCTGCGGCGGCCAGCGCGCCGGCGCGCCGCTTGTCGGCCGCGGCGGCGGCCGGCTGCATGGTCACCGGCTTGAGGGGCTGGTGCGCGGCCAGCACCGAGGCGGTGGCGGCGGGCGGCGCGTGCCCGCGACACGGCGCCTCCACGTAGGCGTTGCGCTCGCGCTCGGCCTCGGGCCGGGGCCGCAGCAGTGACACGGTGGGCTGGCGCGCGCTCGGCCCCCGGTGCACGCGCGCCGCCGGCTTGGGCGGCCGGGGCGGCGCCGCCGGCCCGCCATACTCGTCCATCGAGTACGGCTAACGGCTCTCCGGGCCGTCGCCTTCTTGTTCCCTCATCGTCCCCACCTGCGAAATAACGAGCACCGACGTTAGTCGAGAAATCAACACCCGGAACGTATTACTAGATAATAAAATCGTTACACGTTCTCACTTTCATCACCATTCATTACGTCGAAACTGAGAGAAGTGAAACCTAGCCGAGTGTGTTATACACCTCCACAATTTTTAAGTTATATTAGGACGATGATAAATTATCTGTGTGTTGTAATTTAATGTATGTTGGATTCAAAATCTGATTCCTGTTACATGGAGATTCTGATGTTGCTAAATTAATAATCAATATCCCTAGCCAATCTAGAGAATATTATCCTCTGCATAGGCACATGGTTATCCTCTAGATACTTTATGTCATAAAGCATCGTAATTCAGTCAATGAAACCAGATGCTTCATAAAGCATCTGGCTTCATTTACCAAGAAGTTCCGACAACTGTTTTTTTAATGTCCGCCTTGACGTCCTTTGCACCGAACAAGCCCTTTTAAGGAAACCTTCAGGTGCAGATTGGCCAGTGCAGCAACACTTACAGGAATTATACTCCCAGAATTACGCTATCTATCTATCTATAATATTTAGAACCTACTTTTTTTTTTATTCCGTCCGTTCCTACGTCCGTTGCCGGGCGTCTCTAGTACGCACCAAAAGGCCCGCCTGAGAACCTACCTAGCGTACCTAGAACCTACCTAGTCTACCTAGAACCTACCTAGTCTACCTAGAACCTACCTAGTCGGGCGGCGTATCCCGACTGATTTTACTTTTCTATATTATCGTAGCTTTTGAATCAATGAAAGTTAACCTTGATAGGAACACATAATCTTGACTTTTCTTTCAAAAACGAAACAAATACAATATAAGCTAGTTCTTATTTGCTCAAATTCTGTCCTATCAGAATGAATGAATGAATAAAGTTAATTAAAGAAAGTCGGGATGAAATATTTCCATTTACGATTTTACATTTCTTTCACTGTAACCACTTATTGCATTCGCTTTGCTCCCATCTTTATAGAATCTAGTCCTAACATGATACACGTTTATTTTAAATTTAAATTATTTCATTCGCTGTTTAAAAATGTAGTCACAGACAGATTAGAATACTACATCCGTAACCGGTTCAGATCAAACGTATTATTCGTGGATGGCAACAAAACTTTTCTCCGTCATGCCAATACTTAAGTATTCTAAATAAATAAAGGAGGCATACTGTTTACTCAAGACATTTATACTTCTGTAAATAAAACAGCATGGCATGCGTTTGATTCTAATAGATTTTAGTAGATTCTAATAGTATTTATTCAAATTAATTTTCAGTCTACCGTTCATGAAAATTGCGTGATCGCAACACTGCTCCTTGAACATTGAATCTTGTAGATTCCGAAACATCTTGAGCGGAACGAAATTGAAATTTCTAGTAGTCTAAATGACTCGCTTCGCAGTTACTTCGATGAAAAATAATGAAGTGTACATTATTTTTTATCTAAGTTACTGCCTTCTGACATTTAGAGTTTATGGGTTAAAGTTAAAACTTTTGCATTTGCAGGGACCGTTAAAGTTGCCTAATAACATGTAGTACCCGCAGTTTTCCATCTTTCTCGAACTAGGCAAACAAAAACAATAAACGATTCTCCTAGGAATTTCAATAATATGGAGGTACCTAAAAATATCTAGATTTAACTGCAATTTAGATTAACTTACGAGGCAGTGTGTTATTCAGAATTTTAATTCAATCCGAGAATGTTCCCTAAGTAAGAGTTTTCGCAGAATAATTAGGATGATGTTGATTTTCATTGTATTTCCAAATAAAATGTATGAAAAATATAAGAACACAAGAAGCACCTAGAAAATTCAAATTTAAATAACCCACGTATATTTACCTACTTGCAATATTTAGAAAACATGCCTAGGAAAATTAGAAATTTTCGATTTGAGAATGAATATTTATGTGTTCTATCATCACAAAAAAAACTTTATGAGAATGAACATAAATTACTGCAAAATATTGTTGTAATTTGTATTCAAAGCCTACAAACTACGTAGTAGTGACAGATAAGCCGCTATTTCTTGCTCTAGTAAGTGGCATTCGAAATCATTTAACCTCAGAAGCGGATTATTAGGCTGATGACAGTTTTTTTTTAATTGTCTCACAGGACCTTTATGTAAATAGAAAAAATAATAAACCTTGCACATCATTTCAGAGCCGCACGTGCATAATGCCAATATTAAATAGGTACTATTAAACTTCATTGATTCATTCTTATCAACATAATCATTTACTTTTTAATCGTAGTAATAAAGCAATTTAAAATGAGGTTATAATGCAATAACGCCGTAAATTATTCTGTAATAAAATTACCAGTTACATTTCTTATTTTGTTTTGTCTAAATATATGTCTTATCTGCCGAGTTTGTTACAAGATATTAACAGTTTATGTGGCTATTGTTTACAAATCATTCTTTATCTTTATTCACAGTTATCAACTCTCTGTCGAAATTCGTTCGCTGTTGCTATAATAACGCTGCTATATATTTTAATTCTTTGGTTGTTTTATAAATGTTATGCTTAATGAGATTTTTGGTTTCGAATTGGTGTATCAACTTGAATGCCTTCGTTCGTTGATGATATGTGGAATAGGTATTATGATTTTTTTTAGTGTAATATAGCTCACTAACCTCGTATAAATAGATTTGAATCATACAAGAAATGAAAGCATTATTATTAACTCGTTGTTGAGAACGTTCTCGTTATTAGCATTGATCGTTGCACGTGTGCCGGTCGCCAGGCGGCGAGGCGAAGCGTCGCCTATCGTCATTCATGTTAGCTCGATTTCTTCGCAATTCATGTAATTACACCTACACATGAGAATATGATCAAATCCAGTAGGTAGTTACTTGCGCAATTCCATGGATTTCGTAACCGGACAGGCAGACGGTTTTGGTCAGTGGGCGAGGAGTCTCACGTCATGATGACGATGTACTTACAAGGCAGACATTCCACGGTCACACGTCTCCTACACTCATCGCTCCATACACAACGGCACTCGGGCCAAGTGACCCAACACACATCACTAAGACAACTTTTCGCTTGGCGATCAAAATATGGTTGTACCGCACCGAACCCGCGCCGGAAGATTCACTAACACATAAAATTACGACAGAACCACCGAATTTCGGCCGCGCAAATCCACGGGAAGGTTCATGGAGACCGGCGCGGTCCGGAGCGGCACCTGGCGCGGGCGGGGGGCGGCCCACGCACCGGCCTCGATTCTCGTCCGCCCGCCGCGCGGTTATCACTGCAATATGGCCGCTACTCACTTCCTCGCTGAAGTTCTTCGTTGATTTCTACTCCTTATCTCGACGACGGCGTTTTTTGTAACCGTTCCGAACTCGTGCGGATTCACTGCACTTATTCTTATACACATTTTAATGGAAAACCGGGAGCGTTAGCGCTACGCTCCGACGAAACGACTGTTCCGTTCGCTGGCACATTCCGCACTGGCGTCGGCCGCGGGTGCGGGTCGGCGGGAGAGGCCGCCCTCCCTTCACCGTTCCACACACCGCCCGCGCCTCGCCTTTTTATGAATGGAAGGCGGCCATACTGAATGAACCGCGTACACTGAGCGGTTGGCCGCTATTTTCGCGGGCGAGAACGACGTTAGGGGTCCGGGGGACGGAGGCCGGAAGCGGGCTGCGAGCGCTCGCGGTGCCAAATTTTGCGGCGCGGGCGGCGGCAGCGGATATGTTCGTTTACCAAGCTTCCGGCGAGATCCCCCCCGCTCAACCGCATCCGGGAATTGGGTTTCCGGTCGACGAGAGTCGCACCACCGGGATACCACCCACATTTGCCTTGCAACTGCATAACGTTCTTCGTTACACAAAAAAAGTGTGTAACGAAGACCCAAACATACCCAGAGCAAATGTCCACACCGTAAAGCTACCTAATACCAAATCCCAATTTCAAGTCCTCGCGCTTGTACGCCAACGCACGGAGTAATATTTTTACTATTACAGAGGCAAACATCATTAGCATTCAATTTGAAATTAACGTTATTTTGAAATTCATCAGCACGTAACATTACCATTCACAACTTGACTTATATTTCGTGGAGAGGCTGTCCGAGAGACACGTCGTCGAAGACGACGGCATCTGTTATCGCAAGCGGTAATTTTCGCAAGGTTGCAGCTACAATAAGGCGTGTTGTGCACGCCGCGTCTCTGTGTCAAGGACGAGCGATAACGCAGCGCCACACCGCTACGGATGTCACACATTACACACCACCTATCACCATTCAGGCACTGGTATAATAACTGTGTAATTTCAATGGATGAGAATCGTGCAATTTTCTATATTCAATCTGATACCATTTTTTTTTTTCAATTTATTCAAGATTTACCCTACAAAATGTTATAAATTCTGACAAGTAATGTAGGTACCTATTACTAACTGTATGCACACACAATTATAAAACAAAACAAACCTCGACACAAATGAATGTCTTAACGCCTTACACTGAATGCTTCAAAAGAGCCCTAAAACGATGTAAAAGTATGGTACAGATCGCGAGGGATAAGCGGAGCTTTGCATTTGTATGAGTGCAGTGTCCGTGAAAGTGTGACCTCTTTTACACACATGTGTTGTACTTACACACAGCTACACAATGAGGTTTTACTCTTTTTTTCGTGAGCACTCACACAAATGCAAAGCTCCGCTTATCCCGCGCGAACTGTACTAGCAATTCTTTACCGATCCATATATTTGTTTTGTTTATTACTTTGAAATAAAACTATAGAGGGGACTTCTAGCTAAAGACATTGGAAGTATCTTCAACTGACGAATTAATTTACATTGACATAGATATTGTCCATGTCCAATTACTCATATTTCATTCATCTTTTGCAAAAGATAGACTGCTTAAAAAATCATCCATTCGAATTATAATTATTATGAATTAACAAAAAAATCATTCATCTGTCCGTTTAGAAAGTTGCTTGGGGATATTAATATTAACCAAATTAGAACAAAAGATGCGTGACGTTGAATGGATGGGACCGAAGAATGGTCGATGGGTTTATAAAAAATCTTTCTTTACCTGAGCTTGTACATTCATTTTAAATCTATTGTTACATCTGTTGTTCGGGCCACACGTTGTGACTTGAGACCGCATTAACGAAAGAGTCTGACTAACAAAATTATATACTACATGTAACACCTCCCTAACGTTTACTGTCAGTTGATAGTCGATAAAGTCAGGTCTCAAGTGTACTGACTCATACTGATGTACCTACCTACAAAACTAGTGGTTCTGTGAACCGTAGAATTCGGGAGCGGCTTTGTTTAGAAAATTTCTTCTTCAATTTTCTTTATTACTCTTTCATTTGTCATCCAATCCAAAAATATCATTCAAATGTTATTCATTGTAAGCAAGGAGCGTGTGTGTAAAGTTTTATGCAAATCGGTTGATAAATACGGCCTCAAACATGATCTGACAGAACCCGTAGATGTAGAGGTACAGACGAAAAGAAATTCTCCCCAGTCTGCAAGTTGAAACGGAGACTTCGGTCGCTTTGCTCCCTTCAGTCAATTAAATTATTGAAATATGATTTTAAGCTGATATATGGCCTTTTACACCAAACGGATGTAGCTAGTGCAAAACATCAGACACTCAGTAAAAGAACTAACTCCGGACTCAGCAAAGAGTTTAAATATCGAATGTCCATCTATATTATTTGTAATAATCTGCCCGACTGCTAGGTAGCTCCGTGTTCATATTAATACTAGTAGTTCTGTGAACCGTAGACTTCGGGAGCGGCTTTGTTTAGAAAAATTTCTTCTTCAATTTTCTTTATTACTTTTTCATTTGTCATCCAATCTAAAAAATATCATTCAAATGTTATTCATTGTAAGCAAGGAGTGTGTGTGTAAAGTTTCATGCAAATCGGTTGATAAATACGGCCTCAAACATGATCTGACAGAACCCGTAGATGTAGAGGTACAGACGAAAGAAATTCTCCCCAGTCTGCAAGTTGAAACGGAGACTTCGGTCGCTTTGCTCCCTCAGTCAATAAGTTACCAGTCAATACACAATTACAAAATACCAAATGCTAGTTAGTGTATTCAGCTCTTCTAATAATTGCAAGTAGCGCTACCTTATTGAATTCATGAGTAACGAAAAGTGACGCCCACCTTGGATGAACAATGGTGGTGACAATAGGTGACTTAAATAGGAATACGTCGTTAGCGAAAATGATATCACTGTCTTCCAAGTTGGACGATGGAACCATTTCGTGGAATGACTGCAACTTACCCTGTAGATCTGTATCCAGACAATGGTGAAACCAACATCGTTTTCGCCGAACATGGGTCTGGTTTCTCATTGTTATATTTCTGTAGATATGTACAATAACACGGCTCTTGTAAACGTATGTGTTCATCATAATTACAGCGCTTATAGTATACCTAGTTATTGAATTTCTTGTGCACGTACATTTTGGTATTCAAAATTCCATACTAATAATAGTTTTGGTTTGAATCATTATGGATAGAAGTGTTCTCATGGAAGAGTAGGCGGTGTAATCGTTGGCTCAGTCGATAGAAATCAGGTTTCGTTTGTTATTCTGAAGGCGGTGCGAGTCGAGTCGAAGCGGAAGCCGCCTTCGCCTCCACCCGCACTTTCCATCCGCCATCACTTGCACCTATGCAGCTAAATTGATCCCATCTGTTTTATAACTTCTATATTTTAAGCATTTTATCTTAGTTAGGGCTCACAATTTGTCAAGGATTGTGATCATGTTGAGAACATATGTCTTTTACAAAATGTAATAATCATGTTACCGGTTATGGATAAACTGGTTAATAACGGTAATGGGAATTTAATAGATGTATCAGTGGAGAACGGAAGCTTCGAAAATAGCTTTCATATTAAACTGACGTCAGAATATATTCTCAACTACAGACATCTTTTAAATAGGATAATATTATTAAGGTAGGTAGGTAAATTAAACATAGCAATAGATACACTTTAAAATACACCTAGTTTATGCTTTGTCAAAGAGAGCTGGTGGAATGTATTCGACATTATATTAAGTTGTTAGCCGTGTGCAAGTATGGCATCATTTTGAAATTGGTTATTAACTAGTGATGTTATATAATAATGTTACGTAACGATTGTTTTGAACATCACTGTTTTGCTTATTTCAGAACTGATAAACTGTTTATCTGTATTTAACTAAATAGACTAAACGCTTTGTCGTATACTGTAGTCCAACAGTTTGATAATATTGGAGTACTAAACGCTCATAGACGCGTTGAAAATAATGCCGGATGTTTGTCACAGATAAAAGAAACGTGAATGAGAGCGTTACGATTAATGTCGGTGCGATCCGTGCATATTTTGTGTTCACGAGTTGATTTATTTTATTTAAATTTTAGAGAATCTTGCCTTGTTTAACACCCCTATATTTGCCTTATTATTTGTCGTCTAGTCTGATCACTAATTTGCAACCAAGATTTTTTTAATTTTATTTTCACTCCCATTTATTTAAGACTGTAGACACGAAACTGGTATTGTCAAATAATATTTTTCTATTCAGGCAATGGCAATCCAGGACCATCCAAGTACTTAGATATTAGTCTCCTTTCATCTCGTCTCTCTCTAAAAACAGTAAATTATTCCTTTGTAGCGCGGTCTAGAAATTATAATATATGTAGCAAAGATTGAGTCGGTATTGGTCATCGTAGCTCAGTTGGTCAGAGCGTTCCCCTTGTTGTAATTATTATTTTTATATTTTAAGAATAGGTTAGGGAAACTCTTTGCAAAAATATAGTAAATTATTCGTATCACTCTGTATATCTAACTACAACATCAATCACCACTATAGTACCTATCATTAGTATATTTCTAATTTTGCAGACTCAAAGTCTTGTTTTCTTCTTATAAAAAAAACTTAATATCGTTGTTATCATACGCTTCGTATAATGGACCACACATAAAATATAGAGTATCACACAAGTCTGGTGATAAATATATTATTTTAAGTGTTAACTGACACAGGTCAACGTTTTATCGTTGTGCTAAATTATAATTTCTCCATACAGTCTGCAAGAAAAACGAGTTTGTTCTGATAGCCCTACTTAGATGACTGGCTGTTTGTCAACTTGACATTTTGTCTATCTACTGTTAGAATCTATTAATATATTGCTATCAAATGCATGTAATTGCATGAGACAAAGTTTCCTACTATTTTATTTTACAATTTGTAATCGAATTGTAGTTCTACATTTCGACTCAGTACTGTACCTCTACATTCATCGTTTACCGAATAAACATTCGCCACAGCATTGCGTATATCTGAGAGCAATATTTTAATTGATTGATTAATATGAACGTACCAGTCCATTACGTAATAACAAAAGCTAGAATGAAGGATCTTGTTGAATGGTTGAGTATCGCGCACGACTCGGTTCATTCATGGCACACATTCATCGTCGTCGGTGACCTTAGTCGTTCCTATCCTAAGTGGTTATTTAATAGACATGCCAAACTGATAATATTTTTTGAATATGAAGCTCACCTTAATATCACATTTTTACTTGTAAAGACTTACTTATGTCTAACATACACAAATTTAAAGTTGAACATAATTAATCTTGTATAACATAGATTTTTCAATGTTTTACCTCAATGATGTCGTATGATCTTGCTGATAAAATATTACTTTGAGTGACTAACAGTAATTAAATATGTCTACATTAATGTTTGTGTACCTACATCACAAATGGTATTCCATATATTCTTGTTTTAATTGAAGGCAATTATATAAATTCCACGTAGCGGTCGGGCGAAGTGGAGGAAGGCGGTGAGTGGCGCGGTGCGGACGAGGCAGTCGACCTTCCGTGAGGCCGTCCGTCCGCGTCCGTCGTCCACCGGCCCTCCGTGCCCGTGCCACACCGATTCTTAACTTGCTGTCGCGACGACTAAGTATTACTGCTCCCGGCCGGCTATCGACCACGTAACAAGCACAGGATGGTTCGGCAACTGCCTAACTTAATAAAACCTGTGCTACAACTGACGAACGCAATTGATGATACCTACGCATAGACTTTAGACACCGTTTTAATGGGAGCTCTTTTTGCGGTTAAATATATAATTTACGTCAGCAATCCCGTGAGCAAAAATTTAATACCTAACTAGTTATAAGTGGTATACTTATTTATAAGATATCCCTGTGGTGAGTTAAAAAGTTATGTTTTTTTAGGATTAATAACAAAATAAAGATCACAGCCGACAGTATATAGGTATACTGCCTACCTACTTTCTATTTGTGAAGTCGTCGCCTTTGGGAGAGTTAACGAAAGCGACAAAATTTAGTGTTACCTTTTATCAAAGCTAACCTTCTTTTGCGATTTTTATACTATTGTGCTTTGCTTGTCGCAATAGTACGTGGCACTGCCTACGGCTATTACCATGATAGATTGTGTGTTAGTTACCTCGTTTAATGATCCATAATCTGTGTAGTGTAATACCCGCTTTCTATTATACATACATATATGTAGAAAATGAGCCATTAGCAAAACGTTGTCACGTAACAGGTTGTGTGTCCTCAACCCATACTTTCTTTGTAGTCAAGAGAATTTGAAGGTTATTTTTCAAACGCTCATGATTAGAAAATACCAAAGTAATGACGTGCGCGGCAAGATGGACAATGTTCACTCGAAAAGCAAAAGTAGCTGTGACAGAGAGCGAGTAGAACGTCTACACAGCAAGCAGTAGGGCCAATGACATCACTTTCCACCTTCAGTGTGCCTTAACAGCCTTGCCCTGTCGCGTGATATTCAATTTTAACTCTTACCAAATAGATCATAAATCTGCTTATAAGTCTTTTTCATTATTACATTACTTCGTTTGACGGTAACGAGCCCCAGTAGTATTTCTACAGTACTATCTATCCAAATTGAAAACTTAATATAATAGGTATCTATGCAATGCGTACGTGAACTTTGTTTATTGGTGACTTTGAAGTTAATAGTTTCCTTTTTTTGTGTATTCCTATATTTTATAACAGTACTGTAACAGGTTATAGTTGAATTTCGTTTTATTAGACTGGGCCAGTCTTTACTCTCATCAACATAATTTATCGAAATGTGCAAATTAAGACTTATACGAGTATATTATCTAAACAACTTTGCGGCTTTGCGAATCTGGCATTACACGTAAATATAGAAGCAATGACATTTTTTATTTTAAGTACTTACTGACGTAAGAGCCATTTAGTGACCTATACAAATAAATAAATCATTTCATTTCATTTCAACTCAAAGTTAATCGCTTTGGTAGTGCATACGCCTATCATACGTTTTCGTTTGGATTCCAGGCTTGGTGAAATATTTTTTGATGCACATAGCACTATGTAGTATGTATGTATGTACCATATAAGTATTTGTGTCAGGTATCTAAGCCCTAGTCTGTCTGTGTACCAAATTGTATTAGGTACCTAACATCTGTTTCCTAGGTTAAATAGGTATGCGTGATGTAGAGACAGTAACTTTCACATTTCTAATATTAGTAGATAGTAGTGCATTTGTATTTATAGCCATTCAATTGATTTATTAATGACTTTTTCATTTAATTATGTCGATACACAATATAGCCTGCAACGTTCCTACTCTGTACACTGCTTTCAAATTGACCTGACATCTATACAACTTAATTTCAAACGTACCATTATGGAGCTAATCCAGATTCACATTTTACAGAAAGTCCATAACACAGTGTGGTCTCGAACTCATTATGATTGTGATTTTGCGAACATCTTTTTATCCTGTTCCCACAGCTAAGATTGAATTCTCAGTAACAATAATAGGTAGGTAAATTGTAAACTACACCACATGTTCGTCTGTATTATCATTATTTTGCCTTTTTTATGAGAGATCGCGTAAATAATTTTACAACATTGTATTTACTCAGTACCTATGTAGTAGGTCATTTATCAATACTTATTTAATACACTTCATTTGTTAGTCATTGTTTTGTTTTTCGCATAATGTGATATTACGGCACATATACGAGTACCTATATGCCTACCTAATACTATTTTGGAGCTTTTAGTTGCGTATGCCTCGCGTTTTAATTGATCCATAGTATTATTTACCTACTTACAGAATTTTAACTTGGTCTGATTCTGATTCTTACACTTAAATGTCCTTTCTTGGTACACAACGTCCCAAGAATTGTTGCCATGGTTAATGATAATCATTCGTGATCTAACTAATGTATAGAGATTTACACATTGGCGGCAACACGGCTAGGTGCGGTGCCGTGGGCGAACGAGCTGACGACACCTACGTACCACCCGCGCTTAACCACCGACTGCCGAGCAGCGTCGTTGTCGCAAATTCTGAGCCCACAAATGTCAGCCTACACCTGTATAGAACTAATATCTAGATAGCAGATACAACGCTGACAAACACAAAAGTTCCTTATAAGAGGGTTGCCTTCTATTACGTTGGACCAATTAAAGTAACTTTCGTAAGGTGGGCGAATAATTTGTCTCTGCGAAGGTATTCTTTTGGGAAAACAGACATAATAATTGACTGAGGGAGCGAAGCGACCGAAGTCTCCGTTTCAACTTGCAGACTGGGGAGAATTTCTTTTGTCTGTACCTCTACATCTACGGGTTCTGTCAGATCATGTTTGCGGCCGTATTTATCAACCGATCTTCATTAAACTTTACACACACACTCCTTGCTTACATTGAATAACATGTGAATGATATTTTTTGGATTGGATGAAAAATTAGTAATAAAGAAAATTTAAAAATAAATTTTCTAAACAAAGCTCTCGAAGTCTACGGTTCACAGAACCACTAGTAATATGAGCCAATAATTGTATAGGTACTAAGGTATTCTAGAAAATTCTTAATTGAAGACTCAAATCATGATCTTAATGTCACTTTATTTCATGTCAGTGGCTAAACCCAAAATTAAAACCAATAATATATAAAAGGAATTACTTTTTACCCTAAACCGACGTACTTATTCTGTACTTAAACTATGCCACAAAAATCTGTAACCTGACGCGATAAGCAGCAACAAAGAATATAATTGAAATCAAATGTTTGTTTTAATGTTTAAAACAATAAGCCATACAAAACGGTTTCTCTGAGTTTATTATTTTCAGTTTTGGCCTATAAACGTCAGAATGCTACTTGATTCACGTGACAGCTGATAATACGCTTTGAGAAGTTTTATCGTTATTTATCTGGTTATTAATTACCTACTCTATGAACATCACTTATATTTATGTAAGTATTACATAGTTTTCTTTACATTATTTTGTTAATCATTAGCAGAATTTTATCTTTTCCGAGAGTGATTTTCCAATTGTTCCATTTTTGTCCATTAAAGAAAATTTTGCGAGTCGTCTTCAGAACTCTATATGACTATTTCAGGAAATAGTTATAACCATAACCACCAATAGATATAACCATAATATGTTATCCTTGGTTATATACCTTTAGTATGATTGTAGGTACTTACGTATTTTTAAATATATTTTTGGGTCCTAATACTCCTAAGTTTCACATAAAATAAGACGAGGTACAGTTCGCGAGGGATACCTAAGCGGAGCTTTGCATTTGTGTGAGTGCAGTGTACTCTTTGTGTGCAGCTACAAAAAGAGTGTTCACTCTACTTTTCGTGGTCACAAGTGCAAAGTTCCACTTATCCCTCACGAACTGTAGGTACCTATACATACATAAGCCCGCTGTATTCAACGACTGGTTAATATCATATTATCCTCTATCTTTTTAAATATAAACGTTTTATGTGGGTAGGTATTACCTGCAAAATAATACAATCGCGAAAACTTGATCATTTCAGATGCTTGATGTTACTAATTAGTTAGGTACCTTATTCTTTGTCTGACTCACCTACATTTACTGTAAGTTGTGTTAATCACTGCAATAGATACCCAGGCCAGCATCTGTGAAAAAAAAAGAATAATTCAATATGAATTACAATAAGATAACCACATTTCAAAATATTGGAGACATCATCCTTCTAGCATTTGTCATCTACTTTAATTGGAGGGTGCTCCAAGATTTTAGAGGGCCCAGCCAACCTCATCTACAAGTGGTGTACCTGCCGATCAACGACCAAGGCTCTCTTGTAAAAAAAAGTGTCCAGAAAGCGACAATAGCTCGCCGCCTATCACGTGTAAAAGTAACCTAAAGTACCTAAACTTTCGGGGAAATAAACTTACTAATTCTACGCTAAATATTCTGTTTTAGTCCACGTCCCATTATAACTTTTAAAGTTAGTAACATTGGCTCGTGGCTGTGTGTGACACGTAAATATATGCACTTGACTAAAATCACGTAGATTGTAGTCGCTTGTTGTCAGAAAAAAATAATATATTATGGACTTATGGATAGCAAAATTGTCCGTTTGATATAAAATATTCATCATGAATGAATAAACAATTCCACGTTCGTAGCGTTAATCAATGAGTTGCATGCAGGCAAGAGTCCGAACCGATGTCGAGCTCATTGATCGATCGACTCGATAAACCTCTCTACAGACGTAGTTCATGTGTAGACATTGCTCACATAGAAACGAAACCGGATAGTGAACACACCCGTACATAATGTTAGTGTGCGTTCGTGAGCGAAGGATTTCCTACCGCCCCGCGCCTGCGGCCGCGTCCCGTCCCGCCACAGACCTGTTGCGCCGCTACCGGAGTTACGCCGCATAGTTACCAGACTTGATATGCCTGCTCTGCACAGTGCGCGGCATCGACTCAGCGCCGACCGTAGAGTTGGTAGAGTGGCAAGCCCACTCACACCACAGAAGGGACACATACACAACATTCAAACACTTAATTATCATGGCATGGCGCAGCACTCGTGAAATTGCTGTGCACCTCAACTGGTCTCACCAACATCTTTTATTAATCTGATATCATCTATACCTGCTAGTTGCGGGAGTTAAACATCTAGTCCTTTCGAATTTAGTCTCTCATAAGGATGCAACTAGTTAGATGACATGCAATGTTGCTAATCCATCCAGACACTGCTATAATTTAAAGTTATAAATCTTGGAAAATTGTTTCCTTAGATCCATAAATTATTGTCGGTTATCGCATCAATGTAGGTACCTACTCTACCGTGCTTAAAGTCCTAAGTGTGTAAAGTCTTATACTTATTGTGATAATTTAGATAATATGCTTACCAATAACAAATACAATGATAAGTATACTAGAAGGCAGACAGTACCTAAATATCATCAGAAAGCAGTAGGTACCTATAGTCAGAACTTCGTAGTGGTATTATATCATTGGGTTCTTGCATTCGAGACCAACTCGATGGCAGCCAGTTAAACACAGTGAAAAAACAGGTAGCGCCGTTCCACTGTATCGATCTTTATTTTTCTTATTTATCTTTTTTATCTAGAGCTCCGCTCTGCGTCTCGGACCCAACGGAAGTTGTAACGATTTTTAATCGTAGCAAGTATCTCGGCCGGTCGCGGCCGGTTCGTATAGCCGCTTTGGACAACACGACAAGAGTTTATATTATATTTTTTTGTAAACAACCACCGGAAACGGGCTAGAGAACGCACTGCTCTGGAACACATATCTTCCATTACGTCTGTCTCTCGGTTCTCAGTAATAATGATAAGGGATACAGATAAGGCCCAATGTTAAAAACTAGATCTACGACGTTTAGTTTCATCAAAAGAGCAAAAGAAAAAACTTGCCACGAATCATTAATTAGAAATTTGTTAATATTTAATTGTATGGCTGTCAACCTTCATTTATTTGGGTATTGCGGTGACTCTGTAAGTACAAGACAAAGATATAGTTAGGTGTCGTAATTTGCGACGATGTATTTTCGTAAAATTTTTCTGCCAATAGCAAAGCGTGGGTGCGTGTTAATGGCCCAAAATATCTACGATCTCTCGCCCACCCGCTGTATCGAGAACATTAAAGATAAATAATTCTTAAACTATTTGATTCCACTTTACTCAGTGAATTATCTGACCCATTTATAATACAATAACGAATATTAACTATTTCAATTAGGTACCTACCTACTCTATATCTGTCTTAAAAATCTAATATGCATGTACCTAATTTTCCTTGTTTACTACTAAATGGATCCATCTCAAGATCGTTGTAGCTATTTGGCCGCCTATATTGTAGGTATTCTTTTCTTAAGGGCCCAGACCGCGCACGGATAAAGTCGATTTTGAGCGACAGCAGCGCTATTGTTGCCCGAATCATCCGACGGGCGGGTGAATGACCCAGAGAGCGCGATTTTGAAAATGTTTTGCGACAAACGTTCCACGTTGAGTTATTGTTATTGAAGTTGAATATTTACAGCATAACAAAAATGTTGAATTATTGGAAATAAACTACTGCCTATTTGTAAAATATTCCAAGAGTAGTTTTCGTTATAAAATGATCCTAATTACTAGATAAATAAATAAGAGTAGTTTGAGACACAATTTTTATGATTTTCTATTTATAATAAACAATCAAGAGCAGGTCCGGACTGACCTTTTTGTATTCTACTTACCTAAAATTCCAACTACGAGTACCTATGTATTTATTTGTAATTTTACTACCAAAGTTTATTCTTATTTCGTAAAATTTTCATTCAATAAAATAATTGCAAATTCAGTAGGAAGTACGGTCGAAATAACATCACGCCTTTCCTCGCTAGTGTTTATATCTACGCAAGGAAATGTGCCTATTGCGTAAACTCAAATACTTTTTGCTTACGATCACCTCGCAATCTAAAAAATCTTCTAGGGTTGTACAAAAAATTGTCAATAAATGAAACACAAGTATAAAAATGGTTCATATAATTAAAAGTAAACAAAATATGAGTCGCCACCTAAAAAGCGTGCTAGGGTTGTACAAAAATTAGTTATAAACAAACATGAAATTTATAAATTATTCATATACTTAATTAAACGAAAGTAAACAATAACAAAATATGAGTTTAAGAGTTTCTAATGTTTTTTTCATTTTAATGATTACTGATCAAATTCTGATTTCTACTAATTTGATGATAAAATCAATTGCTATTGCAAAACCTATCAGAATGAAAATGTTACCAGCTGCCCGATTCACGTAATAAAAACCGTAGCGTAGTGACTTAAAAATGTCACTTCGCACACTTTTTAACCGACTTAAAAAAAGAAGAAGATTCTCAATTCGCTGTATTTTTTGAACCGATTTTGATGATTTTTTTTTTTATTTGAAAGCTGGTGATCCCGTGTGGTCACATTTTAATTTCATTAGGATCGGACCTTGGGTTTACACCAGGTAACTCTTCAAAATCGTATAGGAATTGTATAGAAATTGAGCTATTGGAACATTTATGACAATCCAAGACTAGATAAGTAAGTGCGTTAAAAACAGAAAACCAAAAGGCGATTTCTAAGTTTCTAAGTTAAAACGACTTTTGAACTGGCGTGTTTACGTGAATCGACCGGCTGGGTAGTTAAGTTACCTCAGTCTCTTTCAAAATCATTAGACGTTCTTCTCTTTCAAAACACGTAAAGCTCTTTCTTTCCTCTCTTTCATAGCCTCTATGACATTGGGCGGGTCACGAATAGGCATGCTTCGTGACTGCCGAGGATCAACTAATTCTGGAAGGAGGCAATCGTAATAAAATCTAACTAATTTCATCTCCATTTTCTCCTTCCAAAATTTGTCGTCCTTTTCTATAATATAAACTTTCATAGGTACAGTAGCACCAAACCAGATGCCAAGCATGCAAACGTTTCTTTTAGTTATATGTAGCTGTCCCTGAATTTGGAAATACCAGTAATGATTTTTATTTATGACATAACCCTTGGAAGCCTTGTCCTTAACCCAAAAGGTATGTTTGGCCATTGCTTCATCAAGAGTCATGCCAGCTAAAGAATGTGGGCACTTAATTTCAATTAAACCGTTTGCATAAATGCCATCTGGTGTAGTACCAAGAAATTCATATTGATCGTCGACGAACAAACCGCAACCTTGTATACTAATATTCTCTTGAATTTCTAACTGTCTAATTGCAGTTTCTTCGTTTTCGATACCGTACCGTACAGCAGGCAAACTGGAGATATTACTACCATAAACGATTTTACAAACAAGAGCAGCACAACTTGTGCTCTCTCGTTTTTTACAAACTTCCCCGAACGATGATGAGGTTAGTAATTTTCTCCTTGTACTCATCCACTCAGCACTACTTCTTTGCAAATGGGTCGACCTTTCAAGCTCCTCTCTTTCAGCACAAGACAACTTTAAATCAACTAAAAAAGATGACTTGGCTTTCTCATATAATTCTGGACTCAGATCAGGTTTTTCGCAGTTTGGTCCATAGTGAGCGTCTTTCGATACAGCGCTGTGGCTTTTTTTCAATCTTAATTTAGGTTTAGCAATTAAACGGTTTCTACGATTACTATTTTCCACTTTCGCGATCAAAGGATTAGGACTAGATTTAAATATGACTTCATGAGTTTTACTATGAATCGATCCCGTATTAAAAGACACAACAGCAGCTGCGCATCGGCCCGCATAAGAACCACGGGAAGAATAATTTACACGCTTACCCCCAACTAATTTGGCAATTACTCCGTTAAAACTTTCAACTATATTACTTGTGCAATTATGAATTAAACTTCTAGAATGATATGACAGTCTTTTACTTAAAATTTCTACCGCGTCCATTAATCCGCATCCAACAATTGCTGGAAGTAACCCTACAGGTTCTATTCGACGAGTGTCAGGTCTACAAAAATACTCCTTGCAATGTTGGTGATTACCAAATACGTGTTGTGGACCATTTAGAATATCTTCACTAAGATTTTTTATTTTTTCTTCGAGTGACTGATTTTGATCCCCCCAATATTTAATCGCGCATTTTACACCCGTTCTTAAACGCAAATACCTTTCTTTTAGGAATTTCCGCAACTCGCAAGGATACTTAGTGTCTTTCGACAATTTCTCCAAGCTATTGCAGTAGTTTCGTAAAAGATGATTTTTGCATTCAATTTTCTCTACTATTAAATTATCGTACGGACGCGAATCTAATATTTTTTTATAAGTACTGGAATCGCCGTCTGCTACAAATTTATTATAAATTACACCGTGATCAACAAAGGAACGTTTAAACCCCTCAACTATTATGGTCGATTCCATCCCGGTAGATGATCCTGAATAATTCTTGAAACAATGGTGTTCCGGGGGCTGACTGTTGTTCTTTGCGGCTCGTGCACAGACTACGCAGTATTTATTTTTAACTCCAAAAAACAATACTTTATTAGTTTTAATGCCAATTATCGCAGCTGCGCCGGATAAGGCGGAAAAATTCTTACCATAAGATCTCTTGCTCCAACAACCGTCAACAGCAACAGATATTAATGGTGTACCATTTTTATCAACACTACCTATAGACACTGCGTACTCCGCTTCTTCCTTGACAGCTTCTGCCATGGAATGTGCTGCTGTCTTTTCCCACCAATCGCAAACCGTATTATTAATTTCATTGTACAATGAAGGTGACATGATTGGTAGGGCTACTGCGGCACTTAATGTTTTTAACTGAGAGTAGCTCCCACCAGATGATATGATACCAGACACAATTTGATGATTCACTTCCATGCTATCTTCTTTCTTTTCAACCAAACACACAGTAAATTTCATATTACACATACTACATTTTATGATGAGTTTTGAGTCCAGACCAACTTTTACTTCACCTATTATACTGAGGTAACTTAACTTACAATCCATTGGACCGTGGTCCCCTATGGCCTGAAGAGCTTTAAAAAAAAAAGAAATATCCACTACTCTACGCCCAACTTCCACTTCATCCACCTTTCCCTCTTGACGGTTGTCAATAACTAGTTCCTGTAAAGAAAGATAATGGCTTGATTTTTATTATAAAAAATAATTCAAAAGGTATGGGCAAAATTTCTTCAAACATAGCTAAGAACTCCCTTAGAATACATCTTTGAAACACAGAACACTAGATCAAAATCTTAAACGTTTTTATCAGTCTTCGTCAATTATGAAAGTGAATAAATAAACATAATAAAAAACTGGTTGCTTGTAAAGTCGGTTTAGGACGATAATTTTATCGGATAACGTCATAATATTATTCTCCATCGCTTGTACTGCGCTCTCGCTTGACCCTAGCGTGACAAAATGTGACACTTTTTTGTGCGTGTTGCCGGTGTTCATCGATTTATAAGACGTTATCACGTCATAAATTTAATAAATCCGACTATATGCATAAAAACTCAAAAGGTAAAAAGAAAACAAGTCTACGGTCTTGAATTATGTTACATAAAAATAAATAAGAACACTATTGTAATAAATCGAATTCAACAGTTGAGACCCATTGAAATCCTCACAGGCTCGAAGATATTCCTGACTAGCTAAATATTTCTTTAGAAATAGGCCCCGACTGCTAAATACGCTATATTACAATGGTGTTGTTATTTATTTTTATTACACATTTTCATTTTTTAATCTGTCGGGTTTTAACATTTTTATTGTTTATTTATTTATATTCATAACTGACGAAGACAAATATAAAAGTGCAAAAGAATTCATACAATATTATGTTCGTGATGAACAGAAATTATAAATTTCCTTTACGCTATACGTATTGGTTTTTTATGGCGTCACTTATTCTATGTCACTCGGGCTTAGAAGACAATTCTAATGATACTAAAAACATTAAAATCGGTTCAATAATTTTGAACTTATCGTGCCACAAAGATATATTACTTAGTATACATACATACATACGTACACCAGTCGCGTAAAAGATAATATTTTACAAAAAAAATTCTTGATTTTGGTAAAATACGAGATTTGAACGTGAATTTTCTTTTGAGAAAGTAATTGAGAAGTATGTGTTTGTCTCACAATGAAAATAATAAATATTGCAAAAAAAAACTGTAGGTACTGAGATTTTGTCTTCGCCCATCACTAGCTAGTTTGTTTATTTATGTAACAAGTCTACAAGAATTACGTATAACAACTTACCTCTATACAGCGCGTAGCAGTGTTGCTCGGAGTCTCGGCCTGAAGGTTTTCTTCATTTTCAGTACTGGAAATATTATTCATCAATATCCACTTTTTATTTATTTTGTAATTTTTGTACAACCCTACGCCAGGCACGGCGCGCGCGCGCCCGTGCAATTTCTGATAGGAAACATACCTACTTCCACTTCCACATATTTAGACATGATGAACATGAAAACTAATAATACTGTAACTAATAATAGTGTAAGCAAACTCATTGCTTTGAAATACATAAATATATGAAAACTAATACTATATTATGTAATAAAATTTATTATTATGAAAATTGTTCCTATAGAAATTGACTTTATTACTTATATAGATATTGAAATTACGTAATTATTACCTACTGGACATTGTAATTTTTCTTCTTAGACTGACATACCTAATTGTGTACCTATCTAATTACATGTCAAATCAATATTTACATGCTGTTGTAGGTATATGTCTGAATCAGGCGATCTAAATCATTGTACCTATTTGCTTTGTAATGTACCTACCCTGTTCAAAATGCAAATAGATTATATTATTATTACTACTAAGACATGATAAGCATACACACAAATAAAAGTAATAAAACTAGGATTTTTACTTGACACTAACACAAATCTAGTAAATTTTTTCTAGGTATTTAGGACAAGACGTAGTCAAGTAGGCAGGTAAATAAATAAGTAGGGAGGAACTTACATTTTATTCCGAGATCTTTTGGCTTTCACGTTTTTATAATGCGTACTAAATTTTCTTTTCGCTGGCATGGCACTCAGCAAATTATCCTGCGAAAAGAGACCCTCGATTACCAATTACGTTTATGATACCTATTGCCTTTATCATGTTGAAAAATCTATGTATGTCGTGCAGAGAACTATATACCCCGCCAGTTCATATCTCGAGAAAATAAGGTGGGCAGGGCTTTGATTGTTTCAAGCCTGAATTGATACCTACTTTACAAGGTTCATAAAATGACCTACGCAACAAAGTAAATAATTTTGTATTTCTTACGATTTATATCTAGTTCCATCATGGTTTTCTTTCAGACTTTCATTATATCGGTACTTTCTATTTACTGAAAGTAAATTAGTTATAAAAATATTGTACTTACAGTTTTTCACAAAAAACACAAATTCACAACACGTAATTTTGCTGTAGCATCCGACACGCGTGGAGTCACTTTGAAATTCTATGGCGCACTGGCGATTAGTTGCGACGATCGTTCTATCGGGACGCGTTTGAATTTGCATACATTTTTCTATGGAGAATTTACGTAAAACATATCTAGATTTTAGGGCTTTAAAAGGGGAAGTCTTTGTTTGTAAAGGTACAAAAAAAAGTACATGGTTATATTTATTGGCTTTTTCAGTGTTCAAAAAGTGTTTCTTTTTATCAATTTGTGTTGATTTATTGGGTTAAATCTGAAAAATACGAAGGCAGGTTTTAGAATTTTTTCTCAATTTTGTGCGTTTGTTGACGTTTATTATATAACAACTACAGGGTTTTAAGAGTTAAAATTAGCACTAACATCATTTTTGGTCTTTCATTTTAATATATACAAATTATCGTTGTTATTAATCATATGTAAATAGGTTAAATATGAAAAATCGTAACACTCTTTTCGGTGATTTTCACGATCTGGGCCCTTAAGTGACATCTCATTTAATTTTGTGGAATTCGTTTGTTTTTAGTCTAGATTTCACTGAATGAAATGCATTTAACTAATCTTTGATTCATCCCGGTAATGATTTAAGTCATCCCAAAACACCGATAGTTTGGGATGGTGTGAAGTCCATAAATAATCCAAACGCAAAAAAAAAAATAGTTTATTAGAACACGATTTCGGCTGAAACAAACTAAAAATGTTAGAAGTAACCCAGTTCGCTATCAGAATATTGAAGGTCGTAATACCTTACACAGCGCGTAGTTTGTTTAGACTATTGACAAGAAAAAAAATCAAGGATACACATGATATTATGATAGATAACGCAATATATCAGAGTTGTAATTACCTACGTTCTGGAGGATCTCCCACTAACTGACTGCTGACTGATAATTTTATTCAGATTTCACCCGATATCTTTAAGTATTAATAAGATGGATTGAAAAGTTCTAAGCTTAATCAATTCATCAACATTTTTTCCGACATTATCTCCGTCTAACTCAATGCATTTCTTCCATAAATGTTACGGTTGGTCTTACTTGACGTTCTGTATCCTCTTTGTCAACTTTAATCAATGCGCCTACATGCCTGTCGTACATGTATCTATCTGCTTTGTTAATCTCCTTTCATCCAGTAGGTATCTACATAACCAAACCATCTACCTAAACATCTCTTTTTTTATCTCATTCACTCACTTCATCTTTAAAGATCCTCAAATTCATAATATTTCGGTGTAAGGATTAAAGAAGCATAGACGAGTTGTTTTACAACAGTTATTTTTCTGAAAGATTGGCTGTCAAGATGAAGGGTTCCGTACGTTTGCGTCTTCGGGACCGGCGCCCGCGCCGTCACGTATTTATATCCCTTTGATGCAGCCGCTTTAACTGTTTTCACTGCTGAAGTTTACTTAATTCCCGCCCTAAATATTTTACAGCCAACACATTATTTGAAAGTCAAATTTACCAATAATTCATCTGACAAGACCCAGTTATATATAACGTTTATTAAAGCAGGATATCTGTAATTACCGGTAACCACCGTATGTATTTATTAGATACTAGCGAACGCCAGAGACTCAATTTGCGTGGCATTTTTATTAGATAAAAATCCTCTGTTGTTGTTGGGTAGCAAATTTTCGAGTAACTTATCGTATCGCAGTGGAATCTCGCAAAAGGCATAACTTTCCCCGTTTAGCTAGATTTTTTATTGCTGCGTCGCTCCTAACATATCCAACACTAGAGAATTTTCTAACAAAGCGTTCAAACAAACAAACCAATTCTCCAGCTTTATAATATGACTAGATACAGACAGATTTTAATTTTTTTAGATATTAGGTATGGGAAAAATGTTTCGTCGCATTTTACACGAAAATTAAAAATATTCTTTTTTTTTTCAAATTTTATTTACATTTAATTACAGTAGGTATATGTGTGCCGTTTTGTTCGATGCCTTGCTGCCATCTTGTAAGCAGAGGAGCAGAATTCTGTTGCCGTAGAAATTTTGGTACTTCTGAACAAAAAACCGCCACAAGTAGTTTTATCAGTCTTCTCTTGATGTTAACCTGACACTGCCCGAAGAGTTCTGAAGAAAACGAAACAGGTGAAGATCTGAAGGTGCAAGGCCAAGGCTACAAGGCGGATGCAAACACCTCTCAGCCAAACTCGCTTTTTTTTTGAGTGGGGCAAGATGTGTGTGGTCTAACCTTATCGTGATAAACACAAAACCCTATCTTTTAATCAATTCCGGGCTGTGTTTTCTCAACTTCTTGCTTTAATCTCGTCAGATAGCACTAGAAATCCGAATCGATGGTTTTGCCCGGAGCTAATAATGCTCATAATGAACAATCCCCTTCCAATCCCATCATACACACAGCATCACCATATTGTGAGGTAACCTGGATTTTGCCACAGTCTGTGCAACTGCAACAACATGCATTGACAATCATTACTTTGACAGTGCATTTCAAGTAATCAAAGTTATCCCCAGAGACTTGGGATGCCGCTCGCTTCGCTCCCTTGTTATACCTTACCGTACATTTGATTCATTTCTAACATAACACATCCGTTTCTTGCATTATTTCTACATTTTCACCAACTAGGTAGGTATATTGTTTTGCAATATCTTGTGTTTGCAACATTATTTGGTACACACACAAAACTTTCCGGTTTGTTTTAAAACCATAATTCAAAAAATATTGTTAACTTTTCTTTACAAAAATCTATTTGGATCTGTGTGAAATACAGCTGTGAAGCTAATTTTCTATTGGTACTAAAACATTCGAAGTACTTAACATACATTACCTATAAACATACGAGTATTTATCTAATACCTAGTGGGGTTATTATATTACGTTACCTACGTACAATAACAAAATAATCTCATCAATCTCAAGAATTAGGTACCTACCTACATACTCAAACCTACTTAGGTAAATCATACACACACGTCTGTCATCACGACAGTTTCCCCGAAGAAGTAGCATATTACACCCACGTTTCGCCAATAATTTGCTTGGCTCTACGTAATAAAGGGCGAGCCTATTGCTGCCAATCGGGTACCATATGGAGGGTGTATAACCAGAAGTCCTCTTAAAATTCAATTGGTTCTTGTTTTATCTGAGAGAAATTATGATACGAAACACGCGGTCACACACGGATGTCGAAAGTTACACAGGATCTGTGCGCCAGTCACCTAGATTCGATTCTTAGATATTAATCGACTATAATTTTATGAAAGTTCTATATAATAAGTAATTACCTACATGTACCGTTATTTACGTTCCGATGTTTTAATGAAATTTTAGCTAATTTTATTCTATAGTTAAATTTGTAGGTAGTAGGTAGGTACTGACTGAATGAATTGATGTCTCGAGTCTCGATCCTAAGTCTATACCTTACAAGTTAGTTAGTTTTGAAACTAACTAAACCAAGCACCTCTGTTCGTAAAATGTAGGTAAGTATCTCTCTTTAAGCAATCTGTTCACACTTCTGATCAGCCGATGTTATGGACCTCTCTCGTATTGCTGTGAAAACTGTGACAGGGTCACATGAACACCAGTAATCAATCATTTAATCCCAAATTATGTATCATATTTTATAATACATAAAACATTAGAATCGTGTTGAAAGACATTGAATGTTGAGTAAAAGTAGGTATATAATGTATACTACACATCGACATCCAGGCAACGAAGCGGTCGACGAAGAACCAGTTTCATTTAATCATCATAATTGCGTCCCCCGTTAAGCGTATCCCGCGTTGAGTGCGGTAGAGGCGAGACGAGAGCAACGTTCAACATGTCACTATTCAACTCCATTCGAAACTCGATAACACTTTTATACCTACCTAACAACATAGGTAGGTAAAGATTATCATCACCATGCTCTTATTTTTATAACTCAAAAGATATGAATGAATGAAAAGATAAAACGGATACTAAAGTAGGTACCTACCTAATTGAGACAGAAATTTAGCATCTGGATGTGCTCACAACCAATATTTATATTTATCTACCTACATTTGAAGCTTCTTAAGCATATTGATATAATAATAATATTGCTAAATTCAAGTATAATTCAGTCGTTATTGGTAGCTTAGATAAGGTGACACAATGTGTTATCTGTGTACGGTATACGAGAACGAGAAAAAAATGTTTAGTCCAAATCTATGAAGGCCACGCCTTACGCGGTACTCTCGATTCTACAATAAGTTTTTGATAAATGTGATAATGTGCCATGTTAGGCAATGTCAAATAAGTTATTCAGGGTATTTAAAGGGCATTTGATTGCTTGAATGGCGAAACGAATATTCGTTTCGGTGACTGAAAATCAGAGACGTTTAAGGAGTATCTCTGAGCTGTCCAAAAAGTGGAAACTACTTTTATTTATGAGTAGGTATAATAAGTGGAGCCTTTTCCCAACGCAGTTGGAGTTGGCTTTCCAGTCTAACTGCGATTCGGCTGAACTTCGTTATTTTCCGTGAAGTGACTGCTATCTGGTCAGATGAGAGCTCATTGGTTGTGGAGGTCTCCACAACCAATGAGCTATATCGAAGTTTTGTAGTTAGACCAGTCGGATTTTTAATTTAGAGCCCTAACGACTGCCATTGTTTTTTATAAAAAACCGGGACCAAGACGGCTTAACGGTCTCAATATTTTAAGAAATGGTCACCCATCCTAAGACCGGCCTGGCTAGATGTCCCTAACCTTTGCAATGTGTTAATATAGTCGGTTACCACTAGAACACGAGCCTCTTAAGTGGACTCACACCTATCCCATACAAATGTGTATTGTCATGTCAATTACCATTGTTAGATGGAACAGCTTGTTGGCAGCACACAGTGTAAAAGGGCTTCAATGGATGAATTTCTCCCTAAAGTCAGTCACGAACCACGATGTAATATGCTTCGTGTTGCTTCCCGCTGCGATTTTAGGCGTCACAAATTTAAGATCATCATTTCTATCGATTCGATATCCAAATTTATATAAAACCTCTAAACTCTCAGTAAACATCTTTTGGGTAATTCCACAAGTCTCCGTGGAAGTGTCGAACAGACGGTACTGTAAACAGGAAGTGGGTGTCGGGTAAGTGAGCGTTGGCAAGTCTTCAACTAAAGCACCACGTGGTACCGCCGACGACACTGCGCATTTGCTATCACGACTCGCATTATGATTAGCAAACTAATATACATAGATGTATGTTGAATGTATGTTGAATGTATGTTGATGTATGTTGAATGCATGTATGTTGAATAGTCCATTTATCGAGATAGGCTACATAACATCACGCTACCATCAATAGAAGCTTGGATTGCTGCTCCAGCAATGTAAAATGATACAAAAACGGTGGTGCGAACGGAGCAGCGGGTATCCGCTAGTACCTACAATATATCTAAACCTAGTGCATTTACAATAACTGTTTTATTACGTGCAATGCAATACACTTTACGACTATCTTTACTACTGACAACCAGAATAGCATACATATCAATCTACTTATGGCGTTGTAAATCTAATTTTCAAGCTCAGGTATTTGTATGAGAATATTATTTTTGAACTACATTAGATAAGTAATGATATGATTGCTTAAAGAAGTTTCAACTGTTACTTGTGCTCTTTGCAAAAGGATGGAGTAAGATAATTGCTGTACGGTGCTGCATTCAAGGAATTCAAGCATCCTACCTATTATCACGTGATAACCTCTGAGCCAACATCTTATTTTCGATAGTATTTCGAAGTCATAACCATATGTACCTACAATCTGGTAAACTCTACGGAACTATTTTATATTTCGAAAAAATATGACAAAAACAAGCGCGTTCCTTCCGTGAGCCACATGGTCAGGGATAGAACAAAAGACTCGTCAGAATATGCACTACAGATGTGCTATTTGGTCCACATGTCACAAACAATGCTTGTCTTTATCGGCCCCGAGACATCACACTCGTTAGCAAGATACTAACAATACGCTACTCATAATAATAACAATTATAGGTTAGCTTAGAAAAATGTGTTGTAGTAAAAGTCGACCGCAGTTTAGGTATTTCTATAAGTATTGGATGTGAAACCTTGTAGAAAATTTTTATTTTATGATAATTATGTTCTTTTTAGATCCTTAATATTCAAAAGTCGATACTTAGGCCTATTCGCAGTAGTCCGGTGGTTAGTCCGGTATACCGAACTAATGCTACTTTTTATTCGCAGTAGTCCGGTAAGCACAATGCACCGTACCATTGCTACATTTTGAGTAGCAATAGTTCGGTAAGTAACATAAGCAAAGAAAATACAATAACAATATACAACAATGCTGTGATATAGTACCAGTTACCACTGTTACAGAGTTTTAAAAAAATGCAAGTTGGAACCTACCAACGTACTTCGCTTGATAAAATAGCGTAAGCTACTGTCTCTCTTAATCGGTATCTTAATTACTTAGGTACCTATAATGATTATTGATTATAAATTCATTGACCTAAACGCTGAGTCGCTCACTGCTACCTCCTAAATTAATTTCCGAAATAAAGTGATGATACCACAGATAGTAAATGGTTTCTGTGCACTAGATGTTGTTATTATCAATGATGAGAAAAATAAAACGTTCGGCCGTGATCATTGTTTATTGGACTGTACAGATAAAAGAGTGCGATTCAGTTTGTCAAATACAATACATCATCATTTAATTTTATGAATGAATTAGTCAATGACAGTTCGGCCATGTTTGTTTACGCGTGCGCAAGCGCAACACATCGAGCGGTCGGCTCAAGTCGGGCGCGCTCGCGGTCCGTCGCCGCCTCGAAATAGCACGGCACCAACATCGAAGAGTGCGGTCGACGACCCTGCGCCCTGGCCTCACCGAAATATTGGAACTATACTGCTAGTCAATCCTTTTTCTGATTATGACACGGACACCAGAGAGTATAAGTGGTTCTCTACTTCTAATTTGACTTCCTTTTTACAGTTTATTTCTCAATATACTAATATTGTACGGTATAAGTACAAACCTAAAGTAAATACTAACATGCTTGGGGCAAGCAAGCAGATACTAAATAATTGTGTACTATTCATCGGCACGGAAGGTTACAACTACAAGAGAGGTCCTAATTCATATTCTACACAGAACTGAAATAGGAGCGACAAAATTGGAGTCTTTAAAAAGCACAGTCTGCCTGCTCATACCTGTGTGTGCCTAATTCCCGCGGCTGTCTCATTTAACTCATTTAAAAAGCAGACATTCTCAATTTGGAAGTTTTGTACAACGATAATGACGGTGTTACACGCATAAGCCTACTTTCAGTTGTGGGCTATAGCTGCATCATCGTGTCTTGTTTCAAAAGGTTTAATCTGGGCTAACCACGGTAACTGATGCATATACACCAAATGTGTCATTTTTTGCCGTTTTGGTGCGGAACCCTTTGTGCGCGAGTCCGACACGCATTTGGCCGGTTTTGTGTAATTATAAGGATATTATCGCCACGCCAACGAATGGTTAGCGTCGGTTCTCTAAGTAAAATTTTTACAATTGTCTAACTTTGCAACTAACTTGTAGTTACAGTCTGTTAATGTTTAGAATTATGTAGGTAGGTACCTATCTAGTTACTTGTTTGTTGGGAAACCATTCAGTAGGTACTCAATACTCTCGTCTAAAACCTCATCATTAGTGCGCTGTTGAATATGTAGTAGTACGAATGACTTGTATTGCAATAAAACAAAATAAATTACATCTCAACATGTAGATGTTATTATGCAGAAAGTAATCTCATTAACCGCTGTGTTATTTACTGACCCTACTCATTCCCAACTCACTACCGGAAACCGGCTCATTAAAAATTAAAACGGTTGAATTTTATATTAACTTTTTTTAAATGTAAATAATAAATAAGTAAACATTAAAATGTAAGAAAAACTAAGCAGTACAACCTCTCAGTTGTACAACCTTGGTTAATATGTTATGCTTAATAGATGCGATACGGTAAATTTAGCACGGAAATGGTATTTAACGTGTTAACTGTACAAATAACGTTTATTTTAAAACATACAAAAGTATAATTTACGTAGGTACGTATTTCAACTGAAATTGCCTTCGATAAACCGTTCAAATATTCGTTACAGTTGAATTAGATGTGAACCTATGGAGCCTTTGTGGTGATGCACCGGAGTAACACCAAGATACCACCACTGCCGGTCAACTAACGACCCTTTGGCTTAAATCAAAAAATAATCCTAACAGAGACATATAGACATGACGAAACTATAAGGGTTCCGAGACTTTTGACGTAACCCTAAAAGGGCTGTAATAACATCTTTTTAAACTTCCAAACCGATGGATACCTATCCGACGAAAGCCAAAGCATATATATATTACGATACGAAGTACCTACATTGTGAAAATAGAAGCACTTTTAACTATTTAGAAAGAAAACTTAAACTGCCGCTGCATCCTCGCTTAACTACAAGTATTAAATCTAGTGGACATTCGATAACTAAGGGCTCATAATAAACTGCAATGTGGATATAAAATGAATAAAGTTATTTAACTCTTGCCTCACTCTCGTGGTAACTGGCTTGGTTAACACGTTGCAAAAGTTTAGCAAATACTAGCCAGGTCGGTCTCAGGATCGCTGACCATTTCTTAAGACACCCGTATCTCGGAGAGCACATTAAGCAGTTCGGTCCCAGTTGCCATACTAACATATTTGTATATGGCAGCAGTCGTTACGGATACTTGGAGCCCTCAATATACAGAACTTCGATATCGTCAATGAAAGACGCATGGATGGCAGTCGCTTTACGGAAAATGTCGAAATTCAGCCGCTTCATACTTAGACTGGAAAGCCAACCCCAACTGGTTTGGGAAAAAGCGAAAATGATATTCTAACTCTTGCCACACGTGAAGAACCGTAGGTACAATGTTAAGTAACTAAGTGAATTTTACATTTTCTGTCTAACGCACAACATATAATATGCGTGTATGTTAATGTACCTACCTATAGTTAATAAATGGAATGATATCCACAGTCGCGTCGGCGCACCCACGTTGGTACCCACACCTACGGCTTATTTACAAATGTATCCCTATTCAGAGAATGTGGTCCCACCTACATACTACAGTTATTGTCCAATTGATATTAAATTCACAGGTAATTATATGATAACTGTCGCGTGTTCCGCAAATACCTAACTACTTTTAAGTATGTATTTAATAGTTCCTTTCTTGTAATTACCGTTGCTTTGAAGGCTTTTCAGGTCAAATTAGATTTACACTTAGTTCTACAAGGGAAGGAAGTTATAAGAAATTCATTCACAAAAACAGTTTACATTGCGTTAGGTTTTAAAATTAGATTTCATAGACAAGATTTTTCGTTCCCAATTCCCGCGGAAATACGTTACCGGGATACAGTCATATGTGTCAACGTGTACAACACCTTGTACCTACACAACACGGGATTGAGTAACACAGTTTGTACCTACTAAATCAACATCTATTGTGACAGCAATGTGATATAGAACCGTATGTAGAAGAGATCTTTGAGAGATTTTTACTTGGAATAATTGTAATTCAATGAATTACATTGAACCCGATTTGTTGAGGCAACTGCAACAGACCACATTGTGTTGATCAATTTTCCAGGAAGCATTTGCTTAATCAGAACTTTAACGCGTTGAAGTTGTTTGTGAATCAACAATATATTGGAGCTCGCTGTCAATTTAGCATCATATCCATACTTCTATAATATTATAAAGAGGAAAGATTTGATTGTTTGTGTGTTAGAATTAAGTAGGCTCCGTAACTTCTGAACCGATTTTGAAAATTCTTTCACTGATAGGTATGTAATTTTAGGTAGTGCTACATTATCCCTGAACTATATCACACAGGCGCGGTCTATATGTATAAAAGGAGTCCCTCTATTTCCATTGGCCATGGGCCACGTCATAAATAAAATAAGACCTCGCAAAAAATAAGAAAGTAACGCTAAACATTAGAAAATGTAAAAAAACTTAACGACCAATATGTAATCTGCTAATGTAGGTAACTTACTACCCGGAATGAGGAAACTATTCCACTGAAGCGGAGTCGCAGGCATCAGCTATAGTAATGAATAATATAGGTACAAAGAATATATCATGTAGGTACATAATATTTAAAATTATACCTACGACACATACCTAGTATTCTCAGTTAACTGTTGTGCCGTTTTAGTAAGAGGCTTTGGAATTACCTAAGCACCTATACCTATGTTAATAAGGGGACATGATATTAAAACAACTCGTGGGTAGTGTTCTATTCAGTTCGCCTACGTAGCTCTGTTGTGCCTCCAATTTTGTCGAGCCGTTTCGCAACGCACGCAATCCATGCCTGGCCTGTTGGTACCAAATTCTTAACCCACAGAATAATCGTGGGCAGGTGGAAAGTGGACCGGCGATACTCGACTGTTATGCAACATATCAATATGGTGTGTACCTTATTGGATGCGAAAGCCGACAGCTGCCAACAATACTGTCCTTTACAAGGCAGTGGCATTCTGTACTCATAGGAATGTCAAAATGCTGCCTACCTACCTTGACGTGAACGTTACCTATAATACCTACCTAATTTCGTCCAAAACTATAGCTAATCTTATGAACTACTATGTTACGATTAGATATAATCTAATTTATAGAGGTACATACTCAAAAATATTTTTTGAACATTTTCACCCAACATCGTCTAGCCCAAATTTAACTTAATAGGTATAAGCTTGTGCTATATATAAATAGGATCTAGGCAACTAATGAACACTTCACTGCTTATATTTATTATATTTCTAAATATATGCATATTATACCTACATAGAAAACACCCTAACTCCGAAACAAACATTATTTGGTTACTTAATGCTTAAATGTAGAGCAATGCTGGTTTGAATATTTCATCAAATTACTTATCTTCAATCACAGTTTTGAAATTATGAAAAAAAAAATGGCTTTGAGGTAGCAAAAATCGATCAACATTAGAATCAGGTAGGTTACAAAAAGGATTCAAGAAAACTTGAGTCTATGGAACTACCTCAAGACAAAAAATGATCTTGGAGGAACACAGGAATCTTTAGTAGATACTTTCTAGCTGAGACATCTTTGAAGTTATAAAAGTATATTGGCGGGTAAATCGATTGAAACATAATTACTAAAGTCCCAAGGATCTAAATCTAAAGTATCCGCACTTAGAAAACATAGAACCTTCTATACTAGCAGAGACTATTATAAATTATAAAAGTAATCGCTAAAATATGCAACACAACTGCATAAAACTAATAGCTAGATAAAGATTACACTTTATAGTTTTGTAATAGGTAAGTAACTTAACCTATTGTACGTATAATAAAGTATATTATATATAATAAAGTAGTAATCAATACATACCTATAATAAAATTGTAAGGGGTCGATGTCTGTACATCGAAGATATAATAGAGAAACTGTTGTAGGGGGGCTTTATGACCGCAATAGTACCCAAAACAATGGATTTTAGAATTTTTGTCTTTTGTCTGAATGAATTGAATTGAACACGCTAATCTCAGAAACGGCTTAACCGATTTGGATGCGGTTTTTAGTAATGGGTTGTGGTTTATTTAAATTAACATTTAAGGTTTGTTTTATTTCAATCGGTTCATAAATAAAAAAGTTATGTGAATCTAAAGTAACACGCAGACGGAGCTGCGGGCAACAGTTATACATAACAAATCAGTAACTGGTGATCAAGAAAACTATAACACGCAGGCGGAGCTGGAGGCAACAGCTAGTCTATAATAAAATACCTAATTGAGTTTGATATTATAGAGAACAAGTCGGTACCCATTCTCCCGCCTACCTTTACAATTAGCCATATTGTAAGGTGTTCCATAACGAAAAATGAGACTAACGATTTGTTTGCGGTTTGATATTTTTGTTTCATTAGGTTAAGTTACCATATAGAGGTTCAATGTATATTTGTCGCCTACGCTTGTTCATTAGCAGCGTCATCTGATAGCGAAAACTCAAGTGTAAATTTTGCATTTACATTGCCAATTACATACATGGAAGTACCTACAGATAGACTGCCGCAAATACTCACTAGCTACTGGTTCTTATATCTTTATAGTTACATCTGAAGAAACTAATATTAAATACAGTGTTTGAAATTGTTAAAATATAAAAATATACCTATCAATTAAACATTGTAGGTAAGAGGTACTTACTACTGAGACTGATTGTTTTAAGTAATTAGGTGTCTTTGTGAATGCATCACCTTCATTGGGTTCATCCTTTCGAGGGCTTACCAGTACCGTCAAAACTATGGACGTTGCGACGGATTTAATAAATAAAGCACTATAGTAGGTACGTACCAAGACTGCTATTTCAGAGGAGAATTGCTACATTATGATTTTGCATTTGTTTTGGACCAGAAATTAGTTGGAAGCATTTGGAACTTGAAATATTTGAAGAGTGGAAAATCTATAACAAAGATACATAAACTTGCAAAGCCTCAGAGTGGTTCGAAAGTTCAGAATCATCAACATGAAATATATTTTAAGCATGTGGCACAAATACGTGCACCGCAATGCATTTAAATATGTAGGTTTGTATTGCGGGCGATATAGTGCGTAGAGTTCAGTTCAGAGTGCAGGAGGCGAGTTGGGGCACCTCACTTCCTGCGGTTGCGTGACACGCGCTCCCCTTATCGTGTTCATTGATAGATTTATCTGGACGAGGTCGCGTTGTCCGCTCGTCACGCGTACAATCTCACGCAAAATGATACGAACTAATAACGTAGTGAAAAAGAATGAACAGTTCTCAAAGAAACAATGTCATTCAAAGAGTGACCTGCATAAGACAAAATTTCGACCACTGATAGCATTTCATCGAAATCTTTTCCCGTGAAATAGAACTGCTCAGGATCCTGGACACCTTATTAAAGTTTTTAACTGAAGTTTGCAAGTTACTTAATCTCCCTAATCTTTTTGAATTAAGGTTTTAAATAAGTAAGTAAGTAGGTTATTGTTCACTTTATATTATCTACTGACTGAATAGAGTAGGTAGGTGAGGCAAAAACAATTCTGGCGCCGCGCCGCGCCGTCCTCAGTGATGATATCCGACAAAGAATTTTTAAAATCAGTTAATGGTTTTTTTAAGTTGTTTAAGATATAAGATGCTATTTTAGAATAGCGGTATCGTGCTTGAGACCCTTAAGTGATTTTTATCTGAGACTGTCCGGATTTTTTATTCCATCCATTTGGCACGCGTTTTGCCATATTGTTTGATAGCCACGTAACGTAAAACGGACCATTCGACATAATGGTAGCGTATTCATACTTAGAAACGATGAAAGAAGAGACCTGCTTCCTGTATTAATCCAAGTAGGTAGCTGAGGTGTAGGATATCATTATAACGTCGTCGGCGGTGTGCGGCGCTGGCACTGACTAGTGAACTGCACTGTAGATACTTAATGTGTACATTAATATACATGTAATGGTGTCCCGTTGTTAGATACTAGGTCAACTACATACAGCTAATGACTTATAATTTCCTGTCCATTTATTATATAGATCTGTATAGAAATCACCTCGGTATATTATGATATGCCATTCAGCAGATTATAAAGGGGAGATGGCATAATGTGTTTGAATAGGTACGTCGTATTAAAATTGAGTTGCACCACACGTAAGGAACTATGACTACTTATAGCAGCTAAATGAACGAAATTGATGCTGGTCATCCAATTAATATCGTCTTAACAACTGTTATAGTTACATATACATCTTGTAAATTATCTCCAATTAGTGAATCGTCATCGTATGTTCGCTTAAAATGTTTGGCGTTTGAGTTACGTTTGAAAGTTATAATTTTAATGAATGAAACAGCAGTATGAATTGTTCAAGGTCGTTGTGTAGTTGACCGTGTTTTAAGGAGTAGTATAAATAGATGACGCACCGAAAGTAGATCCAGTCTAGCGGTGTGGTGGTAAGCAGAGAAGTCGCTCACTGTGATGTAAATGTAAGAAGGTACCGATACCGAGGTAGATAAGGGATGTCACTCGCGGTACGCAGGGGCGCCTGCGTGCGCTGCGCGAGTGCGCGCGGGCGTATGGCGGCCGACTGTTTCAGCAGCGCTTGCGACGCGCCCCATTCATTCTCACGCATGAATGAACGATGTTTAGCAAGCACGTGGTCGAAAAAAAATCTGAAACTGTCGCTAGTAGGGCGGTATTAGTGAAAACTGCGGAACCGACCTTGCCGCCATGTCTAGACTGCCGCACAGACTGTTCACTAACTACTGTTTATTATATAGTTAGGTATCAAGAAAACTAATCTTACACCTTGTTTGAAATTCCCAGTGTAAAAATATAAATATTTACGCTTCAAGGAATCTCTAGCTTGTTGTTACAGAGAGTATAGGTAGGTAGTACCTATATCTACCAAAATAAGTTTAGCTTTCGTTTATTTTTCACGCTACCTAAGGTCATTTATACCTACCTACTTATAGACAGTTTCTTTTTAGATCACATTTTTTCTGAATGAACACCAACCACAGAAGATAGTACCTACCAACTATATCTACTTACATAAAGCTAGATATTATTATTAATCTCAAGAATAACGATAACATACCATGTTTTTGTAGAGATCTTAAAACTAGGACTGTTTTAAGATGTTCAAGAAATTATAGTAAGAAGATTCAAAATACAATTTACGAGGGTGGATTGAAAAGTAGTCGGCCTAACACTGATCCATTTAGTTCTAAAAATCAAATCTACCCACATTATTTAGTTCAGTTCAGACCTGTTAATTGTGTGAAGTTTGAAACGTGTGCGATAATTAGTTTTAATTATATAATTAACAAAGCAATCTGACATCATTTCCGCAAATGGAGCAAATCGAGCAGCGTGCCGTCATTAAGTACCTTCATAAGAAGGGGCTGTCATCAAAAGCCATCCATGATGATATGGTCAGTACCTACATTAGGGGATTGCGCTCTTTCATATTCATCCGTCAAAAAATGGATAGCAGAATTCAAGCGTGGTTGAGAGAGTGTGAAAGACGAACCCCGGTCTGGAAGGCCTTCGACGTCCACTACTGACGAAAATGTTAAAAAAATACTCGACTTAATTATGGGAGACCGCAGATTGAAAATTAGAGAGATAGCCGAGATCTCTTATGAACGTTGGGTTTCCACAAGGTGTCCGCGAGGTGTGTTCCGCGACTGTTTTCAGTTGAGCAAAAAAGGATGCGATTGACTATTGCACGCGACTGTTTGGAGTTATTTGAAGCTGATGAATGTGATTTTTTGAATCGTTTTGTTACTATGGACAAAATATGGGTTCATAACTGTACACCGGAAACAAAACAACAATCAAAACAGTGGAAAACACCTGGTTCACCACCCCTCAAAAAGGCTAAGTCGATTTTGTCGGCAAGTAAGGTGATGGCTTCAGTATTCTGGGACTCGAAGGGTGTGATTATGGTTGATATGGAAAGGGGTCGGACTATAAACTCTGATTATTACTGCAACTTACTACGTCGTTTACGAGAGGAAATAAAAGAAAAACGTCCAGGAATGATCAGAAGAAAAGTCCTGTTTCATCAAGATAACGCTCGTGTTCACACGTCTGTCCAATCAATGGCAGAAATTTACAACTGTGGCTTTGAACTGTTACCGCATCCACCTTATTCACCTGATCTGGCACCGTCAGACTTTTTTCTGTCCCCTAACCTAAAAAAGCACTTGGGAGGTCAAAGATTTTTGATAAATGACGAGGTCAAAGCAGCAGTAGACGCATATTTTAACTCTTTCAACGGGCTAAATGCTTGGAAGGGAAGATGGCAAAAGTGCATTGAACTTGATGGTGATTACGTTGAAAAATAAAATATATTTCATTTATTATGTATTTGTTTTCTTGGTTAGGCCGATTACTTTTCAATCCACTCTCGTATCATTTCAATTGATGAAATATACTTTAAATAACAATTGACCGTTTTAGCTAAACAATGAAAGCATTATCGGAGACCGATACAAACTTTTTAGAAATAAAAAAGACCTACTCTTCAACGTGAATGTAAAATGGAACGTAATTAGTCGCTTTTATTGTAAACTAGTGGTCCCGGCGAACTTCGTACCGCCTGAAATTTTGCTTATGAACCTTCCCTGAACCTCCACGAATATTTTAAGACCCAAATTAGCCAAATCGGTCCAGCCTTTCACGCGTGATGTCGTGACCAAGGGAAATAGGGATTCATTTTAGACTTCTTACTATACTGACAAGTATACTATGTAAGAGAAGTCTTATAGTCCGGTCCTGTCCGTCTGTCCACACTTTTCAACTCGAGAACTACAAGTGCTAGAAAGTTATGATTTGGCACATAGAATTTTGGTACCGAATAAACACCATAGCCGAAATAATTTCGATCGGGGGTCAAGTGGTTCCTGAGAACCATGGACCTAAAGTTTCTGAAATTCCCATAGAAAATGTATGGGTAAAAATATCTATAAAATATTTTAATGTCGCAAAATTTTAGGCGAGTGTATATTTCAATAAATTTCATAAAATAAATAAACAAAAATATTAAAATATTTTGCAACATTACGACATTTAAAAAAAGTTCCAGTGTTATTCCATTGTAAATTTTTCAACTATGATATTGATTTTAAGTATTTTAAAAAATTACGTAGATAAAGGTGAAAATGGTATTGCCTGCAGACATGTGATATCACATAATAGTAAGAAGTCGTCTTATGCCTTCACTACGATAGTGAAGGGCGCCTTGCTTGTTTATATATAGAGATATTGTTATTGCCGGGCGCCACTGGAAATACCTTCTGTGAACCAGAGACGCCCGGCAACGGACGTTAGAGCGGCCGCGGACTTGAGCCGCGGAATAAAAAAATATATATTGTTATTTAATACCTAACTACCTACATCATCGCATAAATCTATATATTTAATACGACAATTTGTCTGTCTGTATGTCCGTCCGTCGCGTTTTTCAATTTACATGCATTTGCATGAAATATTAAAATCTTTTTTTTTTTTTTCAGGCGATACAAAGTTCGTCGGAATAACTAGTTATGTTTATTATTCTTATTAAGCTACACGGTATTAGTTACAATATTATTATTAGCTTGAATAGGTATAAACTATAGTATAATACGAGTAGGTATTATATAATAATGGGGCTCGTGGTCTAGTGGTAACCGACAATGTTAACACATTGCAAAGGTAAGCAACATCTAGTCAGGCATGTCTTAGTATGGGTGACCATGTTTTAAAACACTGAGAACCCTCCGTGCCTCTGAGAGCACGTTAAGCCGTCGGTCCCGGTTGACATACGAACATCCAGGGTAGTCGTTAGGGGTAGTTGGAGCCCTCAATCAAAAATCCGACCGGTCTAACTACAGAACTTCGATATCGCCCATCGGTTGTGGAGGTCAGATGGCAGTCGCTTCACGGAAAATATTGAAGTTCAGCCGAATCGCAGTTAGACTGGACAGCCGACCCCAACTGAATTGGGAAAAGACTTGGTGAATGATAATTGAATAGGTATAAACAATGAGCTTCCAAAAATACCAACCATGTTGCGACGGTCTTTTTAGGCCTAGGTACTTATAGGTAGACCTTCTTTTTCTATTTTGAAAAAGAAAGTCTATCCAGTATACGCTGTCTTTTTTCTAGTTTTGCAGCTCAATAGAAACGGTTTAAGTACTTAAAAAATAAAAAAATATATAAAAATAGGTATTTTGTACTTACCAATTTGTACTTATCAATAAATCACAGAAGAACTTAACTGTTTTCAAAAAACATCACCTTTCAATTTCCACATAATACACTCACACAGTCACTTGGAAGTTAGGACTGAAATAATTAAGTGATCAAATGGTGACACACAAGCCGAGTTTCTGTTCACGAGGAAGTCTAATGCGGTTTGAACGGGGCTTGTTCCTGAACGGGAGCTGCTTGGAACCCGCGCATGCGCTGGAGACACTGGGGCGTGACCTAGACCCTGAAAAGTACACCCCCTCGCCCACGCTCACCAAGTTACCATGGTTACAACCTCAAAAAACAATCAAAATTTCGGTAAAACCGACGAAATTTCAATTGTAATTTTAAAAATAAAACTATATATACCTAGCCATGTAGGTATTTATATTTATTTTTAATATCACGTATCCACATTATTCGGTTTTAATGTACCTATACATTGACAACGCAAAGATGTCATAAGGAAGTGTGTCGGGATAGTAAGGTTTATCTGTGCCTACATTGTGGCTCCACCCAACAACAATGATGCTGCCCTCGCATTGGTGTTTCTTGGGTGGCATGAAGAATGATGGTCTTCTTCGTGAAATATTGACGACAAACATGGTTCATCTAGTTTCACATTCCGTTTACTTCCAATTAACTTTGTATATTAGACTTATTTTTTTAATTCCGCGGCCGCTCCCTCGTCCGCTGCCGGGCGTCTCTTTTACGCACGCAGCCTACTGCGTGCGTATTTCCAGTGGCGCCCGGCGGACTTTAACCACCTGTGTGACCTCTTCGGGGGTTTGGTCGGGATGGTCCTGCTTCTGTAAGGACGGCGGGTGACTATCCCACCGTCCTCAGGCCCTGATCATGGTTTATGTAGGTAGTGAACTTGTACGTAGTTAGGTACGTATAGTACGTACGTACTATCTATGGTAGTTAGTAAGATCATACATGATGATAATAATAATAATACCTACATAGTATAGAGAGGTATTATAAGCATGTCTTGCAGGGAACAATATTGTAAGTATTAAGAAAGAAATTATAAATAGATTACAAAAAAGTACTACGTACCTAATCTATATATTATAGAAATGGGGAATGTAATTTTTGTCCCCCCTTAGCTCTCGAGAACTGCTTATGCTCCAATGATGGTTGACCCCTCTATGGATAGCCCTCGATCTGGAGGCAAGCAAAAAAATCGAAAATTTGACCTAGCCCTAAGAAGGGTCAAAAGTTATAGGCCAAAACCTAAGGCGTGGTGCGGCGCGAAGCACCGCGCAATACACCGTACTAGTATTTTAAGAATAGTAGCACTCATCGCTTTAAAATACAAAAAAAACCTGTAGGTACGGTTTACTTTCTTAAATCCACTTTTAGATCAGTGTTATCTGTAGTGAAACATTAGATAAGTATCTATCAAATGACCAAATTACATTTCTTTTTCTATGTTAGCGGAACCTACACCTACTACCTATTCGTGGAAGGTTTGAATCAGAATCATCATGACTAGATCTAGGCGCGAAACTCATTACCCTTCCTGGCAGTCGGGACATAAATACCTAATCGTTGACTCTCTTAAATGACATTTTCTGAAAGCATTGCGATCTCAGACCATACATTTTTACTTTATTTGAACGGCTTTTACGTTCCAACTGGGAACGGCAATAGGCTTGCCAGTTATATTGTGTGGAGTTAACGAAGTGACTGTCGAAATCTAGGCGTAATAAGCACCTCTGTCTGCCCCCTACCGTTTGCTACCTACTGGGGCTCTAGTAGATTATGCTACTTCTTCAAAATGGTGTAAATCGTAGGATAAAAAGGTGAGTGTGTTTATTCTGTTACTATATAGGCTTCCCTCAACGTTACTTGAAAATAATAAATGAGTACCTATCTACCTAGGATTAAAAAGAAAGCAACGACCACAGCTGTTATCAACGTGAAGATAGAGGGTGACATTTCTAAGAAAAAAGTCATTTGAACTGTCCAGCTATATTATTAAAATACGATTAAGTATAATATAAGTACGATCATTATCGCCGTTCTAAGAGTTTGTATCATCCTTTTAGTACAAGTACCTGCAAGCTCTTAGAACGTCATGAGTCTAACAGACGTACCTATACCTACCAACAGAACTAACATTCCTAGTAAGTGACAAATATATGTAGGAGATCATATCATAGACTTACGAGGTGTATGTATCCTCACAAAGATACGGTCTGCTCTGGATACGGTTCTGGGTTCTGTAGTCATCCGTAATAGCCTCTGATCTAATCCGTTATAGTTTTCCTTCAAAGTTCAATAAATACAACTATAGTTTTTTGCCAAAGGTCAATTCAACGCAGCATCCTAACTATTACAAGGATAGACAAGTCCGAAATACCGAACTGCATTCAAAAACCGGGATTGGTGAATGTGGGTTATAAGGCAGCGAAACTAAAATGGGAGTGGGCGGGCCACGTAAGTCGGATGAAATCTGACCGTTGGGCGAGGGTCGCTACTACATGGACACCGAAATATGGAAGAAGCGGCCCGGGTCGGCCCAGACAGAGATGGCGCAACGATCTGGATGCCTACCACGGAAACTGGTTTGAGGTGACGCAAGATAGAGCACATTGGAAGGAGTTTGGGGAGGCCTTTGCCCAGCAGTGGGACAGTACTTACAGGCTGAAAAAAATAATAGTATAATAGTTGATTTAAGCACTGTTCACATTAATCGGACAGATCTCATTGGCAGAACAGAATTTTCAAATCAGCTAATGAAAGTATACTCAGACGCATATATTTCATTGGTAGATTCAGGAATCAGCCAGTGAAAGTTCTGTCCGATGAATGTGACAGGGCTTTAGTATGTAGCCATCACATAGATAGGATAACCAAGAATTGGAATTTCAGTGGAGTGTCACCATTTAATCCCAGTTGTTGTATCTAGTCTGATTCTCAATGATTGACCTGAACATCTAAGGCTGCCTTCACACTAGCGTTTGTCCAGCGTAGGCGTTCGATGAACGTATGCGCAGCGCAGACGCGACGCGTGCGTCGCTGCTGGAATACATGAGTACGCTGCACTAGCGTCGCGCGTGCGCGACGCATGCGCCGCGTTACTGCGGTGTCATGTACAATCCTGTTCGCATAATCCGACCTCTCCTCGCCACCCGCGCCCCTGGCAGGGTGTCGCAAAGAGGGTCCCGGACAGACGAATTTCCGACTGATTTTGTATGGGGCAGGGACTTGTAAAATTTTCACGACTTCACCTAGCGTCGCAAAGAGGGTCCCGGACATAGCCGAATTTTCGAGTGATTTTTGTATGGGACAGGGACTTTTCTCGACCTATTGGGGGAGGTGCGGGGGTCGTCGAGGATGACCTTGGAAAATCAGTATGGTTAACACCCCGACTTAGAGTACCTTTTTTTTAAACCACCCAGATATAGGAGGATTTTGTTAATGATAATACTGAAACCACAACGAAATTGTGTGACGTCTGCGCCGCGCTAGCGCAGCGTTCAATTAACTGTAAAGGAAACGTTGCGACAACGCTTCGCACGTGTCGGATACATATATTTATGTAAAATATGTAGATAATGCTTCGTCATAATTCTTTGAAATATTATTATACTTGTGGGTAAAAGTGGTTCTGTACCTATACGTTAATATTTGTAGGGTAGTTAAATATTAAAACGCACTGTCAATGTCTGCCGACTCCCACCATTGAGACTTTTATAAAAGGCAGTGTTGTAGTACGATCCTGTTCAGTTTTAGTCTACGAATTTACAAGACAGAAGTATGTACCTATATACCTATGTAGGACATAGGTACTAAAGCCTAGTTCAGCAGACAATGTTTGGCTACTAGATATTACGTGTCGACTGTTGTCAATCCTTGAGGAGCTTCTATACTAAAATTTATTTATTTATTATGATTCACCAACATTTGTATACACTCTTACATGGGTAACAAATACATGTAAATAAGTTGAAACTAAATGTAACAAATAATTATAGGTAAATACAGCATGTTTTACAATACCACCACACTTATCTAAGATAAGTGTATTGTATTGTTATTATGTTGAAATACTTGTAAGATATTACAATATGACCCTACCGAGTTTCTTGCCCTTCTTTTCGGGATTATGTGGTAATCGAATGGGTGGATTACGAATAAATATAATCAGTCTTGACTTTAGTGTTTCATTGCTTAGGGGTATAGGTACCTAATAGTATTCTTCTGCCAGATGATATCGGAGCGATACTCATCATGATTAGATATACGATTATACGATCACAAAGCTACCTATAGAGAATAGCTTTCAGTATGATCCTCTATGTGGAACCTTAGGGAGTTATGTATAACATAGTTACATAATACATAGTGAGTATATTAGTTATTATGTTGGTGGTGTACCTGGGATCTGCTTAGGGATTTATGTAACGTAGTTACATAGTGTAAGTATATTAATTATTATGTTGGTGGTAGTTCACCATCATCAAGATTAGGTACTTACAAAGTGTGGATGTAGGGTACTCCTCTATCTACAGTATAGTCATCCTATAAATGTAGGTACCTGGACTCTTATGGAGTTATGTAACATAGTTACATAATACCTAGTGTGAATATATTAGTAATTATAGATCAGGTACTAAGACAGGTGTGGGTGTGAGGTACACCTCTGCCTACCCCTTGTGGGATATAGACGTGATGTATGTTGGGCTTCCTGACTAGTATAAAGCTTTGTATGTTATGTAAGACATAGAATACTATGAATTGTAGGTAGGTAATTCAGATTATTCACCTACAAGACATCTAATTACGAATAGGCTAAAGCTTCTCTTATTCTTTATGCCACACACGCGTCGCTTTGTCGCGGCGTCTGCGCTGCGCATACGTTCATCGAACGCCTCCGCTGGACAAACGCTAGTATGAAAGCGCTCTAACCATACGATAAGCAGTACCAGCCAGGTTAAATAAATACGAAGTTATAAATACTTTGTAATTTATTAAAAGTTCTTCAATATAAGAATATGTCCGATTCCATCTATATAATACAAAGCATTTTCGAAAAGGGAAATCCTACATACAAAATACAACCTTCATTGGACATCTAATCCGATCACCATCAAATTCAGTCCTCGATCCCTGTATGTCCGGTATTCACGGTGTTCTCGACAGCATTCGAACTAAAGTACTTATAACTTTCATACAATATACGACCTCCTTATAGACAAAAGAACAGTGTCTCCCAACACATAAATAATGTAGTTTGACATTATACATAATAAATATATTTTTTTTTTATCTACATGAGGAGCACCGCTAAAAGATGTTTCTTCATAACTATGACAAGACATTGAGACCGTTTATTGCACTACTTTACAATTAAGACATTCAAGGATTTCTCATTACATTTTATTTACATAAAACTACAGAATTTTACTGTTACTTATTTCATGTGAACATTTATTTACAAAGGATCGCCATTCCATCCAAATATTCATTTACTTACACATTTTCTTTCCATTAAAATAATCTCGAAACCTCTCCGATTGTTTGTCCAATTGCGGGAACAATTTTGTTAATAAATACATGAAGAATACTATTTACAATGGGTCACGAAGTATAATATAGATGTGCACGACATACGGTGTTTCATTGACATTAGTAAAAAAAGATATTATTTTATTGATGTAAAACTCTACGCGTGTAGGTATTAAGCATTAAAAATTGACTTGATTACAAAATAACACACAGTTGGCGTCGAAATTGGTGACCTCGCACAGAATTGAAAAGAAAATCTTTTTGCAATTATGTTTAAGATCATCAAATTTTCACGTTGCCCGTAGGTACATAATATTCAAATTCAAAAGATCCAAGGCCTTAAATTCGGGTGGATACTTTGGACAGCAATAGTCGCGAATCTGATGCAAACTTTCCCACCAATAACTTTAGTCCAGATTGAATCCATATTACTGTACAAGTTGGATAACAAAATTGTGAGATTCTATTATACAAGAAAAAAGCCTTAGATGGAACAGACGAAGTTGACTGATCTACGCCGCAATCTAATTTAGAGGGTCACCGTATGAGGTGTGTGGACAGGATGACAAAAAGTTTACAGAATCTGAAAAAGTTTCTTAAGCTCCACCATCAGTTGCCAATCGGTTTTGACGAGATCGTCCCGGAAATAATCCTTGCAGGCGTCGATACTGGCTCGCGAAATCTGCAACAAAACGTTAAACGTAAGTAACACTATTCAATAGATGGGCAGTAAACACATATACTCTACTGCGAAGCCACATTTAGTCTGCCTCCATTCACACCGTACTTAATTGAAATATATTTATAGGGTTCGACTTAAGTTCAGTAACTATACAAACTACCATACGCGTTGCTTTATAGCAATGAAAATATTGATCCCCAAACGCGTTACGGCCAAGGTTGGAGGCTAGGACGGTCGGGATCTTGATAAAAGTCTCTCTAGAACGTACCCTAACTATTTTGAATGCTGCTAAACGCTGAAAAATAAGTGGAAGGCCGAGTCGAAACTCATTTTAATTGAAATTTTAACAATTTTATTCCATGAGACCATTTTGCATAATAATAATAATACTTTGCTAGGCTTAAAAGCAATTACCAGAGAGACCAAAAGCAATCAAATTATAATTGATTTTATTTAAGTGTTGATCTATTATTAACATCTACAACTAGTTCGACTTGCGACCCGACTAAGACACCTTCGAATCTAAAAATAGCTGTTCTATGTTGAATGTGCAAGTGGTTCATTCAGGTTGACCCAGTTTGTGGCACATTGATTCAGCAGCCCGGGTTGAATGGGTAGGTTTGACGTCATAGAGAAAATAGAACAGCTTGTGCAGGGAAGGAATTAGGTCAGAAGCACACCCCGCTCTTGTGACCTCGTCGCGTCTTGCTCGGTGCAGCCAACCAACCCCTGGCGTCGCCGTTGGTAACGACATTGGAGCCGGGAAATAATATTAGAAGCCCGTTTACTCAAATTAAGTAGGTAAAATACTGTGTATATGTTTAGATTGAGGGACGAACGATAAATAAGTTAGGTACAAGGTAAACCATCGAAGGTTGCTCTAATATTACTGAGCTATAAATATGGAGCTTTCGTCATTCGAAAATAACAATGAACACGAATTTTACTTTTAAAACTTTCTTGGTACATATAGCTGACTTTAAATTATGGGGAGGAATTTCCAAGCTTCACATTTACATCTACCAACTATGAAGAACTACTGTTAACCTACACACCTTGATTTGACCTTGGTTTGGATTTCAACCCTAAGGAATGTTAAAAAAGAAAATTCATTGGGTATCTTATGCCAATAGGCTCCTCTTCTTAGTAGGTACATACATATTAACCTGGAAATGAGTGCTCAAAACCTGTATCGAGACCGAAGTAAATCTTTTAAAAGTAAAGAAGCAATTACATGGAAACAGCTGATTTCCATTAGAATTGAATTTTAAAAGCATACTATTATATGCCTCTAATTTAGCGGAGTACGCAGAGAACAATGTTAGTTCATTCAATAAAACCGCACAGCGAAATATCAATGGGATTTCTACAATGAACCTTGTCGCGGTGACCCGGTCACGGCGCTTGTGTGCGTAGCTGTGTCTGTCTTTGTGTTCATTTATACTTGCGTGTTAACTCTAGTGACGTATGTCATGCCCCCTCATCGTCAATGTTACGAAATAAACGGTGTACAACGTTCATTATAGTCATCATATATTCTGGATATACCTACTTTAATTTGACTCTTTTTAACCAGCTCTTATTATACCATTCGAAGAAATTTCAAAGAAATTTACGAAATCGTTTGTATGGAACTGATGTTTTGTTATAAGAGACATGTTTTACTCATTCAATGTCCATCTTATAAATAACACGCGCAAATCATATTCATCAGTTTAACAATGTTAACTAATTTTTGATAGTTATGGCCTAATTTATAGATTTTAACGGTTCTAGTTGCTTTATTTTGAACGCAATGTACCTAAATAAATAAATAATTTTGGGACATTCTCACACAACGTCATCTAGCCCAACAAATTTATTACTTTTATAGAAAACATCCGAACTCCGAAACAAACATTTGGGGATCACACAAATATTAGATTCGACCCGGGAATCGAACCTCAGGGACCTCAAGACAGGAGTAATTCGCATACACATACCATTGCGCTACCGAGGCAAAAACGTACGTCGCTTCTGTCTGTGTCGATTAGGCTTCCCTTTTGCCGGGCCGCCGTAACTTGCCAGATTCTGCCTATCCAGTGACCCGGCTAAGGCAAAGTAGAAACACCGTGGAAGGGTTTTAGTGATAGACTGGTCAGTTTTCCATCCAAAGAACGGGAGCAGCGGGGAGGCGAAGTGCGTAAATGCACTACTACGTTAAAAAAACATTGATAAATAAAAAAAATCAAAACAAAATAGTTTCCTTCTCGATTCAATCCGGTAAATTTTCCCGGAAATAATTTACTAAGTACCTACAGATCAGATATTTAATAACAAAAACAGGTTAATACCTAAATACCTACAAAAAAAAAGCATTTAGGTAGGTGCCTACATAACAAATCGAAGGGAAATATATTATCAGTTGTTTTTATTGCAAGTGTGTTGAAAGCACATAATGGCTCCAAGAGTTGGACATCAAAGTGATTCAGTTCATACACAAGTGGTCAACAGATAGTATGGAGAATCTGACGTCACGGGCATCCAAAAATACACCGGCCTTCGGTCGGGTGACGGAAAATCGTCGAGTCTACATTGAGTGCTTTTATATTGTGTAAAGGAAAGATTGATGTTTTCCACTAATCGAAAACAAAACAAAAAGCTTTTATGCAGTGTTAGAGGTTTCGAATAACCTAATATTTAGGTATTGAACGTATGTTCCGGCAAGGCACTGATTGATATCATATCTTACATTAAGAAAAAATTTAGTTCTTAAGCGATTTAAGATGTAAAAGTATATAGCAAATAAGTACCTACTTAGTATTCTTTTATTTTGTCTCGGTACCTAGTTAGTTGCATGCGAAGCCCATCCAGGCCGTACTTCAATTAATGTCTCATGCGATTATTGCGTGCTGTCCATTTGATCTCATTTGTAGTCGAGTGCCTATATATTATGAAACAGTTTGTTACACCGATTGATACAACGAGCATTCTAATTTAAGATACGATAGTGACTTATAATTTTACTGTCGGTGAATGAACACCGGTTAACAAAGAGTCGAGTAAAACATTTTATTATAGTGACTATCCGAATAAGAGACTCATGGATTCCACAGTATCATGGTGAGGATATGAGTGACTTAGTAGGACTTAGTAGTTTAATTGTCTTATTTAATCTGTACCGACCAAATGATTTCACAGGTGGTGAACAATTCTGAGAGTCGTTATAATTATGATGAATTTCAGTTGAGAATGTGAAAGGCCTAAGGTGCAAGCAAAGAAAAGCAAGATATTGTATCTGAAATGGTATTTGTGTAGCCTACACGATATAAAATTTCAATTATCTGATAAATTCACACATCAGCTATGAAAATTTAGGTAACATTATTAATAATCTGAAACAATATACACATTTCAAAAACAACATTTATAAAAGTTGATGTTTCATATCATAAAGCGTTTTCTGACACGTCCTGTATTTTTATTCTTGTAAGAAAAAGTAGAGGAGGTGAGAATAATGAAGTCATAAACAAATACTGAATATCTGGCGTAAGAACAAGCCTGGCAACAGAACGGCAGTGAAGTAAGAATATCACATAACTGCAATGTTCCCCCACCGCCACCGTGTCGAATTCCCCGCCGACCTAGTGACCCGAGCATCCCCTCTTGCCACCACACCCCGCTGCAGCGATCAATGGGGTCGAGTCCCCTTCACCATTGAAGTTAACCTTCTGCTTGCATTGATACAATACTTTGGCGGTATGAATGAAATTCTTTCAATGAATTTATTTACGTTAGTTCTGCGTGACAAACCACATACATACGTTTTGTTCGCAAGTATTATGAATGTAGACGTCATTATTTTCGTATAATGGACACTATATTTATTTGTTAATGTGTTATTGCCTTATGTAAGACCTAAGAAATCAATAGATACTTAACGATCTTTAGAAATTCGAGGTCTCATTAATTATCATCAATGGTTGGAAATTAATGTTCTATAATTTTAATAAGCTACTTTAAGACTTTGTTTCAACGATCGTAAAATATATAATCATGGCGATAAATAATTTTATGAAAAAAAAAACAGTTTTATGAAACGATATTTTTAGTGCGGTCAATCGAAGGTTAGCATAACGATGAAAATAAATGCACAACGTAGTTGCAATTTCAAGATCACTCTGGGTAGGTAACGTATTGAAACGAACAATTTAAATTTACGACTAACATTTGGTTAGACCTAAAGAAACCACAATATTTAATAAATCAAATATAATCAACCCATGTCGCTACTATACTAACCTAAAAATAACTTCAGGTCCAAGAAACTTATCGATATACAATAGCCCATTTAACCAGTTAGCTCACATTTAGCTATTGAAACAATGACACAAGGGCTATCGCTTTTATGTCCCATGGAGGAGTCCCGGCTAAGAGATATAGGTACAGCATCTAGGAAGATCGTGCGGTAGCCTCTATTATCCCGCGCATACGGGAGCCCCGTATAGGGCCATACTCGTTCCCGTTCCGTTGGTAATCAGTCGCGAAAGCGCGACTGCTGCCCCAGTTACTTTGGGAACCAAACTTCGGAAATGTGATTCGTAGTTCCATCGGCTATCGAGTACGAACCCCAAATACTTCATCGAGGGCTTGATGCCGCGATGCTAACACTTCCTACAGTTATTATGCTAGATCCTGCAGGTTGACCACGCCGAGGTCCGTGAAAACACAGAGCCTCGGATATACGCAGGGCCACCTCCAGTTCCACCGGCGCCGTATCCGACCCACGACTTGAACTACACCCGTTGTGACCTTGACGGCCGCGATCTTCCGCTAGTATATGTATAATACTTAGCCATCTGATAGAGACTTATATCGCTATAATACTAAAGGTACGGTACCTTATTGCTTCCCGACGATTATGACTAAGTATCATTACGATATCGGGTATGGGTAAAAATCGGAAGTTTGGAACCATCAAAAACCTTTTCTTGAATATTTGCGCACATATAAAAGAGCTAAACGTCAAGTTCAACAAGCTATCGGCATTATGTTTATTTATCGATGCTACTCGTATCAATAGTTGTTACAATGTTGCCAAATCACTACAAAACATATACAACTGTGACACATCACTTCCGTTCGCGTCTACTGTATAACATTTTGTACTTTCATACCTGCAGCTATTATGTGCACGTGAATTGAGATACAGCTCTCGTTTCGAAACTTTTCGGGATTGTTTTCCATGATAATTTATTTTTATTAAGATACTTTAATAGTATTAATGCATATTCGTGCAACTTCGCCGTTGATTTGTAACTGAAGCACGAGTTCTTATGAAGCAATTTTAAAGTAGGGGAATAGTAACAAGTAACTTTATTGCTATGTAATGTGTTAAGTACTTCGGTAAATTCCACCAAGTGCCGTGCTGGTAATGAACATAGCTTAGTTACTAAAGCATAATTTAGCATCTAATAGGTACAAGCAATAGACTTGCCCCTATTAAGTGGGACTAACGAAATTGCTAGCATCGTGTAGGTGTATAATGCACCTATCTGCCTACCCCTATGAGGATATGTACGTGATGTTTGTCTAATGGTGAAACTATAAACGTACAATAATACAAATGTTTCCTCATTATAATAATATTACTTATAGATAGAACGAGATTTTGTACATGTCGTTTTAGTATTGACTACAATATTTTCTCGTTCATTATCTTGTTTAGTAGCTATTTTATTACTAGAAAGAGGATATTATGCCCTACAATTGGTAGCACTTCTAATAATAGCCGTATCAATGGGTGTCAATTATTTTCTGTAGAGTAGGAACGTGCCAATATTATTTATGTGCCAATACGATTCATTAATTACTCGATCACTCATTGACCAGCGACACGCATGAAACTGACGAAGTGCTTACTGTATTTAAACATTAATTATATCTCACTTTCAAAACCACAACCCGTTGCCGATATTAAAGTTCTGCAGTTAGACCGGTCGGATTATTTTAGGGCTCCAACCGGGCGGTAACGACTGCCATGGATGTTCGCGTATGGCTACCGGGATCGAGGCTTACCGTGCTCTCCGAGGCAATGTTCATATACATAAAGTTACCTAAATAATCACTCCATTCTGTGATTATACGCTCGCGTTTCACAAAATAAACATTTTGTTTACCAGATTGTCGTAGAGGTACACAAGGCTCAAGTCACAGCTACAATTGGAATACTAGTTTTTTAATTTCCAACATACCTATTTCAATAGTCTCATGTAGTATGAACATTATAATATTTTACGATCGTTACGTACGAGAGAACCCAAGAACTTGGCGATACATAAACAAGTACGTAGGTGAACTATTAATAAAACGAACGATATACCTATAATGTAAGTAGATGCCAGATTTTCATTCAACGATATAATTAAAAGATCGTCTACCATGTCTCTTGGGCGCTTACCAAGTATTTAAGATTGGAAATCGGATGGTTTAAACAGTGATCTTTATAAATGCTGCATCATACTGGCAGGTAATAAAAGTTGTAAAGCAGTTATAATATACTTAAATATCTGTACCCATTAATGTTCCTTTTCGCAGTTTTCTCCTCCACTATACCTACGAAAACACATTGCCGGGTAAAAATATCTATATGTAGTTACTTGGGTACCAGTCTTATTTGGTCTACCTACTAATATTATAATGGCAATGTGCGTTTTCACATTGCACGATATCGTGACGGATATCATCCACAATATCGTGACGATATCGGGGCGATTTACATGCTCACCTTAAACTTACTGCTGCTACTATATGAATAATTTAAATTTTTAGTTTTTCTTATCTAATTTTAAGCATTTTAATTGAAATTGTATTTTGATTATATTTTTAATTGTATAATTTTAAGCATAATTTGTACACCATGACAATGGTAAAACATGTTGACACTAAATCCTAATGTAAGATCTACAATTTATACACACATGTTTTTTGCAAATAAATAATTATCTTATCTTATATTATCTAACTTACGATATCGTCACGATATTATAGCCGATATGCAATGTGAAAACGCCCAATGGCCTACTAACATTATAAAGTTTGTGAGATTGTAAGGGTAGTTAGCTACCAGAATTTTAAATGTATAGTTGTATTATACCCGAGTGCTATAGGTTACTTTTATCCCGGCAATGTGTTCCCGTTGGTATTGGGAACGAGAAAACTATACATACCCGCGGCTCCGGGTATGCTAGTCTATTTAAAGTTTAAATGTAACTGGTCATGTCAGTTTTGAAATTGGTGTTGTTTTAATGACAGCTTATTATCATTAACTAGCGGAACCTTTGGCTTCGCCCGCTTGACAAATTATATACATAAAAACTGTCACACTATACATTGGCAAAAACCGTATCCAAGTCCGTTGCGTACTTTTAAAGATCTAAGACATACAGAACGGGCGACTTTCTTTTATACTAAATTATGATCACAAAAATAACAGCCTGTATGCGAACCCGATTTTTTCCTTAGCTAGGCTACTGAACCCACACCCGTCATCGGCATATGTTGGAGCGCCATCTAGCGTAGCACATGTGAAATACTTAACATTAGAAGACTAGCTATAGTAAGAATAGCAACGCACAGTACCGGTCAAAAGTCGGGACAGTACACAAGTGATAGATATTTAAATTTATTCAAGAATCTATAATAACAGGATGTGGCACGCGAAAGTCCAACGACGCATTTTTCTAAGAATACAACCGCATGTATTACCACAAATTCAAGGTCTTCTGGGAATTCCCGTGACGTTCAGTAATTCATAATACGTGCCAATAAGACAGCTGACAAATGTTGGGGACAACGTGAAACTATTGATCAACACTGACGATATTATTTTCGCTCGAGCTTTAGAAATTGTAGGTAACCTATCAGTGTCTAAAGGTAGATTTAAACCAAACGAACAAAGACCTAGAGCTAGAACTAGAGCATTCTTTAGTGTAAACGAATGCTCCTTTTCAGTATTTACAAAATATCAACGAGCAAGAATGAGAACCAAGAACCTAGAAAGAGCGGGGATAGAATGAGCATTCGCTCGATGTAAATCCCTCTAGAACAAGCATCTTGTTTCAGAGTTGTATTTTTATAGTATTTAAAAGTCGGATCCCACAGTCATCTGAAATTTTGGTAGGCTTCTATCATTAAAAGACATTTTTCTTGAGACCAATCCATAACTAAATCTAATTATAGCATGTGTTGTATGAATTGGATTCGCAAGAACACTAGAACGCTTTGAAGAGACCGCTCCGGGAAGCGAGCACGTCCGAACACGCAAGAACGTTCTAAGCAACTGTTCGCAAGCTCTAGCGCCGTTTACATCAAGCGAAGCGAGCGTTCTTAGAATATTCCAAGAACGCAATAGAACAACGAAAGAATGCTCTAAGTTTGTTTACATTAGAAGAATTTAATAGAGTGGGGATAGAATGAGAGTAAATCGACCTTTACACAACACAAAATCACAGACACAATTTACAAAAAAATTACGATGTAATCCAATCAAAACGTGCGTCGCCGGGGAGCAATACATTCGAAAAAGATTTTACTGCATTGTGATGCTGTGGGAGTTAGTTACTAAATCCCTCGTTACTTTTGAGCAATTTGAATGTAAATTGAATTCATATATGTACATATTTATATTTACACTTTTATAGACTATAGTAATAATTAAAAAATTTTATAAAATGTTTAGTTATGTTGTTTACAACAAAACTCTATAGATACATACATGAAGTAATAAACGACAAATACATGACATTGCTAAACGCCTAATCGATGCTTCTCAGGACCAGAAGGCTGGCTATTTTCTGACCCAAAGAATAAGTATCGCCATCCAACGTGGCAACACAGCCAGTATTCTGGGAACCTTCCCAGTCGGCAATGACAAGGAGGATTTTTTTAACGATGTTTGTAATGTAAATATTTTTAGTCTATAATTATGTTTATTTTGTATATAGTAATAAATAAATACTAGTTATCACGACGAACTTAGTATCGCCTCAAATATTAAAAAAAAGTATATATTAAATATATTTAAAAAAAAAACTACAAAAAAAAAAGAATATTTTAATAATTCATGCAAATTTATGTAAATTGAAAAACGCGACAGACGGACAGACAGACAGACAGAAAAATTGTCGTATTAAATATATAGATAATATTAAAACAAAGCAGCAAAAAACAATTATGTGCCCGTCCATTGGAACGCCACATAATATTGAAATACATATCAAAAACTAGATTTCAGAACAATAACTCCATAGTTAGAGAAGATATAGATATGGCCTTTTTTGTCACGAGATGGCAATTTCCTGCTATATAGAAAGCAAAATTATCTAGTCTCGAAATGTAGACGCTTCACTCGCTCGGTCCATAAAAAGTAGTTAATCTTACCTTGCTGACAAGAAAATCAGTCTCGTCGAAGTGTCTGCCGAACATTTTGGGCGCCTCGCCGGGTATCGGCTCAATCTTGATGCAAACCTCTTGTCCCTTGCGAGCTGTCTCCACTTGTTTATGGTTCACCTCGATAGATGTCACTAAACCCAACTCCACGAACTGTTGGCAACATTATTTCGCTGTCAGTTTTGTTGTCAAATGTCATCCGAATCACTACCCTTAGCATGGCAGTGTCGACTAATGTCGATTGACATATTCAATCAATGATATCGCAGAAAATTTTGGACACATATTTCTTCCGAGTTTTCATTGGTTGAAAATGTCGATCGATTGTAGTGTACGTTGCCTGTTGATTTTGTAACGGCGAACTTAAAGGTTTGTTTTAAATGCTATTTTTGTTCACAGTGACTAAGCAAGCCTAGTTCACTATTTGGCTTAAATGGCTTCACGGGAATACTCTATCTCTGTCTCACTCGTCACATTTAAGATTGATATCTATACTACTATTATAAAGAGGAAAGATTTGTATGTTTGTAATGAATAAACTCAAAAACTACTGTGACGATTTCAAAAATTCTTTCACCATTGGAAAGCTACATTCACCCTGAATAACATAGGCTACTTTTTATCCCGGTAATGTGTCCCCACGGGAACCGGGAACGAGTAAAGTAAATCACGCGGGCGGAGCTGTGGCGATCAGCTAGTTATTTATATATTTCTGTATTTAAAAGCAATGAGTTGGCTTAAACTATTCTTAAAATATTTAGATAGAAATTATAAATCTAAAAATACTGAAATTTCATTGGCGGGACTCGAACAGTACCTATCACCGTAGTTAAGCAGAATTCCAGTATATGACTTCAACGCTAACCTTGATAGCGCGATCTAGAAATTATAATATGAAGCAAAGAGTGGATGATGTCGGTATTAGTCATCGTAGCTCAGTGGTCAGAGCATTCTTCTTGTTAGGGAAAGGCCTTAGTTATTAGTGGTCTATATTGTCTATGCTACGCTAAATTTTTCTCAAAATGTTAAGTTAACTGTCAGTATAGTAAATATGTACAAATAGAACTCACTTCTTGACTAGGAACACAAATAGGTGTACCCTCCTTCACGATCCCGGCTTCTACCATCACACCACAAACGATGGGGTCGCGGGAATTGAACACGAATTGAGGAAGCACCTGCATAACAATATACATTTTGAAACAACGAGACACACACCCAATAGCGTTGAGAAGAGTTTGTCGATAACCAATGAACAGGAAACTTCACAACAATGAGTCACGTGATCGACCTTTTCGGGTGATATTTTGTGTGATCCACAAATGTTTGTTTCGGAGTTCAGGTGCTTTATATGTATAATAGCTGCCCCGGCGAACTTCGTACCGCCTGAAATTTTGCTTTTAAACCTTCCCCGAACTGTTACGAATATTTGAAAACTAAAATTAAACAAATCGGTCCAGCCCCTCCCGAGTTTTAGAAATGAGAAATATATAAGTATGTTTATCAGTCATCTTTATTTTTTTTTTTAAATTCCGCTGCCCAAGGCCGCGGCCGCTCTAACGTCCGTTGCCGGGCGTCTCTGGTTACAAGCAGAACGTATTTCCAATGGCGCCCGGCGGTTATCAGTCATGTAGATCCTATAGCACAAGCTTATATTAGCTTAATTTGGACTAGATAATGTTGTGTGAGAAAGTCCAAATTTTTTTTTAGTACACATTCGGATTTATTTATTACTCAGCTTACCTTAAGTTTGCAAGGGAATACGGCTATATGTTTGAATTCTTCACGCTTTCGTTGTTTGAGCTCTTCGCGGTAAGCGGTGAACTTGTCAAACAAATGGTAGATAATGTCCGCTGCGAATATTTTCACACCTAAATTGTCGGCCATTTCTTGAGCGTCACGTTCTATCTGTTTGGGGAAATAGAAAGGTTATTAAGAGCAAGTAGACGGCCGCGTGAAATAGTTTTATAGTTCACATTTCCCACGGGAACGCACACATTCCCGGTATGAAAAGTAGCCCAAGTATTCAACACTTCAAAGCCCGCCAAATTGGACTGCATTTAAATTCCAACAGTCCGAGCATTAAAATTGTAAAAATGAAGACTTACTTCATATACATTTATACAGGGTTATTTGTAATTAACTAGCATCCTCCCAGGGTTAGGTAGCAGACATCATAAGTAACAACGTTTGTTCTCCGACTTTTAATAAAACTGAATACATTACTTAATAATGAGTTTTCAAGTTTTTATTATTATATCGCAACACTATTAAGTCTATGTTTCATTCATAAACTGAAGGTCGACGCACCCACGTTCGCGCGCGCTTCGTCAGTGAGTTCCTGGACACGATGAAGATGGAATAGATATTTGCCTTCATTGTGAATGACACTCCACGCGAAGAACTGCGATACATTAAACCGTAGCGTGGCGTCATTGGTACTTGCGGCGGGATTATCCTCAAATAACTCCAGTATCCTTTCTTGTTCCCGTACTGAGTGCCTCGGTGGACGACCACTATCACTGAACCTGGGCTTGAACTGTCCGTAACCGCGTAATCGCTGTGTGGCAGGTAACATCGTTGCCAGGCTCGGTGTAGGTAGATTTGGAAACCTTACTGCCTATTGGCGGCAGGCTTTCGCCACATTATCATCACTCCTAGCAAGCATCTAGCGAGCGAAATGGGTCAAGGTCAAAGGCACTAGCGCCGCGCCCGCCGCCCCGTCCCAATCCGTGCATTACATGAATTGATGATACGAGTTTGTTTACCTAATTTTTACGGTGCGCGTAAACTGCGGCGTAGAGTTAATAGCTGTCAGACGCGAAACTAAATTAATATTTATTTTTGTATGAAAGTAAAATTTAACGAATTATAAAAAGGCGTAGAACAAACGTTGTTACTTATGATGTCAGCTATCTACCCCTGCGAGGATGCTAGTTAATTACAAATAACCCTGTATAAATAAAATAAATATGTTAGGACAATTCACCAACGCCATCTAGTCTCGTACTAAGCAGAGCTTGTGATATGAGTACTACTCGTAGATAAACTGATATAAATACTTATACAATTATTTTTTCATCTCTCATGCTCTGAAAGTGGGTCATTGCTTACCTAATATGCGGGTTGAAAGTGATACATTTCGGCCCTAGGGCGGAAAAGTAAAAAAAAATATGCCATCGCCTCAAGTTCGATAGTCAATACAACATTCTGGTTTTTGAATGATCATAAACAAAAAAAGAGTTGGATTACAATAAAATAAAACGTAAATAGCACAAACAATAATTATTTGGACAATTATACCTTAAAATACTGAGTATTTTAATCAGAATCTTAAGATTGAGACTCCAACCAAACCTGACTAATTCGACCGCCGTAACGCGTCAAATCATAAAAAAATACTCTACAGTGCATCCTAAAATATGTGCGTAAAAAAATAACTGAAGTAATAAAAAAAACTGAAGACCATTTTGGATGGAAAAATATAACTAATAACAAGGCGGTATGACCAAAAGACTTGCCTGCCCTGGAAAAAGTGCGAATGAAAAACAAAAATTAAAAAAAAAGGCGGAAAGTACAACACTTGAAACGTGATCAATCTCTATTGTTATATGCTTTCTTCCCTTGGTTAACAATCTTAATATATTTTTTAAATACATACATATTATACATAGGAAACATCCAGACTTCGGTACAAACGTATGTGTCATCACACAAAGTTTGTCCCGATCGGGAATCGAACCCGAGACTCCGGCGTCGAAAGCGGATACACTACCGACCACGTCACCAAAGCAGTCACTTACTTCATATATACTTATAGTTTGTCTAGTGTTATTCGATTCACATACGAATTAACGTACCTTAACATCGAATGCCAATATAGTAGCGTATTGCGAGTCATGCTCCAACATGGCGGACGCCTTCATGACGTCACGCTTCACCACCGGCCCTATCCTGATTGCTGAATACTGTAACATAAAAGGATAAAAAATAAGATTATAGAACATCTCTTTTAGTAATATAAATCGCAATAACGAATGATTTTTGGTAAGATTAAACCCTTGAACTTAGGGAGAAAGCTTTTTGCTTTGCCCACTGAGCTACTAAGATACCATAATTGATTATGGAAATTGCAACCTCAGATACAATACTATCTTCACCTGTAATTATGAAATTTTAATGGAATAAACTCGATATAAACCGTAATAAAGCGCATGACTATATTAAAATTTGATGACAGAACCACAAGTGTGTCTAGTACAAGTTCCTTAAGTTAATTTGCTCGAAATACGTTTTCGTATTTATTTATTTATATTTATCCTAGATTTTTTCTATAAGAACACTCCATTCAAAACCAAAAAAAAACCGTAAATTCACCGTCGAAGAGGTAGAACACCCACATTTCGCCAGTAACTGTTAGTCTCACATAATAGATAGCGAGCCTATTGCCGCTTTTCGGGCACTTTAAAGTATTCTTACCAGAGCCTCGTCAGTTTGTCAGCAAATGCACCACACCACGTGATGATGACTTACACCCTTATTCACAAATGACACTATGAAGCGCGCGAACGCTAAGCGCTGCCAAAACATATTGATTTGTCAGCGCTTAGCGTTCGCGCTTCTCATAGTGTGGTTTGTGAATACGGGTGTCAGGCCCTAGAAATGTTGTTAAGGTTCTTTAGCACTAAAATAAATAATATGGATATTGTACTTACAGGAATTTTGCTAGCTCGTAGAAATTCAAGTAAAGCTTCAAGTGATCCAAGTGTTGAGGCTTGCACATAAACTCCTCTTTCTGTTAACTTGATGGACGAAAGTGCTGATTTCAACTCGCGTGCTACTTCTTCCCTGTTTAAAAAATAACCAGTTATCCCGGCGAACTTTGTATCGCCTTAAATATAAAAAAAAAAGTATATTTTAATATTTCATGCAAATGTATGTATTATTAATTATAATTGAAAAACGCGACGGACGGACAGACAGGCAAATTGTCGTTAATATATAGAAACTATAGAAATAGCATTCTCTTGCTCATCATCATCTCACGAGCCTTTTCCCAACGCAGTTGTGTTCGGCTTTCCAGTCTAACTACGATTCGGCTGAATTTCGATATTTTCAGAGAATCGACTGCCATCTGACCTTAACAACCCATGGGCGATATCGGATCTGCGTTCTGTAGTTAGACCAGTCCGATTTTTAGGTGCTCCAACTACCCCTAACGACTGTCATAGATGTTCGTATAACAACCGGGACCGACGGCTTAACGTGCTCTCCGAAGCACGGAGGTGTCTCAATGTCCTAAGAAATGGTCTCCCATCCCAACCTTCCCAATGTGTCAACCTAGTTGGTTACCACTAGGCCACGTAGTATTCTCTTACTTTAGTAAATATTTTTAATTGAAGTAAATTTTTTTCAGGCCTTGAGGATTTCTTCGAGATGGTAAAAAGCAATTGCAACTCGCGACAATCTTATCGTTATCGACACCTTTGTATAATTATAAGTATGCTAATATAATAATGAATGGCGGTTAAACTCAACGACCAATCAGCGCAGGTCCGAGAGGGTATACGCTCGTCGCGGAATATGTGATTCATGGATTGAATAAAAAAAAACTATACTACCTATTTGTTTGTACAGTAGTAAAATTTGTGTCGACAAGTTTATAAGTCTTACGCAAGACAAGGCAGTATGGTCAAAAGACTTTAGCCTGTTATTACAACAAGTAGAGACTTACTACAGAGAAGTAAGATTTCAGTAAATTTTAAATTATAAATAATTAAATATTTATATATATATATAATAGATTTAGTATGCTCCTATTAAATAAATAAATTAATATAGTTGGACATTCTCACACAACGTCATCTAGCCCAAACTAAGCTATAAGCTTGTGCTATGGGATCTAGACAACTGATAAACGTACTTAGATATTTCTAAATACATACATCTATACTATTATATAATTGTAAAGTGGTCGTGTCTGTACATTGGAGATATTTGAAAAAAAATACTTGGCTTATGTTATGTTAACGATACTGAACACGAAAATATTTTTTTTAAATTTCCTGTCTGTTTGTCTGTTTGTTCGCGATGGACGCAGAAACTACTGAACGGCTTTTTTTGTTAGACAGGGCTTGGTCAGACTTAAAATCTTACGTTTGTTTCATCGCAATCGGTTGATTAGAACCGGAGATATGACCAAAAATATAATAAACTGAATTTAACTTAATAATTAGATGTCACTTTTTATTATCATTGGTAAATTTTTATAGCTTATTATTATTAGGTATTTATGAAATTTGGCTGATATTGATGAAATTTGGTACAAGGATAGATTAGATCTTAAGAGAGGACATTTATGATGGTATGTTCGACATCCACGCGGGCGGAGCCGCGGGCAACAGCTAGTACATACATAGGTCACGCCTCTTTCCCATAGGGGTAGGCAGAGACTATGGAATTCCACTTGCTACGGTCCTGGCATACTTCTTTCGCTTCTTCCACTTTCATAACTATCTTCATGCACGCTCTCCGGTTCTGGGTGCTCTTGACCTGACCTTTGGTCAAAACATCTCCGATGTGGTCGAAGTACGTTCGCCTAGGTCGACCCTTACCTGCCTGTCCATTCACGCCCGCCTTATGTATCTGTTTCGTCAATCTTCGTCAAAAATTCTTTCATCCATCCTTTCTACGTGCCCGAACCATCTAAGCATCCCTTTTTCACCCCAGTCATACTTCTCAAACTTCTTATTTCCACTGCATTTATTTTACTTTCATGCTTCTTCTGCCAAACCCAACATTCACTTCCATACATAAGTGTAAAAACATTCTTAATGTACATAGAAAACACCCAAACTCCGAAATAAAACTTTTGTGGATGACACAAATATTTGATTCGACCAGGGAATCGAACCCGAGACTCCAGAGTCAAAACCCAATGCACTACCGACCACGCCACCGAAGCAGTCAATAAGATTTACTAACAAACACACGACTTACCTCAAAATATCAACTTCATCAGGTTTTTGTGCCACATATAGATTGAGACCAGCGATGGCTTTTTCCAACTCCTTGGCCGCTATTTTCACACCCTGAGCGCCTATCACTTCTTTGTGTTCAATGTACGCGTTCTAGAAGTTGAAATGTTAACATTAAAGAAATTATCATCTATCACATGATATTCAGCGTATACATAGAATGTCTTGCAGTACCATCGATTCGTAAGACTAGTCATTACACTTGTTCCGGGACACTACGAACCTAATACTGAAACGTCACTCAAATATTTAGCAACTGTTTAAATGCTTGAGCAGCCCTTAAACTTAATTTTTTCATACCCATACGTCACTTTTGAGTATCTGAATATTTGTGAAAACTTCCAATCATTTATTACCCTAGCGACCCGAGTGACACGAAACGCGAGTCATTATTGTACGCAATTTTACATTGGCATTAATATCCGGACCCGGTTGGAAACACGCATAACAGCAAAAGCAACGTTGCGACAGTATAGTGGTGGATTCTTGTGGCCAGCCAATAAACGTTAACTGGGACACTTAAAGTATGGCCTCCGAGACGATTCGTTGGAAGAGTCTGAATCCGACGTATTTATGACAAAACTATTTATTGGTTGACTACTACGGTACTAAATGGTCACCTGTACCATGAAACACGCAACTACAGCTCTCGTCGACCAACTTACGTCAGTACAAGTACTAGTGATAAGGACAGAGATAATCTATCGCTCGCTGTCGCAATGTAACTCAGTAACGGTTCGTTTGTTGTCCTCGTTTCGTTAGATTTACATTAGATGTCTACATAAGTCGGGTAACAGAATTTATTTGTATCCTACCTGTAGTATATTTTACCTTAACTCTCAGCTCCTTCATGGGCTGCGGCATGAGCAGTGATCGTATCTGTGTAACAATGGGCCCGTCCGTACCCGCCAGTACCATAGTGTCGCCTTCGTGTAACGTGCCGTTGATAAGGATGGTGTCTATGGTTGTACCCAGACCGGAGATGGCTTTCACCTGTTTAACAAATAAGTTATTACGTTAGGATATTAAAATTATGAAAACATCGAAATCTAAAATGTTGCTACTTTATCCTTCATTTCGTTGCCATTTCATCAAATGACATTTTTTTTGGTTTTATTATGTTGAAAACTTGTATTATGAATTTTAATAAGTTCAATGATATTATTTAAATAGATAAAATATAAAAAAAGTTATACTAATAATAGCACACAAACTCACCTCAAGAACAGTAGCTAACAGTTGTTGTGAGAATATGAGACGTTTATGTAGTGGCCCCTCGCAGGCTTGAACAATCATCGCCAACAAGTTGCCCATACCCTCCCCTGTCACTGCAGAGGTTGGGATTAAAGACACGTATGTACGTGGATCTGGGTTCTCGTAGAATAAAGCTGCGTTTAGACCCTAGGAAAAAAACATTGAGAAATTGATTTTATGAATGGACAAAGAGACATACGTCACGCCTAGGTGCAAGGGGTTGGTAAAAGCGCATAACACACCCAAACCCTGCCAGTAATCTTATCTGTCTCACGTAGTGGCAAGCCTATCGCCGCCACCGGGCACTATAGTAAATCCTTTACCAGTCTGTAAATCAAAGTCAGTCTAATAAACTAGTCCGAGACGCCCAGGACTACAATTGGCTAAACCATAGCGGCTAAGATTTTGTTGCCTTTCATAAGCATTTCATCGCAAGGCAATGGGTTTCAAATTTTATTTCAAAATTACAATATAGCTGCTACTTTTTATTAAGTTCATTCGGCCATTTTGGACATAACCCATTATAAATGTGCCCGGTGACGGCAATAGGCTTGCCCCCTATTACGTGGGACTAAAATACTGGCAAGTTGTAGGTGTGTAATGCATCTCTACCTACCCCTTCACGAATATAGGCGTGATATGTGTATGTGTATGTGTGTGTATGTGTGTGTGTGTATGTATGTATGTATGTATGTGTGTGGGTATGTGTGTATATGTATGTATGTGTATGTATGTATGTATGTGTGTGTGTGTATGTATGTATGTATATGTGTGTGTATGTGTGTGTATGTATGTGTGTGTATGTGTGTATGTATGTGTGTGTATGTGTGTATGTATGTGTGTGTATGTGTGTATGTATGTGTGTGTATGTGTGTATATATGTGTGTGTGTGAGGGTGTGTGTGTGTATGTGTGTGTGTAAATCAAACCAAAATTCCAACAGCAAGAACAGATGCCACATCCCACTGAGAATTTATGGGAGTAAAATAATATAATTTTGCCGAAGGCACTATTTGGATCCAGAGCGAACCAAATTATTCTAGAGCAGAATTCGTGCGTTATGTTTTTCTTTCGGTTACGAGTACAGCCATTTTATGAAGGAACACAATGCCACTTTTAGAATAAATGGGATAAAAAGTTCAATAAAATGACAAATATCAATATACATTCATTAACGTCATCGAAATCATGTAAAAATATGCATTAACATAAATACCGGTTCGGTATTGCTCGAGGCTTTGTTATTACGACCATATATCATGGAAATATCTAATTTAGTGCCATCATATTAATTTTTATTTTGCTATTTGCAAAAAAGGTACAATTTGCTACGAACCTGTTCAGCAAATTGCAACATAACATCCTTGCATCGCTTCTCAAACTCCAACTGAGTGTTAGGTTGTTGCAACTTGAGTATATCACGAACATCTTTGCGTTGAGCACTCTGCCAGTCGTACAAACGATCTATCTTGTTTAAAGCGACCAAAAATGGTGTTTTCTTCTGCTTCAATAGGTTTATAGATTCGATCGTTTGAGGCTCAAGGCCGTGCATAATATCTACTACCTGTAAACGAAACATTACGTTATAAGGTTTATTCTGAAATTATTTTGAATTCCAATGGGACCCACGTTGGGTTCGTGGGGAATATAAGGGTGCTTATCGACCAGATAGATGAGCTATATAGATATGCTGCGAAGATGTGCTATGTGGACCAATGAAATTATTGTGGTATAACATGTATTGTGGACAAATGAATATAATTGGTGGATGTGAAACGCATCCATAGCAACGTAGGCCGTAGCATAGCACATCTTTGTTCGAAAAGCACCCTAAACCTGTTAAAATACCTTGGCCTAATTAACGGCAATCATCATCCACCAAATTGATTGCCGTAGTGAGCTTGAGGCAGGGTCACTTATTATTATTTATTTATAAAGGAAGCTTGGAGCTGATGTGCCTATTTCAGTGTTTAGTCAAGTTTATTTGTCCGTAGCCAGTGATCCAGCCCATTCCTAAAGCCATTTACTGAGGTAGCGGTCAGAACATTAAGCAGCTGATTCCAGTTACTGGCCACCAGGTTACTGAGGACATGGTGAGCTGGGTACCACGGGACTACACATAATTATCGTGTTAATGTCGGTAATGATGTCAACTCTAAATATCTTACCAATATAGCAATATCGCAGAGCGACGATCCTCGATTCCTCAAATTGCTGAAGGACTCGTGGCCGGGGGTGTCGATGATCAACAGACCAGGTAACTTGAAGGATATCTCATTGACCTGTGTACGAAAATATTCTACAATGCTTTAGTTGATTGATACATAAATAAGATTAATTATACTAATATTTATATGAACGCAAAAATTCATCAGTCATTAGCAGCACCACTGATATCGCAGAAAATTACAAAAAATGTGTTTAGTAGCAACATTTTCAGTGTTATCATAGGTTTCATTCATTATTATATTCAGGATTAGAGTTCATTCAGCCCTAATAATCTCATGGTGGATTCGGAAATGTACCAATGAGAGTTCGGAAGTCTATTGTCTATACGCCGCGGTCATCTAAAAGGTATGAACACAGCTAAATGCTTCACCAATTCAGCCCCTGGATGACTTATGATAACTGTTGAATTTCTGCGAAGTACTCCATTATTTAAATAACTAATTTGAAGAGGATAGCGAAAGTGTCCCATTAAGATGTCCGGGGCCTGCCTTTGTCATTCTAACAAACAAAACTGAACGTAGCAATACCCATAGTTCCCAACAAAAACAGTTACAGAAACAATTAAGTATTCTATTAGAATCAGAACGTTAAATTCAAAGCATTTAACATTAACATTTAATTATAAAACGGTACTTCTAATACTTTATAAACAGTAGTCTTAATTGTTCATTAAAAACTGAGTATTTGCACAAAAACTGCAACATTCACATTTTTTTGACCGGCAGCTTCAAAATGCTTATAAGTCTGTAAAATATGACTTCAATGCTGGATAAAAAAACATATCTATTATTTACAATATATGACAAACAATGAAAGATTTAAATAAGACAACATTGATATTCCCCGATATTTCTTTTCAAGATACGCCTGTATCTTGAGAGACCGGACTGACGGTGGAAAAGACGAATTCACTGTACATGCATGGCGTATTCGTCGCCCGAACTACTATAAAAAGGATGCTATTGATGATGGATGTTATTGATTATGTATGATATGATTTTATGGCCCTAAAACAACGCATTCTATCGCATTTCTAACTTACCCCTTTAACATGTTTAGTCTGCTCCTTAATATTCTCAATGGGAACATTAGTAGCGCCAATCTGCTGGGTAATGCCGCCTGCCTCGCCATCTTGTACATTGGTGCGACGTAATTTGTCCAATATTTTAGTCTTGCCCGTATCTACGTGGCCTAGAACACACACTACGGACGCACGGAGCGGGTTATTTGCTTTATTTGCTTCGTTATCTTGCTTTCGTTTCTGTTGGCGAATAAAGTGATTTTTTTTTTTTTTAAATAAGAAAGTGATTAAAATGTATAATATGTAGTAGCAGTGGAACCCTATCTATTTACCTCTAATCTCTTCAGTACAAGTTCTCTCTTTTTCTGGGCATCAGTCATTTCTTCGTCAGACTCCTCCTCAGAACTGCTTTCTTCTTCGGAACTATCATCCTCCTCAGAAGAACTGTCTTCTTCATCTTCTTTCTATAAATCAAAGACTTCAATTAAAATTGACCATATTATAGCAAGTACACAGTTTCATTTCTGTCCGCCCGTCGGTTTTCCTCCCATACTATTTACCCATAATTAAAATTTAGCTCTATTGTCAATTTACGTCTCAGATTGACTAAGCAACGCATAACAACTATGGCATGATTAGCGCGTGAACTGACGATCTGGCTGAAACAATCGAACTACACACCTTCGCGGCTTGATCGGCCTACCGTTGCTTACCATACTGTTTTACCAAACATCGCAAACGGATACCTTCATCAAAATATTGTCTAAGCAACCCCTTACTGTTTTAAAATACCTATGGGTAGATGCGAGAAAAAAACATCCCCACTTAACTTGTACGTACATCCACACTTTTTCGGCGTGGTATCACAGCCATACAAAGAACTAAACAAAATATTAATATAGGTATTTCTCCTGTGCGTGTATTTCCTTCAAAACCCATTTTCATGAGTGTGTGTTCAGGTGGATTTGAGAACGTTTTCGATTTACAATTGGACCCGGTGGGTGGCGCTTCTGTGGCGTTACGAAGTTCGCCGCAACAGCTAGTATTCCTATAAAACCGTACGACACTATGAGAACCCTATGTATGTGGGCATTATCCCCATAGTAATAAATAGTCCTCTTTTCAAGATCTGTCATTTGAAATACATTTCATATTTGTTGATGGGTGGGGACAATTTGCCTATTATCCTTTATCTTCTACTGAGTCACTTACCTCATTGGCCTTGGCAGACTTGGAGAATTTTGCCTCTTTGACTGGGGTTTTTGGAGGCTCTTCTTTAACTGGAGGTTCCGTTTCTTCCTCTGAAGATTCAGCGTCCCACGCGTCTTTCACTGATTCATCGTCTGATTCTTTCTTTTCAACAGCTTTAGGCGCCTCATCCTGTATAAAGAATATTACATTTTCTAACCCTCAACGGCACACAAGCAACGATTATTGCACCGTACCTATAGAAATAACAATACATTGGTTGTTCACAATAGGAGTGTAAATTAAAAATACTAACAAATAGCTGCATCTAGCTACAACCTGCCTGAGTTTGTGCTATGAGGACTATGCAACTGCTGATACAAGTATTTGTTAAACATTATACATATCATGAAACCTAAATTATGGTCTCCAATAATCCACAAATAAATTATTTGATTGATCAATTGAAAATTAACTAATCAACAAAAGAGCAAAAAATAATTAATAAATAAAAAATATATTTTATAAAAATGTTGCACAGAATTTTCCATGAGAGCAGACCCGCAGGCATCCGCTTAATAAAGCTAATATATCTAATCTCCAAAGACTTACCAAACCTGCAGTATCACTATCAAACCGTTGGGACCCAGAGCATGGCACCCACATCTGGATTCATGACTTCACTCTTCAGTCTGACTTCCTGTTTTTATGCCGTGCTCTGGGAGACTTCCCAACTGTCTGAAACAGCATTCCTAACAGTTGGGAAGCCTCCCGGAGCACGGCACCTACATCTGTATATGGCTTCATTCTTCAGTCTGACTTGCTGTATTTATGCCATGCTCCGGTAGACATCCCAACTGTTTGAAACAGACTTCCGAACAGTTCGGAAGTCTCCCGGAGCACGGCACCCCCATCTAGATCGGTTAGCACAAGCTTACTACTTTGCTTAATAAAATTTAATATAAAAGCAGTCTCAAATGAAGCAAATTTTTTTTTCATCACTTACACCATCGATTTACAGTTTTGCAGTAATACGATATTGCAAGCATTAAAATATTGTGCTATATTAGGTTCTAAAGAAATTTTGCACAGAATCTTCCATGAGAGCAGAGCCACAGGCATCAGCTTAGTACAGGTAATATATTGTATCCAAATCATTAAGGTCTCAAGCGTACTTGCAGCGTCTTCTTCTTCTCAACGGTTTGATAGTGATGAAGTGAAACAAGAATTGACATCTTGTTCCACTTCATCACTATCAAACAATTAGGAAGTTTCCCGGAGCATGGCACCGACATCTGGATCTGACTCTACTCTTCAGTCTGACTTGCTGTATTTATATACCGATTACCCAGGTATATTTTGTATTAATTATCTATGTGTCATAACACAAGCTAACTACAATGTTAAAAGGTGATCTATATAAAAAGAAAAAATGCAGTCTCAAACTAAGCAGAGCTTGTGCTATGACAACAAGATAACTAATAATACAATTTACATATATACTAGTAAATATATAGGCACTTAATGTATACACTGATGTAGGTTGACAGGTCACACGCGCACTTCCAGTATCTTCTTCTACCGAACGGTTTGATAGTGAGGAAGTGAAACTAGAAACAATATCTTGTTTCACTTCATCACTATCAAACAATTAGGAATGGCACTCACATCTGGATCTGAGTTTACTCTTCCGACTCTAACTACAATGCTTAATGGTGATCTATATAAAAAGAAAAAATGCAGTCTCAAACTAAGCAGAGCTTGTGCTATGACAACAAGATAACAAATAATACAATTTACTTATATACTAGTAAATATAAAGGCACTTAATATATACACTGATGTAGGTTAACAGGTCACACGCGCACTTCCAGTATCTTCTACCCAACGGTTTGATAGCGAAGAAGTGAAACTAGAAACGACATCTTGTTTCACTTCATCACTATCAAACAATTAGGTATGGCGCTCACATCTGGATCTGTGTTTACTCTTCAGACTTGCTGTATTTATATAGGTACCGATTTACTCTTCAGACTTGCTGTATTTATATAGGTACCGATTAAATATGTATGTGATGTATCAATTATTATAGGTCTCATAACACTAACTACTATGCTAGATGGTGATCTATATAAATAGAATAAATGCAGTCTCAAATTAAGCAGAGGTTATGCTATGGCTACTAAATAACTTATACAACTTACTAATATACTTATAAATATAAACTTAATATGTATACACTGATAATAGAAAGTAGTAGTACTGGTAGTAGCCTGGAAACAGACGTTTAATTTCTAAGGTAATTTTTATTTATAAAACCACAAAAACTTTCCTCCACGAGAACCACTCTATACATTGGTCAACACCGCATCAAAATCCGTTGCGTAGTTTTAAAGATCTAACTAAGCGTACATAGGGAACGGGCGAATTTTTATACTATGTTATGATTATGTTGATAATATGGAAATGAAGTAGTAATACCAACCTTTTTCTCTTCAATTTGCATCTCCTTCTTTTCCTCAGAAGGTGTTGACGGTGCATCTTGTGACACTTGGGACTTTAGCCTACCAATTTTCACTCTAGTTCCAGGCCTAAGAGGTTTCTTCTCTGCTGACCCAATTTCTATACCCTGAGCTTTCAGTGAATCTAATAAAGCTTGAGCCCTGGCCTTTTCAGCCTTTTGCTTAGGAGTTAATAATTTTCCCTCAGCTTTAAGTCTTTCTTTTCTCTCCTTTTCTTTCTGCTTTTTTCTGTCTTTCCTTTCTTTTTCTAATCTAATTGCTTCTAATCTTTGGCGTTCTCTCTCATCTTCTTGTTTTATCTTTTCTTCTTCTTCCTTTCTCAACCGATCTTCTTCTTCTTGAACCTTTTTCAAGGCTTCTTGCATAGCAGCAATTGTCTTTTTAGTAGGACCTTTTTTTCCTTTATCATCCTTTTCTGCTTTTTCACCCTTCTTCTTCTTCTTTTTACCTTCCGCTGCTGGTGCTTCACCTTCTCCTTCTTTCTCTTCAGATGGAGCTTTAACATCTTCAGCAAGTGTCTCAACAGGTTTACTTTCTACTTTCTCAGGTTCTTTGGGTTTTGTATCGGTTTCATCATTCTTGGCTTCTTGTTCTTTTTCTTTCTTCTTAGCTTCTTGCTTCTTCAACTTCTCGCGCTCTTTTTTCTCTTTCTTCTTCTGTGCTGCTGTTTTTAGAGTTACATCATTTTCATTATCACTACCTTCCTTTTCGTCTTGTTCATTTTCAGGCTCCTGTTTTGGTTCTTCCTTTTTCCCTTTCTTTTTCGATTTTGGCTTTTCTTGTGAAATTTCCTCTGTTTTTTCAGTATCAAGTGGAGGAGCAGGAGCTGCTTCTTTTTTCACACCTGAATATTCCATTTCTAATTCTGCTAATACTTTTTCTAAATCATCATCGCTGTCATCCTTCTTCCGTTTTGATTTCTTGCCCTTCTTAGCAGCAGGTTCTTTTTTTTCTTGGATAGGTTGCTTTTGCTGCTTTTGGGCGGGCTTGTCATCATCAGATGAGGCTGTAGCTTCAGGTGGAGAATCTGAATCATCCATATAATTTAAAGGGTCAAAAGCACTGCTTTTGTCTTGCTTCTTCTTGCTGTTTTTAGGCTTTTCCTCTTCTTCCGAATCTCCTACACAATAAGAATATAAAAAAATCAACATAATATTTTTTTATCAGTAAAATCAAATAGGTATTAATTTTTAAGAGAATAAGTTAAATCAATATACCTTGATCACTGCTAATATCTTTTTTCTTCTTAGATTTACTTGATATAGAAACATTCTTGAGATTTTTTGTGACAACTTTGACATCTTCTTCAACAGATTTCTTATGTTTGGCCTTAGGTTTAGGTTTTTCTTCTTCACTATCTGTGTCTACCGATGCTCTAAAAAATCAAACTTATTTTTAAATATTTTATACTTTAATAAATAATATAAAAATATTTTAACTTTCAAGACTCATATCAGCAACACATGTACAAAGGCTAAAATGGCAATGATGCAGTGTAAAATGACAATAGGAAGAACCTGGGGAATAAAACCAGCGGTAGTGTTATAGACATACAAGGCAATAATTTTGCCAAGAATCCTGCATGGAGCCCTGGTATGGTGGCACAAGGCTGCCACAGGAGAAAACAAGCAAGAACTAGATAAAGTCTAAAGTTTAGCAGTACTCATGACCACGGGCGCGATGAGGTCCACACCAACAGCCGCGCTAGAGATCCAGAAACCAACCAAAGATAGAGAACCTCGACTGGAATGAGACAGTCGAAAATCTTCATCAAGGGAATGGACAAGAAAAGGACGACTCATTTCATGAAACTCCCAAGAGGAAACATAAGGCTCGCCATAGAAGTGATAACAGGACACTGTCGACTGAACAGACATCTGACAGTGATAGGAGTAAGAACCGACCCCAAATGCCCAGAGTGCATGGACAGCGAAGAAACAGGCTTCCACCTGCTGGCACAATGCCCCATGTACTCACTGATCAGATGGGAAATCCTGGGGTCAGATAGACTGAACGAAGAAGATATAAGCAATCTGAAGGTGGAACAGATGATAAGATTCATAAAGGACACGGGAAGGTTCGACGGGGCGCCGTAAGCTGGATCAACCACCTCTCCCCAAGGGGAGAACTGGGGAAATGGACGAAATGGCCCTCAAGCATCGCGGGTGGATCATCCGTCCGGTTACCGGCGTCCCCGTTGGAAATAATAATAATAATAACGGATAACCTTTTTCTCAATCCTCTCAACATCATTAGAGTGGCAAGCATAGCACGGGTTCCAAATTTGGGAAGCATACTCCAAGTGACTTCTAACGTAGGCACAGTAGAGGACTTTGACAGTTTTCATACTCGTAAAGTCACCAGAGCTGCAGATAATGAACCCTAGTGCTTTGTAAGCTTTACCAAATACTCATTTTACATGCTCATCGAATAGGAGCCTGCTGTAGTGCAAAACGCCAAGGTCCTTGGCAGTGGTTTTCACCATTAATCTTTGACCATTGATTTCGTAATCAAATTTAAATGTCTGCCGTTTACGCGTAAAGCACATGGAAAAACATTTAGAGACATTGAGGTCAAGGTAGTTTACACAACAGTAGGCGTCAAGACGCTTTAGATCATCCTGCAATAGGTTAGCATCACTCTCATTGTTAACCCTCACAAAAACCTTAATATCGTCCGCGAAAAGTAGAAATTTAGAGTGCTTGAAACAGGAACCAATATCTTTAATAAATATTAGAAACAGGAGAGGAGGGGCCCTAATAGGGATCCTTGAGGAACTCCAGAACATAATACTATGCCATGATGAGGAATATCCGTTCAACATAATACTTACTAAATACTTTTACATGCTAATGTAATGATTTAAGTAAGGAGTTCATGGAAATTATGAATTTGAAGATACTATTTCTATGGTCTGTAACATTTGTCCTTGCTGTTGGCATTTTGAATTAATAATAGTAGTTATGTATTTTCTCTATTGCTCGGTAACGACAATAGGCTTGCGCCCTATTATGTGGGACCAACAAAATTACTGGAAAAGTGTGGGTGTGTAATACACCTCTGCCTACCCCTTGGGAGTATAATCTCTTTGGCTATAAATTACAATTTACTTGAAATATTACTTTCTTCATGTTTAAACAAATAAACTCATCAGCTTTATTGACCAAGCCAGTGTAGTGAACAAAGCATCTACATAATATTGAGAATGGATAATTTTGGTTTCATCCATCTGTCTGTGTGTATGTGTGTTCCGGGTTTAGTGGCTAAATTTTGTATTCCATCTCCAAATCTAAAACCACTTTTTAATTGTGCAGGTGTAGAGCATTCTTAAGGACAGACAGATGGACGAAAGAAAAATTGTGTCTGGAATAAAGTTTTCCAATACACCACCTTATTATAAAAACCCTACCAAATAATATGTATGATTTGTATTATAGATAAGTATTATGCAGCAGAATTTATTTTTAATTTGTGTCATTATGAAACATTCCGATCACATGTCGGCTTATATCTGTACTAATTACAGGGTACGCAAACCAGACGGCGTAATGGACTTAAGTTCATAGAGGAATGTAAGATATGGTGCTCAGTATGAATGCTTTTATTGAATTAATGAATGATGTTGGTAGGTAGGTACCACAATTTTCAAAAGCGATGCCGATGGGAACCGTTTTATTTGGACTCTTCGCCACTGAACCAATTTAGACATTTTTTTAATGATAAATGTAGCTATTATCACTGAGTAACATACACTTTTAACAGGTAATGTGTTCACACGGGCATTAGGAAACTAGAAAGCTATATCAAGTAGTGATTAGTCTTCTATCTATCAATATAAATAAAATATGAATTGCCGTTCCTTAGTGTAGCTAAAACTGGAATGCGTAGATGGATTTGACTAACTTTGGTCTTCAAATATTTGTGGAAGTTTACAAGGTAAAATTGAGGCGGTACGAAGTTCGCAGGGACAGCTAGTCACAAATAATTATTAAGTAATGAAAATCCACTGTCACTAGGTAGGAGAGATCAAAAGATTGCTTATATGGATTTATCCACAGTAAATCCACAAACCAACAAAATTATACATCAAATCTATTAAATACCTACTACTATTAAGTACCTACTTACTTCTTCCTAGCTCTTAAATAACACCAACACCATTGGATAACCTATAAGTACTTACTTCTTCCCTTTCTGCACCGGTTTGATATTATCGATGTTGGTAGTTTCTACATCGCTGTCGCTGCAAATAATTGTTGAATATTACTTTAAATTATTAATACAAGCTTATGGTAACATAAACATATGCCATTGATAACTTACCCGTCTGCGGTAGGGTTCTTCTTCCCTTTTTTAGCCTTACCCATTTCGACAGTGTGCTATAATATTAAGTCACAATTCCAGGAATATAATGGCCTGTTAGCGTATATTTTATGTATTCTAGCATGTGAAAATAATCACAGTACAACAGTTATTACAGCCGAAAATTATTGTGATCGAGATCGAAACGTCGCCGTCGCCGTCGTCGTGTCCGTCTTGCACACAAGCACACTTTGAGAGGAGGATTACATACGTCTACAGTCTACACTCTACAGCCAGCATACAGATAAAAAAGTGTTTATGGCAATGCCATGCAATGCCATGTTGAAGCTCTGTTTATCCCTCTCGGATGTCTGCGAATAGTCAGTATAATTGCGATCTCTCATTGGCTGATTCATGAAACTACCAATGAGATTTTTGCAACAGAGTGGACTCGGCCAATGAGAGATCGCAAGTCTACCACTGTAAATTCGCAGACATTTGAGAGGTATGAACAGAGCTTTATGGTTTGCCCATAGACATCTTTCAGTCTACACAGTGGTTTTTTTTTTTTTTGATAATTTTTGGCATGGCTTCAAAGGCCTTTGTGCCAAACACACAGTGGGTTTGTCAAGCGTAGTATTGCCAGCATGCACCGAGACCTAACCATAACCAACATACAAAGACTCCTAGACTGCGCTCACTTTGCACACGAATTCCCTGACCATACGCACAAATGTGATCGTACGATACGAGTTGAGCGCTCACACTGACTTCTTCCTTTAGGGTTACTTGAAATCTCGGGTGCATGTTAACAAGCCACAGACTCTCGCAGCTTTAAAAGAAAACATACACCAAGAAATAAGAAACATAATATATTACAGGAAGTGTTATGCTTAGTTTAGACATTCGTCTCGCGGTTCACCTCGGGTCTCGTCGAACGGGGAGACTTTCTCGCGCAGCGGATAAGCATCACCATACAGCGCGGGAATGCCGCCGCCATGATGGGCACCCTACCATGGGGCCAAACTTCTGACGCTTTTTTTTTAAATAGTAAATTAATAAATTTTGTATTAATTTCATTTTCTATTGGTCATACCTACTTTCTAATTTGGTTTTAAGATTTTTGTGAATGTAAATATTAATTGTAAATCCACGAAGTTATGTATCTCTCAGGTGGATTTATCGGTAGATCTACCTATTTTAGCTGTCTTTCTACCTATCTACCTATTAAGGATACTACTGATAATTTGACTGAATAGAATTTTCTCAATAAATGTGAGAGAATTTATTTGTTTGCAACCCTAATTCTACTATACTGCACATTGCACAAGCGACGGTACGTAGGGAATTGCCAGATGGTGGGGCGGCCGGCCCCACGTTAGTATTAAATGGGGATTTTTAATAGTTTACTTTGCTATCACTCGTCGATGAGGCGCATTCACGACAAATCCGCCAGTCATCCGTTGAAGTGCAGTAATTAAACAGCTAAAACAGAGCAGTATCATTAATTACGTCAGGTAGTTCAGGTGCAGACTCTGATCGACCTTCCACGTCGACCAGCAGTACTGCAATAGAGTGAAAGAAGTAAATGCAACAATTATAAAAGAAAGTTTATTTACAATAAGAATTACAATAAACAAAATATACATGATTATAGACTATGCACTATATTATGCAACAATACAATAAGTAATGGGAAGTTCATTGGGTGGTTGCACAACCGAGTGTGAAAGGAGAAAGTTTCGGATAACGTATGTAGTATTTAAATAAAGTTCCAAAAACGTAAATAAGTATTCTACTTTGTTCCCCTCCATGCCAGCGTACAGCTTGCCCCCCCATTACGTCAAAATTTCTGGCAAAGTACATGGTAACTGGTAATGCACCGCTGCATAACTCTTTGGGGATATATGCATGATGTATGTCTGTATGACATGCCAACGAAACGAAATAAAACAGTCTTTTTACCATCTACCATTTTCAACAGGCAAAACTACCGAGTTTTAAAACTTCAGCTTTGCAACACTGCTTTTGCTTTGACTCATGACTTGGCACAAAGGCCTTTGAAGCCATGCCAAAAATTCTCAAAAAAAAAATGACTCATGACTGGAATGACAGTGATGTGACTTTTGAAAACTGTTGGGATCAAACATTTTTAGTGCATATTTTGTGTTGTGTTAATGAAACATGTATAAAGGATTTACAAAAATACTAGCTCTTTTCCGTAGCAATAATGTACAAAACATTTACCCTTTCCTCACAAGTAACGCACTATGTACTCGTAAAGATGGATTAGGGCGTTTAGGTTATGTTTTCCTCAGGACCAAGAAACATGATCGTGGTCAGCCTGTGGCGCTATTTGTCCCTGTACCCGTAAAACCTAATCCAGACGACATAAATATTGGAGAAGAATTCACAGGGCGTTTGAAGAAGCAAGATCTGCTAAAAATTCTAAATAAATTTTACCAGAAATCTGAAGTGCGTGTGCTAGCTTCTGAAAATGGGTTAGATGACCAATTATTGCACCAAGCATTTTTGTCCTTCAGAAGACACTGTTTGGAACATGACTTGCCTCCAGATTTACATATCACCATTAGTGATATATTACAAGGTTAGTGCTTTGCTTATTTTTCACAGTGACAACTTTGTATTTGCGTATTTGGCGACAGATATAGTTGTTATTCATACTTGAATACTTTTATTTATAGTCGTCTTATTATAGTATTATTTATATCATTTGGTTGGCACTTGTAAGGATAGATAAATTTTGATTAAATTTTTTTAATACTTTATACCTTCTACTAATGCTAGCTGTTATAATAATACTGTTTGATATTTTTTATTAAATCAGGTACGTCCAATTAACGTCGTCCGCCTGATGGTAACTCGTAACGACGTCTAGCGATCGTGGGCCTCTCTCACAGCACACAATACTATAGAGAGTGGCCCTCAACTTGACAACATACCTATAATGATGAAGCTCTGTTACATTACCTGATGAACAAACACACTTGTACACTATCACAATGGAAAGGGTACAGTTGCTGGTTCAAGTCCAACATAGTTTCTGTTGTTCATTTTGTAAAATTATTTGAAAAATGTTCATTGCTCATAAAATAAATATTCACAAAAAAATCTCTTAACATCATAACATTCTACAGATGCTGGACATGTGGATGATTTATTTCCATACTTCTTGAGGCATGCCAGGCAGGCGTTCCCCCATTTAGATTGTTTAGAGGACCTTAAACAAATATCAGATTTGAGAACACCTGCTAATTGGTAATTATTCAACCTTTTAGATTTAACCCAAGCTTAACATCAAGATGGTATCATTTTGACCATCTAAATTATAAGATTGCAGTATAACAGTGTACATTGATAAAAAAAAAAATAAAGAAAATCCACGAGTCCAATTTTTTTTCGTATTTTTTATTTTTCGATACATATACGTCCAGTATCGTGGTCTGAATGCACTTTTTCATTTTTGGGTCTACTAGTCTTTTTACACCCTCTATAATGTTCTTACATCAAATGAAAAACTAAATATTGAGGGTCGACACTCTTAAAACAGGGTCATACATACATCCCCATGAATTGTAGCATTTATTGAAAAAGGTAATTAATATTTTAGGTATCCAGAAGCAAGAAGTAAGACGCGAAAAATAATCTTTCATGCTGGTCCAACAAACTCTGGCAAAACTTACCATGCTATGGAAAGATTTTTGAAGGCTAAATCTGGTGTTTACTGTGGTCCCTTGAAGTTATTAGCAACTGAAATTTATCATAAGTCTAATAAATCTGTAAGTATCTTTACCATTATAATAGAGGTCCTGGCAATTCTAAAGTTTTTATGTCAAACCAGGTTTATTATGATGACCACAGAAATATATCATCATCATCTACCTGCCCTTATGATGATGATATATTTACTACAACCAAATAAAATAAATATATTTAAGTTTGGCTCGCATTCAATAAATTTTAATATGATTTGTTGTCAATTTTAAAAGAAGATGTAGTATCTAATGTTGTATAATTGATTATTTTCGACTGCTTCGGTAGTGCTTTCGACGCCGGAGTCTCGGGTTCGATTCCCGGTCGGGACAAACTTTGTGTGAAGACAGATACATTCTTACCGAAGTCTGGATGTTTCCTATGTATAATATGTATGTATTTACAAAAAAAATGTATACATGTGAATTTTTGAAAAGGGCTTGGATGGCCAAATCCGAAACTAAGGAATAGCTAAAAATGCTCAAAGGAGTCACGAGCCCGATTTTATGAAACTTAAAACCTCATCATTATATTTTTCAAAAACCAATAATCCTCGCTGGGAATTGAACCCATTTATTTAGAAAAAAACACATCCTATATTATTACACCATACGAGCGTGTTGCTATTAAGGATCTTATTCTGGGAGGTAATGACATACGGCAAACTAAAGGAAAGAGCTCATCTTTAACAAAATACATTGTATTTTTCTCTTTTCTTTCTGATTAATTGTTCAAAATGTAGACCATTGTTTTCAATACATAGCTGGATTCGAAACCTCAAGGATCGTACTGCATTCAATATTACAAGGTTATTGATTCCATTTATAATATTCTCCAAAGAACGTTTCAAGTCATCAACTGTATCATGTGTCTTTGTAAATTTCGTTTTTAACATACCCCCAGAGAAAGTAATCTAAGGGGGTAAGATCCGGGGATCTCGCTGGCCAAGGCACAGGACCATGCGTTGCAATAAAACTGTCGCCAAACTGCTGAATCAAAATCTCTTTTACTATACGGCTATTATGGGCTGGAGCTCCATCTTGTTGAAAAAATAACTGGTTGATCTGGGCCAATGGCAAATTGTCCAGTTCTTCAAACAGTTCATTCAAAATTTCAACATATTTAAAAGTCGTCTAACGTTCCGTCATAAATTTTAAAATAAAATACTCTGTCCTTCAAAATACTGCACCAACAATTAAATGAAAATCGCACCTGGCGATGTGCTTCGGTTACCCGCAAAGGATTAGTTTGTGACCAGTAATGTTTATTATTTCGATTATACATTCCATTATTACAAAAATTGTTGTCAGAAAATAAAATATTGGATAAGAAATGTCTGTCGTTGTCGAGTTTCCGATTTAACCAATTGCAAAAATCAAGCCGTCTTAAATTATCTCCTGGATGTAACTTTTGCACAATGCGTCCGGAGCGGTAACATTTATACTTGTATTTTTTTCAAACTTTACATATCATAGCCTGAGACACTTGAATGGTTTCAGCTGCGTTTCGGGTGGAATTAGTGGGGAATGACTCAAAATAGGTCAAAAAGCTCAAAATAGCTATTTCTAAATCTTCGTCACAAATACGTGGCTTTAATAGTTTAGTTTTGCGATAGCTACCTCCTTGTTGGTTATTAACCATTATTTGGAAGCACTTAAGAGTGGGGAAATTACGATGACGATATTTGTTTCTGTGCCATACCAACGCGCGTGTGGCACTTCTTCTACATGCTTCTATTAAATCAAATCGATCATCATTTGTTAAATCCATTTTCAAATAACAGAATTTATATTACAAAATATTTCTTTTAATAAATTACTAAACAAAGTACGAACAGAATCGAACAGAATCTAAATTATTGGCGCCAATATGCATATCGTTCTAATTTCAATTTTTTTTCTTATACACTTTTAAGAAAAAAAATATTGAAATTAGAACGAAATTAAAAGCAAGATTATGTTCTTTATTTACAATAAGAATTACAACATACAAAATAAACATAATTATAGACTAAAAATATTTACATTACAAAATATCGTTTAAAAAATCCTCCGCGTCATTGCCGACTGGGAAGGTTCCCAGAATGCTGGCTGTGTTGCCACGTTGGATGGCGATACTTATTCTTTGGGCAAGGAAATAGCCAGCCTTCTGGTCCTGAGAAGCATCGATTAGGCGTTTAGCAATGTCTCTATAAAGGCGGCGAGCCCTCGGACCCCATGACCCCAGTGTCTCAACCCCAAACGGCTCAAATATGTAATCACCTGCTAGGTTAGCATATTTACGCCGTTTAAAGCCTTCAGCCGATGCAGCAGCAGCGCCGGCACATCCGGATGTGCTTGGAAGGTGTGAAGGTGCTAAGGTGTCAACGCATGTAGCGTCCCACACCAAAGGCCTTCCCATCTTCCACGGTAGCAACGACATACCGTCCGGTCTCTTTCCATCGCTTCGTGCTAAACCATTTGGTTCACGTACGGCCGGAAGACCTGCGGTGGAAAGAGCCCTACGAATTATTTAAAATTTAAAATTTAAACCTTAAAATTTTACCAGCCTGCCAGAATCAATTAGAACATAATTTAAAACACGGAATAGTTACGACCTTTTCTGCGATTTCGAACGAAACAAATTATGATACAAAATTTAGGTATGTACATGAAATATGAATTTTATTAAAATTCCAAATTTTCCTTAAATTTGCCGTATATCATTACTTCGCAGAATTTGATCCTTAATAGCGACACTATCGTATGGTGTAATAATAAAGGGTATGTTTTTTTTTTCAAAATCAACGGGTTCGATTCCCAACTAGGATTATTGGTTTTCCAAAAATCTAATGATGAGGTTTTAAGTTTCATCGAAATCGGGCTCGTGATTCCTTTGAGCATTTTTCGCTATTCCTTATAATTTCGGATTTGGCCACTTAAGCCCTTTTCAAAAATTCAGCCTGTATATGTATTTATATCAGTTTATCTAGTGCTCATATCACAAGCTTTGCTTCGTTTGAGACTAGATGGCGTTGTTTAATTGTCGTAACATATTAAACTAGGTATCCCAGAGAACTTTGTATCGCCTTAAATAAAAAAAAAAAAACCTTCCCTAAACTTCTACGAATATTTTAATATTTCATGCAAATGTATGTATTATTAATTATAATTGAATTGAAAAACGCGATGGACGGACAGACAGACAAATTGTCGTATTAAATATTAGGCATGGAAATGATTGTGCTTTTAAAATCGCGATATTATCATGATATTATTATTTCCAGTCACGGTGATTTCACCAGTGATTAACATTTCGTGATTTGTCTACCAGTGAGTAGTAAAAAAAAAAAACAGTGAGTAGTAGTGACAAATAATATGCACAGTGATAGTGATTTCTATTTTCCTAGTGATAATCGTGCGTGAAATCGAGGTTATGCTATTATTACTGTACTGTTGACTGAAAAATTTATAGGTTTGCAACATTGGTACATGCGAATGTGCCTATGGCGTAGCGGCCGGCCAATGTGAAGATATCTGATGCAGAAATCTAAATTGCTCTCATGTGCTTCGGTACTAGTCCAAATTTATTCTATATTGTGCGCAAACGTGGACGGATCAAATACGTGGGCGCAGATTCCTCTTAGACGGTCAACTATCAACGCTCGCCTTAACGTTGGTGCCAATGCCATTGCCTAGATCTACACGTTGGGCCAATGCAATTGACGCCAAAGTTGGCACGAACGTGTGGAGCTGGCGTCTAGGAATCTCATGGATGAAATACACGTAACAGTATACTTGCGCACACCCAATTTTATACTAGGTTTGCACAAGTATGCCGTTACATGTATTTCATCCATTAGGTCCCGGTGACGAACAACTTTTATTGTTCAGTCTCACGTCAAGCACGTATAAAAAATAAACCTAATTTCATGCTGGTACGGTCTAGTTTTGGATATTTTTACGTACTTAATGATTGTACCAATACCAAGCAACATTGGGACAAATGTGTGGAGCTGGGGTTAAGCATGGACAATACCATAGAGTAAAAATATGTTTCACCATAGAGTAAAAAAGGGACACCGAAATTTCATTATTTGACTGGTTTATTTGGATAAAATATCACTTCACTTTTAGCTCTGTAATACATATTCATCATGAAAACAGGTGTACCAAACCAAAAAACATTTATTTCTATGGCGGAAACGCTTTTATATAAATAACTTGTTTTTTAAGATTTCAACCATAGACAAAAGTTACTGATTTCAACATTCGAATGTTTTGTGCTCAGATAAATCGGAATTTGATCGATGTCTTTCTATTTACATAGTATATAGCGATCAATGGATCTCAATCCATTTGGTAATCCAAAGTTGGACGACATCCATCATATCTGTGTCAATTTTGAAAGAGGCGAGACGTCTTCAACAAATCTCTTATCTAATCTGTGGTGTACCTACAACACAATACAATTTTATTCGCATTGAACAAAACATAAATAAAAACCGTAAAACGGGCCGGGATATTTTGGGTTGAAGGAATATTATACTCGTATCTTAAGAAAATATGCGTACCTAAAAAATAAATTTTGTAACGAAACAATAAAATAAGATTCATTTTTACTTTAATTAACCATAATAACATTTACAACATATGTACACCATAAAAATATGTTTATCTCTGTCGCACCCGGTTCCTCAGCTGTTACGCATTAACGGTCACCGAAGAACGGTAACTGCATACATACGATATCGATACAAATCACTGTTCACATCACAATCGCCGTGAGTTCCCAGTCCAGTCGCTGCAGTGATCTATGATTGGTGAAATCACGTGATTTATAACCTGTTATTGTGATTTCATTCCATGCCTATTAAATATATAGATTACTAGCTGTTGCCCGCAGCTCCGCCTGCATGTTATATCTTTCTTGATCACCAGTTACTGATTTATTATGTATAGCTGTTGAGCGATATTGTATCTTAAGATAAAATATTATAGTATCTTAGCCGTGTGCAGCGCCCCTTAGTGAACTCCACTGCGGGTGACGTAACCTACGACAAACTTATTATTTGCGGTTGGTTCAGTAATCGGGTCTAGGGATCGAACCGCACAATTAAGTTTGTTTTTTATTGTATATACCAAGTTTCATCGTAATCGAACCGGTAGTTTTTGCGTGATGCCTGAACGTTTCGGTGTCAAAGAATCAAAGAATCAATTTCATTTATTCAGTTTAGGCACTAAAGAGCACATATGAATGTCAAAATTTTACAATTTTGTCAAGTAATATTATAAAAATACAAAATTAAGTAAGTACATAAATAACCATTAGAAAATGATTCTTTCGGTCGTCGGTCTAGTAACACCCCTGCATTTTATTTTTTTGATATTTTCAATGTACAGAATTTTCACTTCTACAGATTTATTATAAGTATAAGATATAGATTATTTTATTATACTATTTTCACAACATTCGACCACATTTAGTTTTAAGGAATTATTTATTGTTAACTTGCCTTGCCGGCTTGGGAAAAATGCCCCAGTAGAGTCTGTTGCGCGACTTTTTCTCCACTAGCGCTTATGTTTTTTTAGTTTACTAGTTGGCTCCGAGGCTAAGTTGATTTTTGGTCATTGAACATGTTATAGATATTATACATAACTAGTGGCTTGACAAATTATATACACAAAAACCTTCCTCGAGAACCACTCTATCCAGCGACTTTGTTTTATAATATGTAGTGAAGTGATAGTGATATGGAACCCTTCGTGATTGAGTCAGACTCATACTTTTGTCATCAAGATTTGAGGTTTACTTTAATTATACACTTTACAGGGTACACCATGCGACTTGATAACTGGTGAAGAAAGAAGACATGCCTCCTTATACAATGCACTGTTGAATGACAATGAGACTGAAACTGAAACTGAACAATCGGAATTATCAATTGACAGTGAGAAAGAATTAACACCATCTCATCATGTGGCTTGCACTGTAGAAATGACTTCATTAAATCATGCATGTAAGTTATATTACTTCAATTTTATTAAACTGCAAGAGAAGGTTAACATTTTTATGGCTTTGTACAGCAAGGTTCAAAAGTGCATTCCCATAACTTGACTGTATGCTGATACTTAGACTACAGAGATTCTATTTGATGGTATATAACATACCTTGCTTTATAATATTAATAGCGGATGCCCGCGGCGTTGCCCGCTCGACAAATTATTTACACAAAAACCTTCCTCAAGAACCGCTCTATCCATTGGAGTAAACCGCATCAAAATCTGTTGCGTAGTTTTAAAGATCATACATATGGTAAGAAGCATACATATGGCCGGAAGCGAATTAGTTTCATCCTATATTAAGATGTGGCATTGCTTATTGCAAATGATTATGTACGAAGGCTATGCCTATTACTAATATTTATGAATATTTCATTATACCAGATGAAGTTGCAATTATAGATGAAATTCAAATGATCAGTGACCGTGGTCGAGGCTGGGCATGGACAAGAGCAATATTAGGTAATTTTAATAAATATTTATGAAATTTTTGCATCAACTAATTAAGAAAAAAAAACATTTAAGTACATCTAATTTTCATAGTAGAAGTTGTGTTTATTTTGACACTAGATGTCGTTGTTTGTAAAATCTTTGTATATTTATTCTCAGGATTACAAGCTGACGAGATCCATTTGTGTGGTGAAGCCGGATCTATAGAACTAGTAGAAGAAATATGTAATACAACTGGTGAGGAAATTGAGGTAGGTAATAAAAAATTGTTACTTCTCGTTCTCTCAATTTTATATTTAACTAACTGATTACCGCGGCTCCGCCTCCGTGATATAGTTTTCTCGGTCTCAATTATCACGAATACATTACCGGGATAAAAATAGCCTATACATATAGTTTTCTCGGTCTCAATTACCACGAATACACTACGGGGATAAAAATGGCCTATATAGTTTTCTTGGTCTCAATTATCACGAATACATCACCGGAATAAAAAGGGCCTACCACTTAGGGATAATGTAGCATATATTAATGAACGCATTTTTAAAATCTGTTCAATAGTATTGGCGCCTATTCAATGCAAATAAAGAATTAATTTTTTCCTTTTCATAATATTAGTACAGATATAAAGTAAGGCCAACGAAACGAGATAAACTTAGTCAACAAACGAACCTTTACATTGCAATAGCGAGGGATTATTATCTCTAGCCTAATCACTCGTACCCAGTAATGACGTCAGTTGGTCGACGAGAGCTGCCGTTGCGTGTTTTGTACAGTTAAACATTTAGTAACAGTCATTTCAACCATCTGTCAACATGATAGAATATAATTCTTCCAACGAGTAATCCATCTCTAATACAGACGACAACAATAAGAATGGCGAATTAAACAAATAAAAATGTTTTAACCCCCGAAGCGTTGTTTTCATTTTTAGAGTTTTCGAAACGAAAATCTCTTATACAACAGTAATGTCCGTCCGTCCGTCCGTCCGTGAACTACTTTCAACTCGAGAACGGTAAGAGCTAGAGACTCAGTATAAACGCCAATCGACGCAGCATGGTCAAAGATCTCTAAAATGAACTTGACCTTTGACCTCTGATGAGGTCAAATCGAGAACGGTAATAGTTAGAGACTCAAGACCAGCTGCAATCGTCTGAGCATGGTCAAAGACCTCTAAAGTGATGTTAAAACTTTCGAAAACTCTAAAATATATGGCAAATTTTTGCCATATTTTAAACTTGTTGCTCTCGTCTCGGTGGCCTTACTTTAGAAATCGTTAATAAGTACTTGTATCATACCTGTATAACATGAACCAACAATATTTAATTTTCAGGTCCGAACATACAAACGGCTAACAGAACTAAAAGTGGAGAACTCAGCACTAGGTACACTAGACAACGTGCAACCTGGCGACTGTATAGTCTGTTTCAATAAGAACGACATTTACAGTGTAAGTCGAGCCATTGAACAGAGGTCAGTCCTATGTGAGGCAGGTATCCAAACAAGTATTGTAGAAATCTCGTTAGTAACCCCCCCTTTCGTTAGTTTCTCCGTTGTGTTAGAAAGATTTCCTGTAGTATTCATATGTCTGCGACTGTAGAAACACGATACTTATCTATAACTAGCTATCCCGGTGAACTTAGTACTGCCTCAGATTAAAAATAAAGTGACCGTCATGAAACGGTAGCACTTTCACTGGGAAAATTGCATATAAAATTTCATACATTCATAACTCGATATTTCATATATGCTTAGTATTAGTGGACCCTTTTTAACTACAATTGATAAAAAAAAGATAATCGTACAAGCAGTTTAAAAAAAATGAACCTGTTTTTGACGATCTTTCGAGCATAACCTGCTTGCAGAAGGACATGGCCTCGCAGAAGGACACGGCCAACAACAATTTGAGTCTCGTGTTTTTTTAATATCAGTTACGTCAAATTGACATCGCCCGCCTGATGGTAAGTCGTAACGACGTCTATCGATTGTGGGCGACTCTCACAGCACACAATACTATAGAGAGTGGCCCTCAGCTTGACGTCCTACTGATGTGCCTTTTCACGCTCCGCTTAAAGAACCCAGGGTTATAGGTGGGTGGAAACACGTGCGCAGGCAGGGTATTCCAGGCCACTATCGTTCGGTAGAGAAACGAACGTTTAAAACGCTCGGTTCTTGCGAAGATGGTTTCTACAGTGTAAGAGTGGCATCTCTCTCTCTCGTTTAGAATATCAGTAAAATTTTCCTTAATCCTTAATTCGGCCCTGGAAAAGTTATGTCAATGACCTTTCCCGTCAGCTGTCCGACGATTACACTTTCGTGCTAAATTTGAGCAAAATTTGTCAAACAGTTTAGGCTGTAGCTCTCTGTACATACATTTCCAGAAATATTTTTTTCGACTCAGGGCAGCTCAGAGCTCATAGGAAACTCATAATTCACTCAAATTGATCTCGAATCGAACAACTATTCATTTTTATTTATGTAGATAGGTGATTTGTGTCTGCGAGTGTGTGTAAATATTATGTGAAGTGCTCATATTATGACAACACTTTAGCATAATAGAAGCCATGTGGTATTGTGATTGTCTTTGCTATTTGTGTATTTATTCATTATTATTTACTCGAATTCCATGGATGATGCTTACATTTGAAACATTTGTCTGGCGATCGGATTTCTTCTTTCTGTCCCTATATAAAAAGTTTAGACCCTTCAGATACCTTCTCAAGGCTTGGTCTAGTTGGCTTTTTTTATAAAATGATTCTCACATAATGTACTGTACCGTATTGTATTTAAATTATATTTTCGTTTGTATTATAGGGGACGTGAAGTAGCTGTAATATATGGTAGTCTACCACCGGGCACTAAATTGGCACAAGCGAATAAGTTCAATGACCCCAACAGTGCTTGCAAAGTGATGGTCGCCACGGATGCTATAGGACTTGGTATTAACTTGTAAGTTTCATTTTTATTTCATTTAAACTAATGCAAGCAAATAGTCTGGTATTTTTCTTTCATTTTCGATAGAAATAGAAATCATTATCATCCACCGAGCCTTTTCTCAACACGTTGGCTTTCCAGTCTAACTGCGATTCAGCTGAACTTCGATATTTTCCGTGAAGCGACTGCCATCTGACCTCCACAACCCATAGGCGATATCGGAGTTCTGTAGTTAGATCGGTCGGATTTTTGTTTTAGCCGGCCCGACTTGATGTTGCTTTATCTTTGCATTGTGTTAACTTGGCTGGTTACCACTAGACCACGAGCCCCTCGATAGACATAAATATAATTTGCCAAAACTAACTTTGCTGTTTCAGTCAAATTGGCGAATCATCTCAAAATTTTAAAGTAAAGTAAATCAGTGTTCAATCCTTTTGGATAATTTTTAGACAGCTCCTAAAAATCATGGAGTCTTTGATTATTTAATACTGTCTTCACGCCTATTATAGGGGTTGTAAATAAAGGATATAACCTCCAGCCAGATCTGTGTTAGGATATTATGGGAGGGTAATATGAGAAAATTTCAGACGGTCTCAAACACCTTCACAATAAAAACTGCTAGCTCTTGGTCAAGGAGTTTCATAGTATTAAATTATGTACGATATGATTTCAGGAGTATACGAAGAATAATATTCTATTCATTAGTAAAGCCAGTGATTAATGAGGATGGTGATAAAGAAATGGATGTCATTAGCATATCTCAGGCTTTGCAAATTGCTGGTAAATATTACCTATGAATAAATTGACTTTATTATGAAAGGACATCATGCATGTTTCTTAATTTTTGGTCCAAATTTTGAAAGTGCTGGCCAGAGCAATCGAATACAAGTTTACGTTAGAACTTATCCTTGCTAGCATTTTTAACAATATGGTATATTTTTAATATTATGGCAACAAAGTTGTGAGATAGCCCTCTTTTTTTTGAGTACCTACATAATCTGAATGCCGAATTTATTGTTGCATTAAGTGAATTAACCTATAGTAAGGCCACCGTAACGAGATAAACAATATAAACAAAGTTTCGGGGGCTTAAAAGATTTTATTTTAATAAATTATAAACATTTTTTTTTTTAATTCCCCTATTTTATTCCTTATCGTTTGTATTAGACAAGTATGATTCGTTGGGAGAGCGCGAATCAGACGTATTTATGACAGAACTATCTATTGTATCAAATGTTGACAACTACGGTACTGAATGTTTTCCTGTACCACGAAACACGCAACGACAGCTCTCGTCGACCAACTTACGTCGCTACTGAGTACAGTGGGTTAAGTTTATTTGATGATGTACTTTATTAAAAAAATTAAATGAATTTATAGGTAGAGCGGGTAGATACGGTAGTGCGTGGGAAACAGGCTACGTCACAACATTCAAAGCGGAGGATCTCGCAACACTCAAGCAACTGTTGTCGAAGCCGCCCGACAAGGTGACGCAGGCCGGCCTGCATCCCACAGCCGAACAGTTAGAACTGTACGCTTATCATCTACCACATGCGACACTTAGCAGTCTTATGGTAAGTTACTCTATTTATTTAGGTACTTAACTGAAGGTAAACAACAAAAATGGCGGTTGATGTGATTTTGACACTGTTGACACAAATGACACCTGGAATTCGGATCAAGTGAAATGTCAGTCAAAAGTGACGTCGAAGTATCACTTTTAAAATTTGAGTGGTACTGGTTTTTTTTAATCTTTATTTAGGGAACTTAGCCACAATTATGACTATGTCGCTCTTTTTTTATGATTCTAAATACAATTTGTACATGGCCTTAGCTGTAACTGACCTTTAGTCTAGGCGCACTCTAGGCGACACGCGACAGCGACAACTCGGCGTCTAGACGCGGCGACAGGCTGCGGCCGTCAATTTCATATATTTTGTTCAAAGCTTCGCACACTTGGCGACAGAGTCGCGGAGTCGCGACGACAAGCTAGGGGAGTCGCGCTCGCTACTTGTCGCCGCGTCTAGACGCGCCGTACACGCGCACACACGACGACAGTCGCGCGACAGATCTGCGTCAGTCCGCAGTCGTCAGTCACGCTGTGAGCGCTGAGGAAGGTGCACGTGTTTATTGTCGTTTGCATTATAGTGAATATGGAGCCTCTAGTTGCACTTGCCTTGGTGCTTACCAAGGCAAGTGCAACTAGAGGGTCCATATTCACTCACAAGATGAACAACAACCACTCTCTCGAATACTCCACTACTAATGATCGCTTCCTGCACGACGTCTGTCGTAACTACTAGTCGCCGACGCTAGCGACAGCTCCGCGTCTAGTCGCGACGACAAGACGCCAAATGCAAACGACAACGCCGCAACAAGACGCTGCGAGTAGACGCGGCGACATGTCGCCTAGTTTGCGGTGGCTGTTATATTACGAGTATGTGGGACCGAACAATAAGTGGCAATGATATATCATATCCCTCTGTCCACCATTTTGAGAAAACGTGTGATGTATTTATTTATTTTATTTGATCTTAGAACACAGGTACTTAATTATCCAATATATTAAAGCTCTAACCATGTTCTACCTATACAGGCATGCAGATTACAATAGGCTTGTGTCCTAAATTTCAAAAATTGATTAAATCTGTAGTTTTTAATCTATATAGTCACAAAAATTTATTATTCTGATTTAAAACAATCATTTACATAGTTTTTTTGCGATCTAAAAAATGTATTTGAATTGGTAACGAAAACGCTCCAATCTGTCATGGCGCCTTGGGTGATGTCACACGTTGCGAAACAAATCAAAATGTGTTTGACGAAGCTATCCTGAACAAAAAACGAACGAAGTTCGCTGCAGCGATTAAGCCATAAATTAGTCGTCTAATCGTAATATAAATATTCAAGCGCAAGATCGCTTATTAGTTATAGTTTTTTCACGACCAAAAGGTCAAAAGCGCCGTGAATACATATCATGGCGCTTACGCGTTTCCTTCAACGTATTCCAAGAACATGTCACTTGTAAGGATTATACACTAGACTGGACACGCATAGCTTTTTACCTAGGACGGAACGGAGATGGTATATGGGTTTGGGGTGAGAGGATGTTTGTGCAAAAACATGTTGCCATTTTTCTTTTCTTCAAAACTACTGGTCGGATTTTGATGCAGTTTTTAGTTATGGGTTCAGGTTTGATTAATGCATGTTCTTAGATAAATGTTACGATGACAACTCACCAGGGGGCGCTGCAGCGAACATTATTTGTGAAAAGCAATGTTGCCAATTTTCTCAAAAAGTACTAGTCCGATTTTGATGCAGTTTTCAGTTATGGGTTTGAGTTAGATTGGTACAGGTTTCTAGATAAATGTTACGGTGACAACTCATCAGAGGGCGATTATTTGTGATGAAAATCAATTTTGATGCGGCTTTTTTTAGGAATGGATTTGTAGTTGATTAGTGAGGGTTCTTAAATAGGTGTAACGACAGCAACTTACTAGAAGGCGCTACATATCTATGCTCTTTAAGAAGTTTAAAATAAAAATCAAAATTAAAAATTTTGAAAAAACCCACGACGATGAAAAAGCAATTGAAAAAAGGATAAAATAATTTAAAAACCTCCAAAAAATTAAAAATAAATTGTGTTGGTTAGCCCTTTAACTTTGATATCGGTGCCTAGCAATATTTTGATTCAAGCGTTGTCTCGAAATGCACATCGAAATAATGCGCTAATCTACTTTTGTTAGATTAATAATATTTAACTTTAAAATTAGAAAATAAATTACACAAAATCACAGACACAACTTGAACAAGAAGTCAGCTCTTCATACATACTTACTCTATGGTGTGAGAGCGCAACCTGTGACGTCATATTTTCGGATTGGTGTTTGATGTCACGTGACTGAATGTCTAATTTTTCCAAACTTATTTTCTAAAAATAATAGTAATCTTTATTCTGTCTACTAATTGATATTACTTTTTGTTGTCTTTTCATTGGAAATAGTCATAAGAAACATACACCAATCCGATTTATTCTTACTGGACACAAGCCTATTACATATCCAATGAATTCAAGCCAAAACAAGCACTTTAAATTATAATACCAGTATTTGTACTTAACCAAAATTTTATAGGAATATTCATTAAAATTGTATCATAAGAATGAAATACAATGTCAAAAGAACTACCTCAGTGAATAAGGAATACCCAATAATCCTCAACAATTCAGTATAAAGAATTTTTCACTGAGGTCACAAAAGCTTCGTTGATCGGACTGTAGGAATGTCAAACTATCATGGTTGTTTTCATTTATATTTGAATTTTCCGGATATTTACCATGTAACGTTGGTTTGAGTTTCCGATATTTCGACGACATTGCAAGCGTCTGTTGCAATGGTCCGAGACGCCCAGGACTTTTATTGGCTGTGCCATAGCAGTTGACACGTAAGATTTTGTTGCCTTTCATCAACATTTCATAGCAAGGCAATGGGTTTCAATTTTTTTTCTAAATTACAATATAGCTGCTACTTTTTACTAAATCCATTTAGGACATAACATTATAAGTGTACCCGGTGACGACAATAGGCTTGCCTTTTATTACGTGGGACTAAACATACTGGCAAATTGTGGGTGTGTTATGCACCTCTGCCTAGGGGAGATAGGCGTGAAATGTGTGTGTGTGTTGCAGGCGCCATCGCCACGATCACAGAGAAACTAATTCTAATACAAAAAAAACTAAAAGAATGGTAGTTTATAATACCCCGTACATTTGCCAACAGGATATATTCGTACACCTATGTACAGTGGACGACTCTTTATACTTCATGTGCAACACTGAAGGGTTCAAGTTCTTGGCTGAGATGATCCAGCACGTGCCGTTGCCGCTCCGTGCACGCTACGTGTTCTGTTGTGCTCCTATCAATAACAAGTTGCCGTTCGTCTGTGCTACATTCCTAAAGGTAATTATTTAAGCTCACATTACAAGTAAAATAATTGACTATTTATACTGTCCATTGACGGCACTTTGTGGAATCTGCTACACGTATTGCACAAACACACATATACTTTCCCACTTATAATTTTATTTTTACTGACCGGTTTCACCTCATGGCATCATCAGCGATTTTAAGAGTTTCAATAAATCTCATAATAATATCGTACTACATATTCATTTGACTGCTTCGGTGGCGTGGTCGGTAGTGCATCTCTCGACGTCGGAGTCTCGGGTTCGATTCCCAGTCGGAACAAACTTTGTGTGATGACAGATACGTTTGTACCGAAGTCTGGGTGTTTCCTATGTGTAATATGTATGTATTTACAAAAACAATGTATCTATATCAGTTTATCTAGTACTCATATCACAAGCTCTGCTTAGTTTGAGACTAGATGGCGTTGTGTAAATTGTTCGAACATAATTATTATTCTTTATTATTATAAGGACTCAAAAACATGAATATGTATGAAAATTATTAAAACTAAAATTATAACAGTGGAAAAGTACCTATATGTCTTTTTGTGCAATATGTAAAACAATTATTGAACTGATTTTGAAAATTCTTTCACTGATTGTAACTACATTATCCCTGAGTAACATAGCCTACTTTTTATCCCGGTATGCGTTCCCAAGGGAATCGAGAACGAGAAAACTATATCACGCGGGCGAAGCCGAGGTGATAGATAATTTGATGATGATAAATTTTGCACTAATGTACGGTAGTGAATGTTGGGTGTGGCAGGAGAAGCATCAGAGTAGAATAAATGCGGTCGAAATGAGAAGTTTGAGAGGTATAGCTGGTGTGACTCTGATGGACAAAATGAGAAACAGTGTGATAAGAGAACGTTGTAGTATGTCAGCTGATGTAGTAATCAAGGTGGAAAAAGGGATGCTTAGATGGTTCGGACGTGTAGAGAGGATGGATGACAGGAGACTGACAAAACAGATATATGAAGCAAGTGTGAATGTACAAGTTTGTAAGGGTCGACCAAGACGAATATACTGCGACCAAATAGCAGATTTCATAAATAAAGGCCAGGTTAAAAGTACCAGTAACCGGCGAGCATGTATTAAGACATTAATGAAAGTTGATCTTAGCAGGTGGAATTCCGTGGTCTCTGCCTACCCCACTGGGAAAGAGGCGTGATTTTATGTATGTATGTATGATAAATTTGACGACTATGATAATTATGTTCTTGACAAATTACTTACCCCAGCTTAGTATATACGCGTGATTGTTCATCGGCAGGACTTGAACATCGTAGCTCAGCTTCTTTCGCTTCCCCTTAGGGAAAGGCCGTGGGTTCGAGTCCTGCCGAAGACATTCTATTTAAATGTGTAACTAAAATATATGAATTAACCCTCAGATGGTTCGTCAGTACAGCCGCAATGAACCACTAACGAAGAACTGGCTGTGTAACTGTGTGGACTGGCCCTTACCTTCACCCAAGACTATCATGGACTTAGTACATCTCGAGTCTGTGTTTGATGTGCTAGAACTTTATCTGTGGTTAAGGTAATTCATGCCGTTGATATTATAACTATTTAATTTTGTATAGATGTCCGTTGTGTCAATTTAAAATTTACTATTCAAATATAAAAAAGCTCCTTACGAATATTAATGTAGGTATCACACAAATATTTTTTCTGACTTCAACCCCCTCTTTTTTTTTTTTTAATTCCGCGAAAGCGCGGCCGCTCCCATATCCATTGCTGCGGGCGTCTCTGGTGACCCCAGCAGGTATTTCCAGTGGCGCCCGGCTCTTCGGGGGTTTGGTCGGAATGAAAATCCCGCGTCGTTGGGGTTGGGTTTTATCCCGCGTCGGTGAGTGAATCTGGGTTGCGTGCTGCGGGGCCTTTGCCCCACAGCACGCAACCCTTCTAGCTTGCTTCTGTAAGGACGGCGGGTAGCTACCCCGCCGTCCTCAGGCCCAGATCATGGAGGTCGATGGTCCTGGGCGTAGATAAGTCTGCGGCGCCCTGGCTGCTGACTGCGGAACTCAGCGGGGAGGGTACGCTCCCTCTCCCTACTTCAGCCCCCTTAGTGTTGCGCACGTCATAGTCAAAACTGTCTTAAAACTAGTTTATTTCTTTATTATAATATTACTAGCGGATGTGTCCGGTGTCTTTGCCCGCTTGGCAAATTTTATACTAAAACCTTGTTCGAGAACCACTCTATCATCGTGAAAACAGCATGAAAATCGGTGCAGTAGTTTTTGAGTTGGCCCCAGCCCCACAGTACGCGCCCAGATTTACTCACCGACGCGGTATAAAACCCTACCCCAACGACGTGGGATTCTCATCCCGACCAAACCCCCGAAGAGGGCACACAAGTGGTCAAAGTCCGCCAGGCGCCACTGGAAATACCTTCTGCGTGTGAGCGCAACGGCAACGGACGTGGGAACAGGAGCGGGTGGGGAATTAAAAAAAAAAGACAAAACGTATGTGTATAATTGTATGTATGTAAAAATAATGTATTTCAATTCTACCTTGTTTCTCTATTTATTCTAAGTACGTAGTACATATTCCCCAAGAAACTGTTTATTCATGTTGTTAATCTACACCAATGCCTACCCTCTTTTCTTAAGTTTCTATTCTTTCTACCTTTCCATCCAAATGTTGCCTGTAAGAAATCA